>CM051234.1:38222283-38662283 GCA_027917425.1 Gastrophryne carolinensis
CCCCAATAGCCCGCTAGGAAGTGGGAGTAATTTACACACTAGGCCTCACAAGTTTAATAACTAAATAGAGGGAGTAGGGCCGGGAGAAGAAACAATAGAGTTCGACCCGCCTTAAAGACATAAGCAAAGAGAACCCCATAAGTGACATGTATAATGGCATAGGGTAAATAAAGCCGCCCGCGAGGGCATTCACGGACCGCGGTAGGTAGATGCCAGCCACGCAGCAGCAGAATCCAGAGAAAAATGGCCCCGGGTATACCTCGAGGGGCGGGCCGCGGAGACAGTGACGCGGAACGCGCCATCCGCGGGTCCCCCCCCCCCCCCGAAGAGCACGAAGCAGCACGCGTGACAAGCAACCAATAACAGTGCATCAGCGCCTGAGGTAATGCCGCTGCCAACCGCGGAATACAGTGGAAAACACGCGCGGCGCCATTTTCAAAAACGCAACCAGTTCAACAAAGTCAGAGAGGCGTGGAGACTGACACCAACAAGAAGCACATAATACAGTGAAGCACCAAGGCATATACACCCCCCCCCCCCCCCCCCCCCCCCCCCCACCCCCCCCCCCGAGAGCTACAAGGGAGAGCGAGGTAGGGCAGCGGCCACTTAACATAGGGCCCACCGATAGACAGGGGCCATAGGGCGGGAGAGGCATCCCATAGAGGCTCACCATAAGCCTAAACCGCCTACCCTTTGGTGGGGCACTGCAGTGGAGCAGCGCTCCTAAGCTCCTGACAGCGGTGCTGCCTACCATCACCTGGACCAGCGCAGCCAAGGCTGGGAGGCACATTAAAAAATGGAACGGGTGGGAATAGTCCTACAGGGCCGCAGGCTAATAGCCCCGCTCACCTGCGAGAAGAGAGCCATCATCTTGTCCTTTCGCAGTCCAGACTGCAGAGAAATTCTGGGGATTTGTGGGAGGTCCTGGGTATTTGAGGGGCCAGGAGGAGCCAATTTTGCGGTCTCTGCAGTCCAGCGCCATCTGTGTAATGAATCTTACCTGGAGCAGGACATACTGTATACTAAGAATAAATGTTTATCTTCCAGTTAACAGAAAGTAGCAAACCGGAGACAAAAGACATTAGTAATGCAATGGGAAAAAAGTAAACCTCATTTGAACAAATGGATTGTGGACAGCAGAGACCCTGCATACAATGTGATGCTTCTTCAGGCAGTGTATATAATGTACACAATAGTCACACAATGGTCATGGCAGTTCTGGGGTGTTGAATGCATATCACGCTGAGCCATGATTTTTTCCACATAAAGCCGCATTTGCTCCTCTGACCTAAACAGGAAGGTGAGCGCTCTGTGCTATACGTCCAGACACAACTGAAAACCTGCTCATCAGACAATAGCGCCTTTGATGTGCGCGGTGTAAGTGACAGGTCACAATAAGAGCATTTCCCGGGGAAACCACTTGCTGTTATTTTTCCTAAAGGCACTTCCTCCCCGAGTAACACTCGCGACCTACCTGCTCTTTCAACAGCAGTGCCACCCGTTCAAACAGTTGACTCGCCATCGATGGAGGTCAAAGCGATGTACAGAAAGAGCCCATATAGGACCGGCTTAGGGATCCATTGCAGAGGAAGCGGCAGCAGGAACAGCGAGAGGCCCACCAACACGTTGGCAACCAGTGAGGTCAACCGAGTCTCCTTCACACTGACAATCCTGTGAGATGCAAAAAAAAATCGCGTAAGCCAGGAATCTCAGAAACAAAACATTCTTTGGGCAGATTTCAAAGTTTTACTTGATGGAGTGTTAAAGGATAGAATTACAGATGTCTCCCAGATTAACACTAAAATAGTCTGAGTTTCTGCCATCTGTCCCATGAATACAATAGACTATATTGACAATAGACACCTATATTCACACCTAGCTGCTGAAAGCTACCTCAATAGCTTGGGCGTTTTCTGAGCTGCAACTGATTTCCCCTTGAAAAGGAATCCTTGAATTCCTAATTAGGTTGGCCTCCGATAGTTATGACTATATTAATGAGAGAGTCTCATTCAGGATTATAAGACCTTTCATTGATATCAACATGACGTGTGTGTATCGTCCAGAGCCTGATAATCCACATAGTATCATACTCTGTATGATATGTATTGATGTTTAGGTTCATTTAACTAAGAAATTAATGGGGATCATGAATTTATTGGTTACAATATAATAACGTGCATATTGTGGGAGTTATACCATTTATAGAATTTGTATCTAATCTCACAGAAGCCGGTTGTGGGCAGATAATTGCAGACACACCCACGAGGCTGAGAATGCTGGCCACACCCCCTAGTGTTGGTAGATTAGTGAGGCTGCTGGGACGACTAGTTAGTCAGTCAATGGATGGACCCCTACCCGCGACCTGAAGCAACCATAATGTCTAAATGCTAAGCATCTCTTACTGTTTCTCCATTATCTCTCTCATCATTATAACATTTATTGTACTGTAAACTTACTTTATCTTAACATGTCTGCCTGTAATATCTAAGGTTATCTGGGGAAACTTCATGAACATATTGGGTTAGTGATTTACTGTGCTGGCAATTAAACCTGTTTTCATTTATACATCTTACTGTGTGTGTGTGGTGAATAATTTCACTGGATGTATGAGGACAGCCTCAGCGACCATTGATTTGTATCAAATTAGTGGCCGCTGGGCTGATATAAATATTATAAATATTGCAAATACTAATAATCTCTAGTAGAAATATTGGAGATTAATGTGCAGCAAATGTTAATTTAAATCATATTTTACCACTTCATGGTGCAATCAAAACTTTGCTTTGGGGGGGGGGGGGCTTATGAAATGACAACCCCCTGATTGCATCCATGTAAATAAGCTGAAACATAGGCTAGGTGGGTACAAAACACATTAATTCACCCAGTAAGACAAAAAGATCTTAAAAGGTCCTCCGAAGACAAAATGTATGGAAAAACTTACCCGACCCCCAACAAAATCAATCTATTGTAGTTCTGCTGCCTGTCACTCACCTGTTCTGTTTCTTTTAGCCCTAATGTGGCCAGAGCTCCTAGGCGGGTTGCAAAGTTTTTTTTTTGGTGGCCACCATTAATGTGACAGGTCGGTGGAGGCCACGTTTTTTTTGGTGTGCTCCTGCAGCCAATTCACAACAAAGACTCCCTCATGACTGGTAGCAGGTGTATGCAACAAAGCCAACTGGAAAGCATGAGGTTGGGTAATGAAGTCAGGTAGCTTTTCTTTGCCTATTAGTCATCTTATGTGGGGGGTCACAATGTTTTACTGTCTGTTTTAGAGTCCCTGTCTGGGCACTCGCTAACTTCAAAATCTCTAATTATATATAAAATACCTTGCAGAGGAGAGCCACCAAACTAATAAGAGGAATGAAAGATCTTAGTTATGGAGGAAAGATTACAAGAATTCAATCTGGAAACGACTGAGGGGGACATGATTACTTGTATAAATATATAAATGGCCAATACAAAAAATATGGGGGAACACCATTTCAGGTAAAATCCTCTCTCAAGACAAGGGCGCACTTCGACTGGAGAAAACGAAATTCAGTCTCCGGAGGTGACAATCATTCTTTACCATAAGAACTATAAATCTGTGGAATAGCCTCCCCCAGAAGCTTGTTACAGCATCAACCGCTGACAGCTTCAAAAAAGGATTAGATGCTTATTTCGAAGAACAACATTAACAGTTACTATTAGTTGTTAACAGTAAAATAAATAAATAAATAAAATTTAAAATAACTTCCCCCTACCCCAACACTGGTTGAACTTGGTGGACATGTCTTATTTCAACCGTATTGACTATGCAACCAGATCTATTATGTATGTATTGGGGGCAGTCACGGCCTAGGATAAGCAAAGCTGCTTGCTTCCCTCCAGTTCATAAGCACGGCTGAGCTGGGACGGGCATGTCATTGTGAAACTTTAATCTTGAGCATGCATTGCTGTGGTCAGAAAAGCTGCACTTGCAGTGCTCACTTGTGCTGAAAGCTCCAAGAGACTTAATGGCATTTACACCTCTTTTTTGGTGTAGTCCTATAGAAAAGCAATTGAAAAGAGAGCAAACTTTGGCGCCCTGCTAGAGCTTCTTGCCAGCGCTGCAGGAAATTGAGAGGCGCACATGAGACAGGTATCGGGTGAGGTGCTTGCTTACTTATTTTTATAGGTGCCTCGACTGTCCATTTAAAGAGGAACATCAGGGGAGGTGAAAAGTTCCCCTAAACCTCACCTACCTGCTGCCCCCCCCCCCCTCCGATTTTACCTTTGAGCACTATTTACTCACCTCACCAGGGGATCCATCTCATGGGTCCCTCGGATGCCTGGCAACCTTCCGAAGGGTGGTGCCATTTTGCATCGCGACACTGCGCATGGGACCCAATCTCGCGCCTGCGCAGTGCCCATGAATGGGATGCAACGGAGCCGCCCGAGATCCCCAAGATGCAACAGGGCATTGTGGAAAAGGTTCGATGGTGGAAGAGTGAACCTACTCTGACATACAGGGCAACTGCAGAGCACATTTATGCTCTGTGCACACCTCTACATTTTCTCTGCGTTGCGTTCCAACAGTCACAATGCAGAGAAAACACTGCACATTATTCGAGATGGGATAGTTCACACATCTGCCCAACATATCAAAAAAGCATTGCAGAGACCATTTTCAGCGTAACGTAGTAATTAGTGCACTTCAATAAAAGTCTATGGCACCCAAGCACAAGGCAGGTATAACACAGTGTACCTACATTGCATTTGTGTTGCCATAGCATCAAATGCGCAGCATATGTTTTGATACAATGCACTTTTGGCATACTTAAAAAAACACCTGCTCTTAACAAATTGGAGAGGTGTAAACAGAGCCTGATCGCTTTAAATGTTCATGTTTACAGGTGCCATTGTATAATATACTATACAAGAGGTGTGAAGTGGTTGCATCAGCCTCTCTGTTTTCCATTAAGAACTTGACGCAGCGTCTCAAGAGGGAGTCTGATTAAAAAGCGATATGTAAATGCTCTACCGTGTAGCCAATAGGGTGCACGATCCTGGGAGGTCTTAATCCCATACAAATTGAAAAGAGATAGGTGATCCGCACTCCGTAAACAGTAAAATCATTCCTTTTATTAGATCAGGTTAAAAGCATCTCCATAGAAATAGGGCAAACTTTAAAATCCGAAGCGACAATAGTCCTGTTACAAATAAGGTAGCAGTAAAGCCACTAATGCGTTTCAGACCTTGTCCAGTCCTTAGTCATAGATATTAGGCTTATAACAATAACCACTTATTTAGATAATAAAATAATGAAAAGGTAACTTGCCCTGTAATCGTGATGCTCCAGTCTCAGCGTCGGGTAGGGCACATGTCCGCCTCAGCCAATCAGATGCGGGGACCCACGTGATTGGCTGAGGCCTGGCAACAGGAATGCCAAGCATCGAGAAGCGGGCATGCACGGCGCTGCTCAGGACACGCGTTAGTGGCTTTACTACTACCTTATTTGTACCAGGACTATTGTCACTTCAGATTTTAAGATTTGCCCTATTTCTATGGAGATGCTTTTAACCTGAAGCGCACGATTGGCTGAGGCTCG
Organism: Gastrophryne carolinensis; assembly: GCA_027917425.1. Classification (NCBI taxonomy): domain Eukaryota; kingdom Metazoa; phylum Chordata; class Amphibia; order Anura; family Microhylidae; genus Gastrophryne; species Gastrophryne carolinensis. The sequence continues at coordinate 38,227,853 of CM051234.1, forward strand.
GCCGCCTAGCACTCCGGCTGCCTTGCTGATGTGGCGCGCGATGTGCGCGTCCTCCCCTTGGTGTCCAGCATTTTCCTTACTACTACTTTATTTGTACCAGGACAATTGTCACTTCGGGTTTTTAAGGTTTGCCCTATTTTTATGGAGATGCTTTTAACTTGATCTAATAAAAAGAATGATTTTACCGTTTACGGAGTCTGATTAAAGTTGCTCAAGAACGTTGGCACACAATTCATGAGCGGGCACCTGAGGTGTGAGGTAGGAATTCACTGCCAGTTAAACCAGAACCAGTGAGAAATACAGGGCTCAGACACCATTTTGGAGACACGCATTTCTGCAGGCTCTCTACCTGGAGTCTGGTCAAACTTGTCCAAAAATGTTGGCATACTGTTCATGTGTGGGCACCAGGTGTCAGGGAAAGAATGTCTATTCATTGCTGGTTAGGACATGCCTACCCTACCTACTGCTGCCGTCAATGCTGGAGATTAGGTCTATGCAAAAAAAAAACGAAAAGGAAGGTGGCCCACTGCCACTTAAGTGGCGGGAAAAAGAGGACAAAGGAAATATCAGTGCTTTAACAATGCTACGATTACTTGATGGAATTGTGGGATTATTTGCAGAGAGTGACTATACCTTATTTCCTCTTGTACATGCAGCATTGGGGGCATGACAATTTGGCACACCGCCGCCTAGTGCCCAGTGCAGTCCAGTCCTGGCCATGCTGAACATCCTCTGCGTTTCGGCAATGGCAGCTGAACAAGTGACCACCAGCCAGGGCCGGCGTCAGCACACGGCAAGGTGGGGCAGCTGCCGGGGCCCACTGACAGGGCCAGCCTTTTCTCAGGTCCGGTTTAAAGGGTGTTTGGTGTACTTCAAAGTAGACCAAAACTAGGGTTTTGGTCCAAATAGCATGATCCTTAGGGGCAATCCAGATTTGGGACATCCCTCAGTGATGTGACGCAACTCTTCACCACAAAGGGGCCCATTGAAACCATGCCGCCCAAGGGCCCACATAAACCTGGAGCCGGTCCTGCCACGAGCGACCATTCAGGTTTGCCTGTTCCGCTGTCATTGCTAAAACGGAAGTATTGATCATACGGACCCAGGAGGTGCTCACCGGGGCAAATTGCGATGATCCATTGCTACAAGTATCACAGAAAATAAGGTTTAAAGATTTTTTACCTCTTTCAAGGAAAAATACAATTCTGTGAAACTCACCAGTAGAATTGTTTTTGGATATATCAAGCCCAGGTCGTCCCAAGTGATGAAACGTGGGTAGTTCACCCCTAGGGGGCGCCGACTGCAAGATCAAAGATGTAACACCTCCCAGCCCCCTGTTCCTCTATCATTCTCCAGTGGTTAAAAAGCAGTAGACAAAAAAAGAGGACAGGCCGGCAGGCCAAAGAAACCATGTTACTTCGCATAGCTTCAGCTTGTACTCGCTCTAACAAGATTTATGAAAACAATGGTGATCACCATAACAGGCAACAGGAAACAATGAACACAAGGGCGGGGTGGGATGACCTGGACTGGATATATAAAAAAACAATTCTACAGGTGAGTTTCACAGAATTGTATTTTTCCCTTTATTCAGTCCAGGTCGTTCCAAGTGATGACATGTGGGACATCCAAAAGCAGTGTCCATTTGGGCGGGATCCCCAGTGCGGAACAGCATGTAGTTCGATTCACTACCACCTGAAGCACCTTTCGGCCCAAAACAGCGTCAGCTGAGGCCCTGACATCCACCTTGTATGAACTGAAGACCATGTGGCGGCCTTACAAACTTGTTCAACCGATGTCTGGTGCTGAAAAGCCCAAGAGGCACCAATAGCTCTGGTAGAATGAGCTGTGATCCGAAAAGGGGGTTCCTTCCCCCTAGCAGAATATGCTTGCACCACCGCCTGTCTGATCCACTTGCTGAGAGTGAACCTGGCTGGTGGCAATCCTTTCCTAGAACCCTCTGTTAGGACAAAGAGCAAATCCGATTTCCTGAAGGATTCAGTCACAGCCAGGTAATACTTTATGGCTCTGACCACATCCAAAGAATGGAGGGTCCGTTCTTTGGAATTAGCCGGTGCTGGACACAAGGAAGGTAACACGACCTCCTCATTAAGGTGAAAGGGAGAAACTACCTTAGGCAAAAAATCAGGTGTAAAGCAAAAAACCACCTTATCCCTATGCCGCTCAAAATAGGGAGGTTTCATACAAACCGCGGCCAGCTCTGATACACGACGCACCGAGGTGATCGCTACCAAGAAGGCCACTTTGAGAGTCAAAATAGACAATGCTGCATCGCACAATGGTTCGAAGGGAGGACCCTGAAGAGCAGAAAGTACTAAATTCAAGTCCCACACTGGTAATACTGACTTACGCGGTCGGACATGGGTGACTCCCTGGAAAAAAGTCTTGATGGATTGGCAATGGATCTCTGGAAAAAGATGGCTAAAGCAGAGACCTGACCCTTGAGGGTGCTCAGCTGGAGGCCCAAGTCTAAGCCGTATTGCAAAAACTCCAGAATCCTAGAAATAGAAAATGTGCGGCAAGGGAGACTCTTGGTCTCGCACCAAGCAATATAAGCGTGCCAAACTCTGTAGTATATCATGGAAGAAGTCTCCTTCTGTGCCTGTATCATGGTATGCACAACCGTGGCCGACAGTCCCTTTTCCGTCAGGATTGAGGTTTCAATAGCCAGGCCGTCAAAGCCAGAGTCCGTAAATTGGGGTGCCGCAGCAACCCCTGTGTGAGAAGCCCTGGATCGTCGGGCATGATGTAGCGATCTACTGACATCTAAACTATGTCCGCAAACCAACTCGTTCTCGGCCAACGAGGAGCTACCAGGATAGTTGGTACCCTTTCCTGGGCTATCTTGCGCACTCTGCCCAGGAGTGGAAACAGAGGGAATGCGTAAAGAAACTTGAACTCCGTCCAAGGAATCGCCAGAGCATCTGTAGCAATGGCCAGAGTATCTGAGAGGGAGACAAACCTTGGAAGCTTGTGACTGTGTCTGGAAGCAAACGGGTCCACGTCCAGCAAACCCCAGCAGAGACGCAGAGCGTGAAAGGTCTTGCTGCTGAGAGACCATTCCCCCAGGCGCGAGGCTCTCCAGCTGAGGGAGTCTGCCTCCAGGTTTTCTACCCCGGGAATGTAGACCGCCGAGATGCAGGGAACATTCTCCTCTGCCCAAGTCAGAATCCGGGTCACCTCTTTTAGGGCTCTCTTGCTCCGAGTCCCGCCCTGGTGATTGATGTAGGCAACAGCCCGCCGATTGTCCGAGCGAACCTGGATCGCACGACCCCTTAAGTGGGAAGTCAAGCGAAGAAGCACCAACCGGATCGCTCTCAGCTCCAAGAGATTTATGGGTAAGCGGTTCTCCTCCACTGACCCTGGATCTTCTGAGTCTTCCAAACGCCTCCCCAGCCTGTCAGACTGGCATCCATGGTAACTATCTCCCAACGAGGAGTAAGATAGGACTTGCCCACCAGCAGGTTCCGGGAGTCCAACCACCACAAGAGGGACTGCCTGGCTAGGGGGGGACAGCGAAAATTCTTGTTCCAGAGATTCCTGCATCTGATTCCAGCCAGTCAGCAGGTTCAATTGTAGAGGTCTCATGTGAAATTGGGCGAAGGGCACTGCCTCGAAGCATGACACCATTAGGCCCACCATTCTCATCGCCAGACCTATTGACGGCTGTTGGCAAGAAAGCAAGGCCTGCACTTGCGTCTGGCGACCCAAAACCTTCTGCTGCGGCAGAAAAACCTTGACCTGAGTGGTGTCTATCGTCATTCCCAGGAAGGATCTCACTGCTGAGGGAGTGACAAATGACTTGGGGTAATTGATTACCCAGCCGAAGGCCTCCAGGGTTGACAACACTTTCGGCCTGCTGCAGGGACTGGGCCGCAATCAGCAAGTCGTCCAGATAGGGCGGCACACGAATGCCCTGGTTCCTCAGGATAGCCATGATGCCCGCCAGCACCTTGGTGAAGACACGGGGGGCTGAGGATATCCCGAACGGAAGTGGCAACTGGTAATGCTGATCCTCCAGAGCAAACCTTAGGAACTTCTGATGCCCCTGGAAAATCGGGATGTGCATATAACCATCCCTGATGTCCACCGTGGTCATGAAGAACCATGGGAACCGTGAACAGGTTGGAGTAGAAACCTTGACCCCGTTCCTGCCGACGTACAGGGCAAATCACACCTAACCGCAGGAGGTGTTGCACAACCGCTCTCAAGGCCTGGGCCTTTAGCGAGTTCCGGGATATCCGTGAACGGAGGAATTTTGTGGGCGGCCCGACTGCCAGCTCTATCTTGTAACCGGAGGACACTACCTCCTGAATCCACCAATCTGAGACAAGCTGCCTCCAGATCTAAACAAACAGCAGAAGCCGCCCCCCCCCCCACCCGGATGGGTGAGGGTGCCCCCTCATGCCTGAGAGGGCTTGGCAGGGGGCTTGGACTTAGTTCCCCAGGAGGAGTTGGGTCGGCCGCAGGACCTTCCTCTGCCCCAGATATCTCTGCGGGCACCAGGAAATGAAGAGCCTCATCCTCCTTGAAAGGAACAATAGGCAGAGGGATTCCGAAAGGACCGAGCAGGCTTCCGCCTCTGAGGGAGTCTACCATCCTTGACCAAAAGGTCCAGGCGCTCCCCAAACAGCCTGTTCTCCACAAAGGGGATATTCGTAAGCAACTTCTTGGCAGACGCATCAGTCGACCATTGCCGCAGCCAGAGCGAGAGGCGGAGAGCAACAAGCAGGGCCAAAATCCTGGCACCAAGCCGGACCACTATGGCAGTAGTAACAAAGCCAAAGAAATCCAAGCAGGCCTTGAGTTCTTTATACTCCGCCACAGGCTTGCGAGCCTTAGCTCTATCCAAAAGATGTCTCACCTTCTTTCTGATGGCTAGGGAGACCATCTCTGAGGCGCACACAGGGTGAAAGAGGGCACCAGCAAAGGTGAACGCATGACAGCCCAGCTGATCCATGTGCTTGTCAGCAGGGTCACGTAAAGAAGCAGTATCAGGTGACGGCATAACCGCAGTGTTGGTCAACCCCGACACGCGAGGATCCACTTGGGGGGGGGGGGGGGGGGGGGGGGGCGGGCGGTGAGACCATAGCCGAACCAGCTCATCACAGGGAAGGGATACAGTCTATCCAGGCCCATAGGAACCGACGGTAACTTGTTTGGCCTCTCCCATTCCCTGAAAATCATGTTTGAAAAATGGGCTGCTCCGGGAAAACCCGTCTTTGCCTCTCAGGCTTAAACAAATCACCCTGCTTCCTCTTAGCTGCCCTGGGAGGGACAATGTGTAGTGTCTCAAACACTGAGGAAAGCAACGTCTCTGTATCATCAGGGAGCCACGCATCCTCGTCCGAGGAATAACCAGACATACTGTAATCGCCAGCAGAATGATCCACTGTGGAGCGTGAATCATTAGGCAACTCACCTTCCTCCACAGAGCCCAGATCAACAAAGAGATTGTCATTATCCGAGTAAATGGGCTCGAGGTGCCGTTTCTTACTCGTGGCTTTCTTAGGAGCCGTCCGTGAGATCTGTCTCTCGAGATTGGCCAGCCTATGTGCCAAGTCAGCATGAGACCCCCTGTAGCAGCGGAGGGTCCGGAGAGGCAGCAGGCAGCGCAGGGCTAGGGGCAGTGACGCCCGTCCGACATGGTCCAAAATAATGCCTCGACGCAAGTGGTACTAACAGTGCTGAAACATCCCAGAGGATTCCTACTGCACAAGGGGCAGGGCCCTTCTTGCCCAAATGGGGGCCCCCAGTTCACTATCCCCTGATGCCTCCATTATGGTGATTAAAAATGGTCAAAATCAGTAAGCTTACAAGACACTAATGGCAGAAACCTACAAGGTGATCCCTCTTAAAAAGGGGGACCGGGAGGAACCACAACCCTCAAACTCAAAGCCCACGACCTACACACGAGAGGGGAAGAAAAGCCCATGATCAGAATAAACAAGATGCAATTGGTCATAATATACAGCCAAAAAAAAGAAGGACTCACAACACCGACAGAGGGACTCACGACACCGACAGAGGGACTCACGACACCGACAGAGGGACTCACGACACCGACAGAGGGACAGCGCAGCCTCCGAAGATGAGCGTGATCCCCCAGCAACAGCAGCAGCAAGAAAAACCAGGCTCCGCAGCGTCCACAGGCCCCAGCAGCAGGCCAGTGCTGGAAGGATCCTCAAGGGGAGGGTGGCGCCGGCTGGACATGATGATGCAGACGCGCGTCGACGGCAGGCTCCGCCCCCTCCGGCGTTGCACGAGAAGACGCGCCGCCCCCTTCCACCGCTGCCCATGCAGGGAAATGCCCGCGGAGACACACGCGGCCCACCGTGCCAAGCGTCACAGCACCGCACCAGCGGCGATGCGGAGGCCCTCACCATAACAGGCAACAGCCAAGTGACGAGGGAGAGAGGGAGGCAAGTATGCAGAGAGCTCCACAATAAGACCATGCTGAGCCAGAGAGGAGCCGAGTACTGAAAACACCACACCAGTAAAATACACAACAAAACCAATAAAGCTTGTGGGCAGGTTTAGTAGATGGCGTAATTCGGGGATCCTACACGTGTATAATTGCTGCCACGGATCTGATATAGCCTCCTTCACATACCTCAGAGATAAGTTCGGTCTCCTGCCAAAAGACTTCTTTGGATACCTCCAGGTACATCACTTTATACAGTCCATTGTGAAAAATGCCCCAAAACTCGATTACACTTGTTTTGAACATCGTTGCCTGCGCAATCCAAGAGACAAAGGTGCTATTGCTAGCTTATACCACTCACTTTGCAAGAACTTAGATGGCGCCACACCAACATATAGGAAAAAGTGGGAACTCGACCTGGGAGAGGATAGAGACCCTGAAATCTGGGATAGGATGTGGAGGACATCATTTGGCAAACAAGCCTCAGCGCAGGCGATAGAAGTTAACCTGAAAGTAGCTTTGCGTTGGTATCTAGTCCCCACGCAACTGACACATGTGGTTGCGGGGGCACAGGATAAATGCTTTCGCGGCTGCAACGAGCCAGGCTCGAACGGCCACATTTGGTGGAGTTGTGGGGTAACTAGAAACTTCTGGGATAAGATTCAATCCTTGCTATGTAAGATCTTTGATACAAATATTGTTTTAGACCCCTGGATTGCTTTGTTAAATGAACCCCTAGCAGGAACCTCGGTCAGACAAAGACAATTGTTGTACCATGTCCTTACCTGTGCTAAGTTAGTCATCGCTAAGGCATGGAAGACCCCCTCACTAAGTTTCATAGAATTTAAAAACAGGGTTAATAATACACTAGCTATGGAAAAATTATCAGCTATCCATGAAGACAGACTGGAGGAGTTCCGAGAAGTGTGGGCTCCTTGGATCAGGGAGGTCTTCCCTAGTACATTTGATTGGGACCTATTAAGCATTTAGGCACCGGTATATTTTTAAAAGAAAAGTTATAATAGACATTGGATTCCTACCCGTCCCTCCTTTCCCACTATCCTTCCCCCTCCCCTTCCTTACTTTCTACTGAGCTCTTCCTTTGGCTCTTTGGAACGATCTAGATTTATCTATGTTGTATTTACGCTGACACACTCAGGAGGCGCCCTGGTTAGTGAGTAGCTTACGACTTAATGCAAGTCTTGTAGAGCGGGCCGGATCGCCCCCTGAATGCCAATTTCGTTGCGATAATTACTTTAAGCAAGAGGAACCGTTCTGATTTATCTGCTAATTTCTGTTATAGTTCCTTTTGTGGTAATATCCAGGAATGTCTTATTTCCTCGTTGTATATTTACATGTCTTGTAAGTGCCATTTTTTGTTACATTTGTGTACTTCAATAAAATCATTGAAAGAAAAAGCTTGTGGGCAGGGAGGGTACTATCAAAAAAGCATATAGTGGTTCCCCCCCAGGCTCACCATAAGCCTGTGGCCGGCTACCCTTTAGTATAGGGTCTGCGGCCTAGAGCCAAGCTCTGCCGAACGCCAAGAGACCCCGGCGTTCACCCTACCGTCACGATCCCGTAGCAGCCAGAGGCTGGGAGGCAGGAATGGGTCAGGAGGGATCCGTGGGAATAGGGTCCGCAGCGGCCGACGGGCTAGGTGACCCCGCTCTGCTGCCATTGTCTGAGAGAGCGCCAAACGATCTTCTGCAGCCAAGACTGCAAGATAAACAACTGGAGAATGATAGAGGAACACCTGTCTTTATAGGGGGCCGGGAGGTGCTACATCTTTGATCTTGCAGTCGGCGCCCCCTAGGGGCGAACTACCCACATGTCATCACTTGGTACAACCTTGATTGGATATAGGAAAAAGTCTACTTTTTTGGACATTTCTATAACCTCAGAGCATGAACAGTGCCAGAGGCCACGAGACAAACCCTTAACTATCTTGCCACTCCTATGCTGGTACCACCCTCCCACAGACCCAGTTTGTGAAGCACGGAGCTGTGCTTCCATCTGCCATTGACAACGGGTGCCATCGTTAATGGAAATTCCTTGTGTACAGAGGTGATCACTGTCCTTAAAGTGGACCAACACCCAGGATTTTGACTATCCTGGGTTTTGGTCCACTTCGGCGGGGCACCCCGATCGGGGGTGCCCCGCTGTGTGAAACCCCCCAGAAAGCCCCAAAATCTTACCTGTCCCCACTCCCACGTGACTGGACGGTCCAATCCCCGCCAACGTCCAGGCGGGGATCAGGAACGTCCAAGCGGCGGCTGCCGCCGCCGCCGCCTCCCTCGCGTCACTTTCGGCGCGCGCGCGCCCCCCGCCGGCCATTCGCAGGCGGCAGGCGAGGGCGCGCGCACGCCTACAGGGGCGCGAGGGAGGCGGCGGCGGCCGGCCGCCGCCGAAGATCAGGTAAGTGATTTGGGGTGTCTGGGGGGGTTTCACCCCGCGGGACATCCCGATCTCGGATGTCCCGCGGGGTGGGAGGTGATCGGCCCGGGAATCTTATAGATTTCCGGGCCGATCACCTCTCGTTGTTGGTCCACTTTAAAGGGAGCAAGCTGTACACAGGCCACGCCCACCCAGCAGGAATCAAAGCACAGCTTCCGGCTTCACATGCCAGACCTGCGGGAGAGGGATTGGTGGCGCAGGAGCAGCGGAAAGGTACCCTCTGGCACTGCCCTGACTGGAGGTCTGTCAGTGAGTATTACAAAGCTAGTAACTGCTCAAGCCCACTGAGTAATTCAGATTGGTATCAGCAGTCACGTGATTGCCAGCCACTCGTGAATAAGGAAGTGGGTAACATGGGTATAGGATCGCTTTTATGACCCCATTATCACAAAAAAAAGAGGTCTCCAGAGAGCTAATGGGTTGGGGCAATGTCCAAAATCTTTCACAGTTGTGGCAAAATCACCTCAGGACACCAAAGCACATCGCAATTATGTGACACGTGGGGGCTGCAAGCTTTAGCTTGTGTGGGTTTCCGATCTTGCTCCAGACAGCACAAAAGGGGAGTCAGGTTGGTTCATGTCCGTGGCTTGTTTCACCCACACAAGACCTATTAAAGCGGCCCTTCACTCTGGATAAGAGTCTATCGTATATGTTTCCCACACCCAGTACATACAGATTGCTCACATTAATCCTGACCTTCACCCTGAATAAGAGTCTATCTTATATGTTTCCCACACTCTGTACATACAGATTGCCCACATTAATCCTGACCTTCACCCTGAATAAGAGTCTATCTTATATGTTTCCCACACCCTGTACATATAGATTGCTCACATTAAAAATCATCCTACCTGCATCTACTGCATGTTATGAGCGGCTTATGGAACATCAGACAGCCTGCAAACAGGAAGGGTCTTCTAACTGTGCTGCTCTGCCTTCTGGGATTGCTGACCTTTTCCTGACCCCAGCTCTGCTCTGTCTGAGCAAAGCACAGCTATAACCCGCCCCCCTGTACTTTATCCCACTCTCCTCTCCTCAGTAACTGTGAAGCTTCTGAGTCAAGATGGCGGCGCCCGTATCCTAAAGTCCTTAACAGAGTTGCAGCCCAGTGGGGGAAAGAATAATAAGTGACTAAAAACTTAAAATATATTAATTTTAGATGCTGGGGAATCGTTTTATAAGGGTTTGGGCTTTTCAATAAGCAGGACTTGCACAATGCGATGTTTCCAGTATAATGGAGATTGTTAGGCTGTGTTTTCTCTATGTAAGCAGGGAGTTATAATGAGGACTACAAACAAATATGATAAAACTGTGTTCTGACAGCATGTCACGTCTATTGGCAAAGGAATTCTGAAATGTAGCACTAACAATAAACCAAGGAGTTTTGTGCCAATGCAGTGACTTGTCATTTCTTGTGGTAGGTCAACATTAGGTTGAAAAGGAATGTTCAGAGCTTACAGCGACATGGCTTTGCTCAACCCACCACCCCCTCTCCCAAAGCAGCAGGATTTGGGACACTGGCCAAACACGAAAGCTAAGCCTGGAATCAGGTACAACCACTCAAGGGATTCACATTCCCTCATCTGCTCCCACACTTCATGTGACCCCCCCCCCCCCCCCCCCCCCCCCACTAGTAAGGATTTCTGTCCCACTTTATTGTTAGGGCAGCTGGACATCCCAAAGCAGGATGCACTGGGGTCGGAAGGAGGGGTGAAGGGCACTCATTTTTGCTTTAAATCCTAAGTAGACACATTTGGAGAACATTGTCTATCAGTCCCTAGAACAGTCCCCTACAGATCTCCATCACATCTGTTCCTACTCTCCTCCTCTTGGGTGCTAGGTTCCTCACGTTTGGCCTCCAGGCCTAGTGAGATGTAGGCTAGACTACGAGGCACAACCAAGACATTCATTACCCTCTGTGGATGCCTCGGGCCAGTCTGGTTCTTCATCACATGCCTCTGGTGATACTGAAGTGCAGGTTCCGGTATAGAGTTTGTTGCTTAGGTCAGACATTGCTGATTGGCTTCTAGAGTGAGCTAGTTTACCACTTCAGGGAGGCGAATAAGAATGGATGCCTCAATGTCAGGATTTTCGATTCTTACTTGTTACTAGAGACCTGGGTCTTGGGACCCTAATTTTCATGCTTGCGTAGGTCGGTGGCATACTAATTATGGCACCCGGGCAACTACACATACTTATTAGAGGGATTAAAGTAAGGCCATAATCCATGACATGCACGAAAGCTTATATGGCTTTGACAATTACAATAGTATTTTAAGGCCGGCTGACCCTAATGTATAGGTTATTCATTGATAATTTAAATTAGGGTGCACAACCTGCGGCCTGCACTGCCATGAGTTGCGACCCCCAGTGCCCCTAGGAAGTTGGCGTTCTGAGCTTGCCTTGCCTGCATTGCTAACCTATTAGAGGCCGGTGACAGACGTGCTACTGGTGTGTTGTCTGCTCATCTGATTCCTGTCCCATGTGCCTCTTCTCCATTTCCTGCAGTGCTGAGTAGAAGCTGTAGCAGGGTTCCAAAGATTGCCCTTGTTTCATTTTTCCCTGGATTAAATAAAACATTGGTCTACCAACCACTCTGTCCCTTGGTGCTCTCTACATGAGCAAGGACTTCAAGTGTGCACGTGGCTCAAAGCTGCGTCATGACATGTCCAACCCAGCTCAGCCATGACCCAAAAATTGAGGCAAAGACAGTAGCATAGCTTCGAATACATAAGGTATTTAAATATAATTGTCGATTTTGAGATGCTCATTTGACACAGTTTTCAAGGGGGGTCAGTTAATGAACGAGGAATTTAAAAATGGAACCTTTTGAGTGTATTTAAAGTTTTGTTCCCCATGCTTCTTTTTGCATGAATATATATATTTTTTGCTAATAACATTTTCATTAATAATGTCTCTTTAAAAGCGGTCAGAGTTTATAAATTTTGTGCTTTAAGAGTAAAATAAAACCAGACTATATCCACTTACGTTTCATAGATGTGCCCATGCTCTACTCTCTCCTCCACATTGGCCAGGGCTCGCACATGCATGGGGGAGTGCGGGAAGGCAGCGTGTATCCATGGCATGCCAAATACAGACAAACCTGTGTTTATAAGTGCCACGAGGAGTAGATCCCAGTGATAGGCCGTACCCTTCACCAGCCTGCAGGACAAGAGAGTAACAATGTTCATGGCAGGCATGTTACATACATGTAAAATAACCACTTGCTTTTACTGTCACTCCCCAGCCAGGTATTTCTGCTAAACACTGTAAAGCACATACGGCCATCGCTCTATAAAAGGAGATTTTTAATGGACAGTTATCAGACACACTGCACACACGCAAAACTCATTTAGCGTGCAACTCCTAATAAGTAGATCACAACTGTAGTACTTACGGCGTAGATTCAGCACCATGTGAATAAACTCACTTCCTCACATTCACATCCGGCTGCTGAATCACTTCCAAGGTAGAGAATAAGCTTGAAAAGCAAGTTTCCCCTCCCAAAAAGTAGTGGCTTTTCTCACCTAGTGCTGAATCAACCCCTATATCCTATCAGGCAGGTCAAACAAACGGTCATACACTGGGTCTTCAACTTATGCAGATTTTTAAGGTGACCCATAACCTCAACGGGAAGCTGATCCCTACAGTAGCATAAAGCACCATAGCATGTGCATGTGTGTGATTGTCAAGGTACAGGACAGTGGCCTAGAGGTAAGGAAGTGGGTTGGCAGGTTTGATTCCTGGCCATGGGACATGACTGCAGTGCTCTTGAGCAAGGCATCTAGCCTCCTAACTGCTCCATCGTAATTAGGACAGCCCACCGATCTGGGCATGTATATACTGTATGGATGGGTTACTTGCGCATTCCTATGTATAAAATGGTCACCATTACCATTAGAAATCCGCCCCCCCCCCCCAAATGTAAAGCCTGTCCCATTGCAGGCACCTCTTTTGTGTGCTGCAGTCCTCCAACAAACAGATACCATGGAGGTGTTGCTGCCTCAATTTCTAAATGATATAAAATAGACAACGAACTATATGATTACAACAGATGAGGCCCACAGCTTTTACATGCCCCCATTCCCCCCCTTCCCCTTTGGGCTTGTATGAACGTGAAAGATGTGTATTATGTGTGTTTTCTGGGGCTCCCTTGTCAATGTAAAAAAAATACAATTCTGTGAGTACCTGTAGAATTGTTTTTACTATGCACAGCACGGCCTGCTTCATGAAGTCCTTACATCTAGGTATTCGGCCACAAGGTGGCGCAGTGCACTGCAGAAGACTTGTGGCTCCTTCCAGGCCCTATAAAAACGGAAATCAGCCATAGACCTCCAGTGTTGACAAGCAGTTATACAAGAAGCCGGGAGGTAATAAGGCAAAAAAGGTAAAAAAATACCCTTAACTAACTTGGAACAATCACCATAAAGAGGCAACCAAGAATAACGATAACAAGGGTGGGATGAAGCAGGCCGTGCTGTGCATAGTAAAAACAATTCTACAGGTGATTGCTCACAGATTTGTATTTTTCCTAATGCACAGCACGGCCTGTTTCATGAAGTCCTTACGTCTGGGACATCCAAAAGCAGTGTCCGTAAGGTAGGGTGGGATCCCCAAAGAGTAACGGCAGGCAGTTCAAACCACTACCGCCTGAAGTACCTTGCAGCCAAAAGCAGCATCAGCTGAGGCCCTAACATCAACCTTGTAAAACTTGGAAAAGGTATGAACAGAAGACCAAGTAGCGGCCTTACAAACTTGTTCAACAGTTGGTGCTGAAAGGCCCAAGAGGCACCAATAGCACGAGCGGAATGAGCAGTAACCCGGAAAGGAGGAACCTTCCCTTTAGCAGAATAGGCTTGTACCACCAACTGACGTATCCACTTGCTAATAGTAGATTTAGCCGGAGGCAAACCCTTCCTAGGTCCCGAAGGAAGAACAAAAAGAGCATCAGATTTCCTGAGAGATCAGTAGCAACCAAATAAAACTTCAATGCCCTGACAACATCCAGAGAATGAAGGGTCCATTACTTGGAATTAGCAGGGTTAGGGCACAAGGAAGGCAAAACAATGTCCTGATTAAGATGAAAAGCAGACACAACCTTAGGCAAGAAATCCGGCTTAAGCCGAAACACCACCTTATCCTGATGCCGCTCAAAATAAGGAGGTTTAATGGAAAGCGCCGCCAGTTCAGAAACTCGCCTGACCGAAGTAATAGCCACCAAAAAGGCCACCTTAAGAGTCAGAATGGGCAACACAGCCCCACGGATAGGCTCAAAGGGAGGACCCTGCAGAGCAGACAACACCAGATTTAAGTCCCAAACCGGTAGAATAAGTTTATGTGGCGGACGCACATGAGTAACTCCCTGGAAAAAAGTCTTAACCAGCCGGTGATTGGCAAAGGATCTTTGGAAAAAAATTGCCAGAGCTGACACCTGTCCCTTGAGGGTACTAAGCTGAAGGCCCGAATCCAAACCATGTTGTAAAAATACCAGAATCCTGGGGATAGAAAACACCCGACAAGGGACAGACTTGGACTCACACCAGGCAATGTAAGCATGCCAGACCCTGTAGTAGATAAAAGACGAGGACTTCTTCCGAGTCTGAATCATAGTATTCTGGCTCGTTAGCCATAAAGATAGAGGTTTCAGCAGCCAAGCCGTTAAAGCCAGCGTTTGTACATTGGGATGGCGCAGCTGTCCCTGAGTGAGAAGATCTGGATCCATGGGCAAAACATACCGATTTGCTGCCAACTGCACAATGTCTGCAAACCACACCCTCCTTGGCCAACAGGGGGCCACCAGAATGGCTGGTACCCCTTCCTGGGCTATCTTGCGCAGCACCCTGCCCAGCAGAGGAAAGGGAGGGAACACATAGAGGAGCCAAAACTCCGTCCAAGGAATCGCTAGCGCATCCGTGGAGAAGGCAAGAGGATCCTGCGACAGGGAGACAAATCTTGGAAGCTTGTGATTGTGGCAGGACGCAAACAGGTCCACATCCGGCTGACCCCAAAGGTGACACAGGGAATGAAATACCTTGTTGTTGAGGGACCATTCCCCCAGCCAAGATGTCCCCCTGCTCAGAGAGTCTGCCTCCATGTTCTCCACTCCCGGAATGTAGACCGCCGAGATGCAAGGGACATTCTCTTCCGCCCAAGACAGTATCAGGGATACTTCCTTAAGGGCTCACTTGCTCCGAGTCCCCCCCGATGATTGATGTAGGCAACCGCCGTCTGGTTGTCCGAGCGAATATGAACAGCCCGACCCTGAAGGTGTGGAGTCAACTGGGAAAGAACCAACCTTATCGCCCGCAATTCTAGAATGTCGATGGGTGCATGGGCCTCCTGGGGGCGTCACTGACCCTGAAGCTTCAAAGACTTCCAAACTTCCCCCCCCCCCCCCCCAACCGGTCAGACTGGCATCCGTGGTGACAATCTCCCAGCACGGCGGCAGAAAGGTCCTGCCCACTAGAAGATTCCTCAAGTCCAGCCACCACAAAATCGACTGCCTGGCCAGAGGGGACAGAGCAAACTCCTGATCCAGGGACACAGAGTCCCGATCCCAAACTGACAAGAGATGCAACTGAAGAGGCCACAAGTGAAACTGAGCAAAGGGAACCGCCTCGAAGCAGGACACCATCAGGCCCACTAAGTGCATCCCCTGCCGAATGGAGGGATGGTGACACATGAGCATCTGAAGGCCTTCCACTTTCTGCTGAGGGAGAAATACCTTGACCTGAGAGGTATCCAGAGTCATGCCCAGAAAGAATCTTGCCGAAGACGGAGACAGTGAAGACTTGAGAGTGGAGGTCACCACCTGAGTATCTTGGGACCCCCTGCAAGTATCCCCCTCACTGGGGGCTAAATGCAGGAGCAGGGGAGTAGGAGATGGCTGGGGGAGTGCAGAGCTGGGAAGAGAAGCGCTCATGCCAGCCTGGTCCGCAATAATACTTTGGGCGCACGGCACACAAACCGCGCCACCACCACTCAGGGGATTCCCCGCACATGATTGTCCCGAAGGACCCCCGAGCACGCTATCCCCAGAAGCCTCCATATGGTGATTAACACAGACGCAAGAGGGCAGTATCCACCCGGGATGCCCCCAAGGAATGCCCACAGAGAGGGCCAGGAAGGGAGAGGGGGGGGGGAGGAGCGGGACTGGGAGAAACCACAACACACAGTTATCCCGCCTGAAAGACATAAGCAAAAATATACATAAGCATCCCGCAGCACATTCCCCAAAAGAATAAGCAACCCCCAAAGGGGACTCACGGGCCAAGAGATAGCACGTGCAGCACCGACAGTGGATCGCCGTACAGCCGAGCCAAAAACGGATGGTAGATAAGCTAACAGGTCACCGCCGCAGCCCACGTAGGTAAGCGTCTTCCCCCCCGGCACCCCCCCCCCCCCCCCCGAAGAGCGCAAAAACACGCTCACGTGACCCGCACCAGCGCCAACACAGGCCGCAGCGCAGCAAAACCGATGGATGGAAGGGAGGGGAGGGGGCCACCAAGGAGAAGGGAGACAAACAAAACAAGGGAAGACTAGCTAATAACACCAGTCCCCAAACACAACTCACCCCCTACACATAGCGAAGGCAGGATTTCCTCATCCCTCAGCAAGCTCACCATAAGCTAACAGGTCACCGCCGCAGCCCACGTAGGAAGAAGGGCCTCTGGAACACGCAGCACCGCAAAATGGCACCACAACGAAACCCTCAATATACTCAATATACCCTTAATATGCACGGCATAAAGCTCTGTTTGGACGAGAGCCCGCAAATGCGCTGTAGGACTAGGCCAAGGTGGCTTTTTAGGGGCGATCTGAGGGGTTTCACACATAGGGGCATCCCGCTTTAAACCACTGCGTTACATTTTATTTTCCCATCTACTTTGAATAATATTGTTATTTGTAACACAGTAATGTATTGTACTGCAATAGTTATACTGATATTTTCTGTATTGTGGAAAATCTTTTACAATACAAATAGTGTGACTGGATGTCTACCTACTGATATGTGTTGGTTTAATGTGCAATTATGCTTAAAATATGGTTATATGATTGCAATCTTATGTTCTTAACATCTAACACAGCGTCCCAACTTCTTGGGAATTGCAGTTGCTATGTTCTTTGGATAAGAGGAGTCCATGGTCATTTTATGCCTCACTGACCTTCGCACGAGCCAAATATATGTTTTATTAGTCCACCGATGTGGTCTTGTACATAAGCCAAGGAGGCGCACATTTTCCCCATAAATATCTTGTTACCTATCTCCGCCTCATCTGGCATCACAGTACAAGCATTCCATCACCCTACGAATGATAAATAAACCACTCCTCATATTTTTAGATGCCCATGGCAAAGTCAGAGGCTTACCTGTTCTCTGGGGCATTAGTAAGTGAAGCCACAATGTTCTGCTCGATGAAGAACAACATGGACAGGAGGAACCCTAGGCCCATAGCACTGGTGATTGAGCCCATCGATAGCGATCCGATCGGAGCCAGGACAAACAGACTCTCTGTTTTGATATAATTGAATTTGGCAACTGCAAAATAAAAAAGGACAATAATCATCCTGTATTATATGCAATACATTTCAGTAAATGTGAAAGTGACACCAAAAACATTTAGCATCTCCGTCTGCATTATAATATATATGCTTAGTCTCCGTGTGTCTACCTTCTCCGACTTGGAGGTATTTTTCCCAGCAACCTTCTGGTATTTAAACCAGGATTCCTAGAGGGCAAGCTGATCTGGGATGCCCTTACCAAGCAGCACTCAAGTGCCATTTTTAAAATGGAGCTCAGAAAGTGCACACAGCAGCATGCCTTCCTGCCCTGCTGTGCACCTGCATTTCAATACATTGATGGATCATGGCATGGTAAGTGCGGATAGCTCAGGCGTGGGGGGTTTCCCCAAGTTTCTGACCCTAGGGCATTCCAAATGGTGATGCCCTCTAGAAACCATAGTGACTGGACCAAAGCTGTAAATGAAAAGTCCACTTCTGTGGCTGGACAGTCCATGAGGGGATTAGAGGATCCACTTTCCTTACCACTGCTTCCTCACTACTAATTGGTCCCCCACAGCCCTGGGTTGTGACGCTGCACTTTTGGTTTCAGTTGGCAAGCGGGTCTGCCAGCTCCCATTGAAAACAATGGATTACATGGAATTTCCAGGAGCATGGAGACTCCCATTGTTTTCAATAGCAAGCGGACATGCACAGGCCATGTCCAACCAGTGGGAGCGGCGGTAAGTGGGTCTTGTAGTCCCCTCTTGGGCTGCCAGGCTCTAGAGCACGGGTGCACAACCTTTTTTGATCTAGCAGTCTCCACATTAATATAACCCGTCTTTGCTCCAAAGCTATTTTGCGAAGCAGCTGTGACAGGATCTGAGTTGGAGGGAATGCATAGGAGAGTTGAAATCTCCAAGGTCTACTATCAGGGCCCCGTCCCCCGACTCATCGAGAAAAAGTGATGGCACTTTGAATTTGTAGCGGACGCAAAGAGATCTATATCTGGTTTGCCCTACCTGCTTACCAATATCTTATATTTTGATCCACTGTCTGACCGCAGGCCTGCTTAGAAAATCTGCTACTGAGTTTAGGGATCCCTTCAAGTGGACTGCCGACAGGGATCTAATCCAGAGATGTAGAGGCCCCAGACTGTAAGGCTTCTGATCTGGTGCCCCCTTGACAATTTAAATAAGCTATGGTCATCATGTTGTCTGACCGAATGTGGATGCCCTTATTTTTTTAAAAGGGGTTTTAAGTGATTTGGAGCTTCCCGTACTGCTTTAAGCTCTCTGAAATTCGAGGATCTGTGCCTCTGTACGTGGTTGGAGTTTAGATGTGCTCCCCAACTGCTGGCATCCGTGGTGATAACTATAGGATTTGGCTATCTCCAGAGGAGTCCTGTCTTCAGGATTGAGAGGTTCATCCAACTCCCACCGGGAGAGAGTACTTGATACCCTCTGGAAGGGTGGTGTGATCCCAAGTCTGAAATAGAAACCCTGTAGTGGCCTAGAGTGCAGCTGTTCCCATGTGATGGTCATGATGGTGGAGGCCATTAACCCTAAGATTGATAAGATCCTTCTGAAGGAGACCTGATGCTCCCCAATAAAGATATGAACTTCTCTGATCAGTTTTTCCTGCTTTTCAGTTGGAAGAAAAATCATCTGCCAAGAGGAGTCTATGATGTATCCCAGAAATTTGCAGGTTCTGGATGGTAGCAGAACCGACTTGTACCTGTTTATAATCCAACCCAGACTCTGCAGCAGTGACATTGTCCATCTGAAGTTTTTTTTTTTTTTTTTTAAGATTTCTGACTGTGATCTCCTAGTCACCAAAGTTCATCCAGATATGGAAAGACTGGAATCTTCTGAGATCTTAGGGATAACATCAATTCCGCCAAGATTTTTGTAAAAATTCTGGGTGCTGAAGAAATGCTGAAGGGCAGAGCCCTGTATTGGAAGTGAAGAGTCTCTTTGCCTAGCAACACCACAAATCTAAGAAAGCTGCGGAGACCTGGCCAAATTGGGATGTGCAAACAGGCATCTTGGAGATCGTTCATCTAGTCGTCCTGGGCCAAGAGATTCTTGCCCGTAAAAATTGTACTTAACCTACAAAAAATTAGGGTTTGAGTCTAATTTAGATCCTTCAGATTTAAAATCACCTGGTAGGCCCTAGATGGTTTTAAGACTAAAAAGATGTGGGAATAGAATCCCCTTCCCTAACAATGTAGTGGGACTGGTTTTATGACTCTTTTCTGCCAAAGCTCTGAGATAGGTAGTGGGAATTGTAACCTTATTTCTGCATCATGGGGAAGCCTGGTAAAGAATACATTTCTCCGGGGTCTTTGGGAAACGTAGCAACTAGGTCCATGATGAACTGGTTCTGTGTAATTTACCGCCAGGCATCCTGAAAGAAAGTTAGCCTGCCCCCGGAGGTAACTCTGTGTCAGGACCGAGGTCTATCGAATTGGGTGGGGGGTGCACAGATAGGGTTGGGTTTATGACCACCCTTGTACTGCCCCCAATGATTCTTAGGTTGCCTACTAGAGGGGAGGGGGTTGTGAGGATCTAGGATTGACCTTGGCCTTGTTTCTAAATCCTTTGCTTCTTGAAAGAATGGTTTCTAGTTCTGGATTGAATATTAACTCCCCCTCAAAAGGGATGCCACAAGTCTGGCTTTGAAGGGCAATTCCCCTTGCCAGGTTTTAGCCAGATGGATCTTCTGGCACAGTTGATAAGGCCAGTGGTTTTGGGGCTAGCTCTAAATGCCTCGGCATCCTCTAAAAAAAGAAATGGCTCTAAGCATGGAAGGCAGCATGTCAAGGAGAGTCTGCTTGGGTGTGTCTTTTTCTTTATTACCCCTAAGTTTAGAAAGCCAGGCCTCATAGTTAAGACCTGTGGCTTGCTTGGTTGAGAAGTATTCTGAAGAAAAAAATCCAGTAAGATAACTCCTCTTCAGAGTACAGCAAGTTCAGTTTACCTCGACTTATTACTATGGCCGATCAGTAATACAGGTTTTTAGATATTCTCAAATGCATTTGGTGAAGCAATTGGGTGATGGAGGAGCTACAAAAAGTAATGTCTGTAAGCACAGCCAGTTGCCGTTTGCTGGCAATGATGGGGAGCTGAAAGGTGTGGCAGAAAACATTAGATTGTTTCTGAGCTAAGTAAGGCAACAGGCTATCCAGTACCGTTATATTATACAGTTATATCCTCTTAAAGTGGACCAACACCCAGGATTTTCACTATCCTGGGTGTTGGTCCACTTCCGCGGGGCACCCCGATTGGGGTGGGTACGTGCCCTGCTAGAGGGAAGTGCGAGAGGCGGCCCGCGCATGCCCCGTTGGAACAAGGAAAAGATAGGATTTTTGGGAGTCCTGGGGTGATCAGCAGTGGGTGTTGGTCCACTTTAAGCATCTCCCTCAGTTTGACAAGTTAGCGGTATTCCACAGCTACAGTATATATTGTAGTAGGTTGTTTAGACACATGTGGAAAGTGGCAAAAATAGTGCTCTCCAGTCTGTGCGTGCGATGGAATGCTGGGTTAAAGTGAAAAAAAAAGACGCCCAGGGTTTCATCAGCTACTGCTGGGCAGCTGGGTAAGCACTCCATAGGGCCCTGGAATCTGGGCAGTATGGGAAGCTGGGTGGGTCCTGTTGACCACTCACTCCTATATTGGGCTCCAGGCCAAATGGCGTATAAAGAGGCTGATGAGCCTCAGAGGGCTGCAGATGTGACCGTGCTGAGGAGTGCTCTCAGACAGACCGCCATGGGAGCTGACAGGGTGCAGGTGGCACCAGGAACTCTAAGCCAGACAGCCAGGTGTCACCAGGAGCAGGGCTGGCTAGAGACCTGCTGCCAAAGCGTGTGAGACATCCGACAAGGCTGAGGCACCCAAGGGATTCTTGTGTGAATTGTGGGTAAACTTGGCTGGTCATATGAAAAGCGGTGACAACAATCTGATGTGAGGATCCGTGTTTCCATATGTAGGTTGAAGAAAGCCTTTCTATGTAGGATTTTGTGTATGCAAATTAAACCATGTGATTGAAATTACCATTGTGTATGTCTGTGTCCAAAAAGATCCAAGATTATATATATATATATATATATATATATATATATATATATATATCCCCCCAAACACCCCATTATAGGCAGTGAGAGTCAAAGGTGTGTCTTATGCATTGAATTGTGTTGTGTCTATATATGCATCTTATATGGTGTGTCTTATAGTGCGAAGATATGACTTGTATAAATAATTGTTTTAATAGTGATGCCAATCCCTATATATTGCTTACGACAGGTTTACTTTCTTGATGCTTTTAAAGTCTTTTTGCTCCATAGCACCAGTTGTCTGATTTGCATTTTCTTTTACGGGTGCTATATCATTGGGTCGTCCTTCAGTTGGGTTTATAATAGGATGAGATTTAGCTGGGTACATTCAGTCCTTGTTGGAATGATCAGCCACCCCTCGCACCTCCTTAGGAGGTTGGAAGATACTGGCTGGAGCACATTTCAGCAGTGCTGAGTGTTAAAGGATACGATTACAGATGTCCCCCAGATTAACACTCAAATAGTTTGAGATTCTGTAATCTGAGCTGCAGCTCATTTCCCCTTGAAAAGGAATCCTTGAATTCCTAATTAGGTTGACTTCTGACTCAGACACTCAAATACACATTAGACATGGATATTATTTGTGGAAGAGCGGTAACTCCTGAAATATGTCAGTTATGACTATATTAATGAGAGAGTCTTATTCAGGATTATAAGACCTTTCATTTGATATCAAACATGGCATACATATATTGGCCAAAGACTGATAATCCACATAGTATCAGACTCTGTATGATATGTATTTGATGTTTCATTTACCTAAGAAATCATAAATTTCTTGGTTATAATATGATAACATGCATATTGTGGGCCTTATACCCTTTATAGAATATGCATCTAATCTCATAGAGGCTGGTTGTATGCAGATCCTTTAGACACACCCAGGAGGCTGGGAATGCTGGCCACACCCCCTAGTGTTAGTAGAGGCTGCTTGGAGGGCTAGCCAGTCAATGGATGGACCCCCTACCCGATGCTAAGTATCCCTTGCTGTCTTCCCATTATCTCTCTCTCTCTATCCAACATTTATTGTACTGTAACTATTGTATAACTTAGGGCCTTATTCATGAAGGGATAGCGTCAGGTGGTGCCTTGTAAATGACAGGTAGCGACAGGTAGCAGCAGGTGAACGCCGGACACAGCACGCAATTACAAATTTATCAAACAGATTCTGTTGAGCGACTGGGATAATGCCATGTAGCGTCCGATTCATCATTATCCCAGCCTAAGCGTTCAGCCTTGCAGAGCGCCACGTATTACTCTTGCTACCTGTCGCTCTCCCATACATTTCAATGGACATTCTTTTATTCCTCTTCAAACAGGGGGTTTTTATTAATTTTTTTTAAATCTCAAATAATGTTGTGACCTCTTCTGGCATAGGAAAAGTCATTTTTGAAAATATTTTTCATATATATATATATATATATATATATATATATATATATATATATTTATACAGAATTGATATTACAGGTCTGGCATTAATGTGTTCATGTTACAATGTAATTCCATATGTTTTCGCTTTGTTACTGGTGGATACATGTTAAAAAACAACCTTTAAACACACAGCCTCCAGCGCTCTGGGCTACAGGGAAGCATTTTTGAGTGCCGGAGGTGTGTGAGGCTGTTTTTTTGATGAATATGTTGTGAGTCGGTCGCACTGACCAGTCGCTAACATGCGCTCCCATACTGCGCTGTACTGATCATATAGCGACTCCTCACAATGTATTCATCATTGCTGCTATGAACTAGCGTCCCACGGCCGAGCACAGCGACTATTAGCGGGCGCTCTGAAATGACTGCTACAGACGCTCATCTGTCGCTACCTGGCGTTAGATATTACAGGCAGTTGTTACATAAATGAGTAACAGGCTGATTCATCACTAAGGTTATTTGGGGAAACTTCATGAACATATTGGGTTAGTAAAGGTTATTTACTGTGCTGGTAAACTAAACAAGTTCTCATTTATACATCTTACTGTGTGTGGTGGATACTTTTTCACACAATAGATTGTATGGGCAAAGTATTTGAGGAAGATATTTCTTCTTTGGGACATTTCAATGGATGTATGTGGAGAGCCTCAGTGACCATTGGTCTGTATCAGATTAGTGGCCTCTGGGCTGATTATTAGTATTTGCGATATTTATAATAATAATCTCTAGTAGAAATATTGGGGATTAGTGTGCAGCAAATATTAATCTAAATCATATTTTCCTACTTCACTGAACACAGCAAGAATAAATATGGTTTATTGACAAGACCTTGCTTGTGACTGGTTTCTGTAAGTCATTATAGAAACGGTCACAAAGCAAGTAGGTCGTGTTCCTGGAGATCAGTCAGATATAAAAAAAAAAAAAATACTTCTAAAACTTGTGTTGAGTGAAGTGTACCTTTAGCTAAAACCATTTTTCCACTAAGTTTATGGTTTCGCCATGACACTGCAACAAATATACAAAAGACAGATTTGCTGCCTATTGACAAAATTAATAAATTGTTCCCATTAAATTTTCTGACGTCGGCACAGGACGGAAGAAATTCCTGGCACCCCTACGAGGCTCTTCCTGGGGTGGAAAGGTGGCTTCTCTTTTGCCAAAACCGCTGGCCAGTGTTCCTCCTCTCCCATGTTGTGTGAGGAGGTGTCCAGGCATCTACCAAAGGGTGGAAATGGAAGAGAAGCTACACAAGCCTCTCTGCTCCAAACATCTGCAGACATTGTGACAAATCGGCTTCCTGTTATTCGTCAGAAACAATTGCGGCAAGAAATAGAGGGGGGTTTTTTTTGGAGGAATACCTGAGAGGTGTTTGACGCATGTGAGAATGAACGCCATTGCACGGATGTGCGTCTACATTTTAGTTCAGGCGTGTATCAATGATCGGCACGCGTGGTGGAAAAATTATTAATCCTAGATCAACACATTCGAGTTTTCCCACAACTGTTTTTCTCTAATAAGAATGGGTTACCATAAAACACATTGGAGCTCATGACAATGAGATTAAACCGGACCTTCAGCATAATTTAATGAAAACCCTTAAAAACTATTCTCTAACATCTAAAATTAATATATTTCAAGTTTAAGTAACGTATATTTTCCCCCACTGGGCTTCAACTCTGTTCAGGACTCTAGGATATGGACGCCGCCATCTTGATTCAGAAGCATCACATACAGAGGAGAGTGTGGGGGGCAGGTTGTGACAGACTCTCTGCCCTTTGGACTTTACACAGGTTCATTACTTTCCTTTTCTTAAGCATGTTACAGACTGCCATTGTGTTGATTGATTACGTCACAGACAATGGCATTGTTCGGATTGAGTGTATTACAGACATCTATTGTGTTGCTGATTGCGTCACCGGCAGAGTTGAGGGATTGTGTGCCCTGCTCCCATTGGTCCGTGTGTTTGTCATGCAGTCTTCCATCAGGTCCACGGGGGAGGTCACCTTGCATGGAGACTTGTGTATATAAGGCCTAGAGTGGCACTAATAAAGACACTTCATCTTCACCCTCAATACTGAAGTTCTGTCTCTTATTGGGGGAAACGCTATATTACAATTCACTAGCCCTTGTAAGGGCTGTTCCTGTTTCCTCACGGACGACTCTGGAATTCCAGCAGCACCTCTTACGATTGGGAAAAGGACGTCTCGGGCGGTGAAGCCCTCCGGCGATAAGGGTTATCGCTACACAGGTTATAGCTGTGCTTTGCACAGATAGAGCAGAGCTGGGGTCAGGAAAAGGACGGCAATCCCAGAATGCACAGCAGCACAGTCAGAAGACACTTTCTGTCTCAGGCTAACCCGAGACTCCACGGGTCAACTTCTTGGATGTTAAAAGGCTCAAGAAACGCACTAGGTGCAGGTAGGATGATTTTTAATATGGGCAATCTTTATGTTCCGGGGGAGGGGAAACATACAAGACAGGATCTTATTAAGGGTGAAGCTCTGGTTTAATCGTCTGATCTACCAAGACTTGATCATAATTCATAGTAAAGATGGAAACAATATAACAAGAGATAAAAAGACCAAAAGAAACTAAAATAAGGTATAAAACTAAAGAGGGACAAATAAAACGTGGAGAAGAGACACAGAAAGACGTTCATAAAAGAGGAAGATTTAGAGAAGATGAAAAGACAGAATGTTACGTCATAGGAGATAAAACAGGGAATGTGGAGACGAGACGGAATGAGGATCAGAAATCAAAAAGCAAGCTATAGAAAGAAAGCAAGATAGATAAGATTGGTTTGGTTTCACAAGATCAATCTGTCTTCTTTTGCTCTTACAAAAAGTCCCCCTTCCCTTCCCCATGTCCTTCACCAGAGTCACTAGTCACTCCGTGGCTTGGTTTCCTAAGAAAACACGGTGTTTGGCCTCCATAGCCATGCCCAACCAGCAAATATGAGATCACAGATTGGCTGCATCTCCAGGCTCCATGTAGTCTGAGGCATGCTCCCACCCCCATCCTTTCTAAATGGCAGGGTCGACCTGAATGAGCTGTGGGTCCACTAGAAGTGTACGTTTCCTTGGGCAATCCAGAAGGGTTCACATAGCAGGATGCCACCAACGAGAGGCAATCACATCGCCCTGGAAGCCAAGCAGGGTTTTGGGCCACTTTAAACCCACCATCTCTATACCTCAGTCCTGCATTCTCCTCTGATCAAATTAAACAGAATCGCAGAGTCAGTTTGTCAGAACAAAGACATAAAATACTCCCTAATCCCCTTTAATTGTGACACTAATGTGTTGCGCACATGAAACAGGTGCTATAAGCCAATGAATGTTATGTCAACATACAAGAAAGGCTTGGCAAGGGTACTTACTGCTAATATCCTGGAAGAAATACGACCCCACCACCGAGAAGGTCAGCACGGAGATGGGCAGCGCACAGTCCGACAGGATCTCACGCACTCTGGAGTGCAGGTACGGGCTGGAATTCAGAAAGATGGTGAGAGTTCCTAGCATTCATTTATCAATAGACAATCAAATAAATGATCCTTAACAACAACACACATTCTCATTTACATAGCATACATGCTTAGTTATACAAATAAAAAAAAAAAAGTGGTTCCCTGAGTAATAATTACTCACTGCACCATAACTGGACCTTAATATTGATTCTTATAAATTGATGCCCTGCGCTAGTGGAATG
Source organism: Gastrophryne carolinensis (assembly GCA_027917425.1). Classification (NCBI taxonomy): domain Eukaryota; kingdom Metazoa; phylum Chordata; class Amphibia; order Anura; family Microhylidae; genus Gastrophryne; species Gastrophryne carolinensis. The sequence goes on from CM051234.1 coordinate 38,254,504, forward strand.
GAACCCCATTTAAAAAGAAGTTGTATCATGAAAACATAGCCCATAATATAGCGGAGTCCTGCGATTGGCCGCCGTGCGGTCACGTGGACAGATCCTGTCGGTGGGACTCCGTTCTCGCCATTGGCTTGTAATGAAGGTGAGCATTACAAGCTTTGTGTGCGGTTTGCTGCGAGGGGGGCTCCAGCATTCTGAATGCCCCCAGAGCTTCTTACGATCACCAGACAGAAGGACCAACACATATTCAAGTAAAAACGGGTGTTGGTCCAGTTTAAGGTTTGTTTGTTTCTCCTTTTTGGTTTTGTTCTTTTGACTTTCTTCAGCACACCTGCTGTGCCACGATTCTTCGGGCCGTGTACACTCCCCATCTCGTATCACTAGGGCAGACTGGCTGTTAAAATGTACTAACATCCTCCTTGATCGGCCCGGGAATCTATAAGATACCCAGGCCGATCCGATCCCTCTCTGCGGGGCATCCAAAATCGCTGTGTGAAAGCCCCCAGGACGCCCTCTAACCTTACCTTACTCCCGGTCCAATGGTGCAAGCCCGGGCCGCGGCCGCATCTCGCGCTTCTCTCTAGCAGGGCACGTGCCCACGCCGGCCATTCATAAGCCCTCCCTGTTAGAGGGAAGCGCGAGATGTGGCCGCCAGCCTGCTCGGAGCCGCTGTGGTTGGACGCCGCTTGGAGGCACATACCACAGCGGCTCCAAGCGTACTGATTGGACAAGCGGCCGCACAGGCGCCGTAGGAGCGGGGTGAGGTGAATTTTTTTCGGCCGTTCTGGGGGGTTTCACGCAGTGAAAATCCTGGGTGTTGGTCCACAGTCAGACACGCTGGGATGCCTGGAAGCAAGGTGCAAGTTAGAGGTGGGAGGGGAGCAGGCTGAGGGAGATTAGCAGATTGTTGGGAGATAGGTTCCAGAAGTATCCCCTTTCTAAGTTCTGCCTGAAATATTGAGGGGGGTACCTGGTATAGGTTGTTAATTATTCTTCAGAGGATTGTGGTATATGTGGCAGTTGTATCACTATTTTGTATTGTGCCAAAACTTTATTCTCAATAAAAATATATTGAACAAAAAAATAGGTCTGCATAAATCATGTGAGAATTCTGATGGGTAACGCCGGTCTGGCTCAGTCCATTGCTGAATAGGGGAATGTGCTCCAGTTGTAAACTGCGACTTGAGGCTGGACTTACCTCAGACCGGCTAGCGTACCCGCAATCTCCTGCATTCAAGTGTCTGATGCTTCTCCTCAGTGGTCTGTTATTCACCTCACTCATTATAACCCAGCAGATTCCCCTACTTAGGAAATGGTCTGAACCACAAACAGCAACATGCATGCTATTTTCATTTTAAAATATGAAAGGAATACAATTTTTCTTTACTATTGCTGTATTATTTGTATACATGTTAGGGGCTATTGTGTGGCTAATAGATGGTTTATTAATTTTATTATGAATATTTGCGATACAGCTCCTTTTAAAAAATCAATGCGGGGGAGGGACAATGCCAGCACAATTCCTGCTCCACTTGGTTGAAACAACTAGTGTAGTATATATAAACTATGAGGGAATAGTCCCAGGTGTAACCGGATCCCATAGGAACTCCCCTGGTATATGTCCGGTACAGCCGACTAACTCCCAAGGTTTCCCAGGGAGGAAACACAAAGAACTAAGGAGGAGAGGAAGAGGTGGGGCTTTTAAGCTCTGTTCCTGTTTTGTGTTTCCTCCCAGGGGGTGGAGCATAATATCTCCACATGGTCAAGCTGAAGGATGACTTGGAAAAAGTAATGCATCTCTCTAAAGGAGGGGCCTACTGATGGTGTGAGGGTACTGTTTTGGATAGTTTAGTGTACCTGTGGACCAGGACACTACCTGGCACAAAGTCCATAGTTGGCAGGACATAACGGTTAAGGAGGAGCAACAGCAGCAGAGCAACTTTGTGCCAGTGAGGGTCCTCTTCGATAGGCATACTAAACTAACCTACCCCATATTAAAGCAATAGGAATATGAATAATTGCCATTCGAATTTTACCAGGAAAAAGGCACGATCACTTACCTTTTCTTAAACTGGTAGAGGGTGTGGCCGAGCCAAAGCGTCCCAAACATCAGCATTAAGCTGAGGACAGCGGACTCCTTCCCATGCTGAACGTCCTCGTGATCCAGGCTGCTGTGATTGTAAAGAAATGAGGAGTTGAACGTGGAGTTGTAGATGACGTCAGAAGTCAGGCTGGAGTTGGATAGGGTTTCATAGGATGATTTCGTATAATGAAGCTGGGGACCAGGTGCTTCCAGATAATACTTTTTGAAAACTGAAAACAGAAAGAAAAGGGACACTGAGGCGTGAATTTCATGACTAAAACATTTTGTTCCAAATATTGTAACCATTAGGAATAACTACGTATAGAGCAGCTATGGGTCCCTATTTATTAGGGGTGCCGAGGGGGAGGGGGGGTATCAGAAGCCATCCGGGTTAAGAAGAGAGCCGGCCGGATCGTACAAGGGGTCAGGTGAGTGTTTTTTTTTTTTACTTTACCTTCACTGTAGCGGGGGGGGGGGGGGGGGGGGAGGGGGTCAGAATCGATTCTGGTATTGCGATACTTGACAGAATCTATTTTTTCTGACACCCCTAGTAGACAGTTGTAATATCTTTGGTGGAGGTGGTAATGACTCAAAGGATGTATAGGTTGTTTAGATCAGGTTGCAAGTACAAAAAAAAGCCAATCTATGGAAAAACACCCAGAATAAAACTTTGCTGCATCTGGGTTGCGCAGCCGCACTTATCATCCATATTGCAGCAAAATTAAAAAGTACTCACCTTTTATGTTTTCTTTAAAATCTATTGTTTAGGGGCCAAGTTACAAGTAAATGTTGGAAACCCACCCAAGCTTCTAACCTAACATGGCTAGATCTATCACTATTTGCTCTGATGTTGCCAGGTTTTTGGTTGTTTGGACCAAGTTGCAAGTAAAGGTCAGAGATCCACTCGAATCCACAACATTGCAGTAGACCCAAAATCTAATGTAGGGAGGTGTTGATGGACCTTTGGTTGTATGGATTGCATTGCAATAAAATGTCACAAGGAGATCCACACAAGTCTCTGGTATTGAATGACCATTGGCTGTATGGGCCAAGTTGCAAGTAAAGGTCAGAGATCCACTCGAATCCACAACATTGCAGTAGACCCAAAATCTAATGTAGGGAGGTGTTGATGGACCTTTGGTTGTATGGATTGCATTGCAATAAAATGTCACAAGGAGATCCACACAAGTCTCTGGTATTGAATGACCATTGGCTGTATGGGCCACGTTGCAAGTAAAGGTCAGATATCCACTTGAATCTACAACATTGCAGTAGACTCAAAATCTAATGTGGGAAGGTGTTGATGGACCTTTGGTTGTATGGGGCACATTGCAATTAAAGGTCACAAGGAAATCCACACAAGTCTCTGGTATTGAAGGACCTTTTGGCTGTATGGGCCAAGTTGCAAGTAAAGGTCAGAGATCCACTTGCATTGCAATAGACTCAAAATCTAATGTGGGAAAGTGTTGATGGACCTTTGGTTGTATGAAGCGCATTGCAATTAAAGGTCACAAGGAGAGCCACACAAGTGTCTGGTATTGAAGAACCTTTGGCTGTATGTTGCAAATAAAAGTCACAAAGAGACCCGCACAAGTCTCCCATCTACAACATGGCAGTTGACACTTGTTGGGCCATGAAGAACTTTGGTTGTATAGACCAACTTTCATGCACAGGTCAGAACCAGAGCCACGCCATCCTCTAAATCAGTGGTCCTCAACCCTGTCCTCAAGGCCCACCAACATGTCATGTTTTTTAGATCTCCAAATAGCCAGCTCTATTGCTCTGCAGCTGCACTAATTACTCCACCTGTGCATCTATGTGGAGATCTTCAAAACCTGGCCTGTTGGTGGGCCTTGAGGACAGGGTTGGGGACCACTGCTCTAAATAACTTGAACATTTATCCTGGTCTAAACCATGATTGCCGGAGCTCCAGGAAAAGGTCTGTCCGCTTTCCACACGCTCTTAAATGGACTCTGCATCAAAAGCTTGTATACAAAATAAATCCCTCAGCCGGGTCACAGGGCAGCTGTACATTGTCCATGGTCGCCCACTTTCTTCGTAGATTGGAAACAGGATGTTTCTTGTCCCTCTTCCTTTCATCTTTTGGGAAATGTTGACAAATGTTGACAAGTAGGAAAGCTTTATTTGTTCTCATTCGGAAATGTCAGTAAGCAGAGACACACTGAACAGGTGTTCTAAAGAGCATGGCCTGTTCCGTGTGTAGTGACCCTTCATGCTGGCTGGATCCAGATGTTCCACTAGAGCTTCCTGAGAGCTTTCCCTGCTCCCCAACCACCTGAGTCACAGGGAGACTGGATCTGCTAACTAGTGTGGAAATATTTGGCCTCCAGGGTCACTGTATAAAAAAAATATCTAGTACTTCTTGCTACATGTGAGGCTTAGAAAAGAGAAGACCGTTACTACTAAAGCATGTCTGCTCATGATAATGTATAGATGCCGTCTGACATATCCTGAGGCACCCGTGACAGCTCTAGGTAAGTACTGTCCACAAAGCTAATCTGAGACATTTAATTAGCTATTAAAGCAGAACAAAAACAGTGCTTTTGACTATCCCTGGGTTTTGTTCCATGCCCTGCTGTGTGAAATCCCCCCAGAACGCCCTGTAAAAGTCATCTTTTACCGGTTCTCTTCTCCAATAAGAGGACTTTTCCGGACATATGTAATGCTCGGCAAGCGTCTCTGTTTACATGCAGAGCTTGGCAATCAGGAGTGGCCAAATCCCAAGCACCACGTGCGCTCCCACCCCAAGCCTATCCGAATGGCAAGGGGTAGAAGTGCGCTCACAGCCCAAAGATGCGGACATGTGGCCACCGGATGTTTATTTTCTTGAGGGTGCCAGGATGCAGGTGATCTCTGTGGCACCCCGGAGGGGGGGGGGGGTCACACAGTTGGGCATCCTGTTTTTTTGTCAGACTCCAGGGCCGGCCACTTGTGTGTTCTGTTTCCACAGACAGTAAAGACACAGGGGTAAATTAACCAGCTTTCTCTTCACCTTCATGCTACATGTCAACTGCAATGTTTTCATTCAGTGTTGCTTTACATTTTCTAACACAATGCATAAGCCATCTTAGCGCAGGAGCAAATTTACAGGCTTATCAGCAAATGCAAAATGCTGGTGATAGAAAGACATGACCCTAAATATCAAGCATGAAAATCGGACCTTCAGCATAATTTAATGAGAATCCCAAACCCTTAAAATTTAAATATTCTACATTTTTAGTTGCTTAATTATTATGCTTTCCCCCCTGCTGGGCCTCAACTCTGTTCAGGACTGGGATACGGGTCCCACCATTGCTTCTGAAGAATCACATACTGAGGGGGTGAAAAGTGCAGGGGGTGGGGTATAGCTGTGCTTTTTTGACACACAGAGCAGAGCTGGGGTCACGAAAAGGACAGCATTCCCAGAATGCAGAGCGGCACAGTCAGACACTTCCTGTCTGCAGGCTGCCTGATGGATGTATAAATGCTCTGAATACGCACTAGGTGCAGGTAGGATAATTTTTAATGTGGGCAATATGTATGTACAGGGTGGCAGGAACATATAAGATAGGCTCTTATTCAGGGTGAAGTTAAGCTTTAAGACTAGCAGAACAACAAATCTATCGAAACAGAATGCAGATAAAGATCACTTCACTTCACCACGTCTACTATTACTCCAACTAAATCTGTCGCCTCATCATTAGACATAGGGATGATGTTCCTTTCAATTAAGTTACCCTTCACAGTCCTCCATTCCAGTTAGATATTGACATCAGTGGAGATTAAAATACCTAGTGTTAAAAGAGATGATCTGCATTTCAAAATCCCCCCCCCCCCCCCCCCCCCCGCAACAGGCCGTTTCACATGGTCTGGATCAAGGAACTGACTTAATAACCAGGACACAGCCAATACATGATAAACACAACACAATCACTTACTTTGTATAATGCCTTTAAGGGCATCCAGCACAAATGTTATAGATATAAAAAGTGCTATGATTTCTTCTGTGGACCTGCGGAAATAAAACTATGATGAGAGCTTTGGATATAGTGGTGTCATTGTAGAGAACCTCGAAAAGTCAATCTATACTATGGTCCTGGCCCTTTATTAACATTGGTGCAAATTAGAGTAGTGCAAAATATAATTTTTATTTTTTCCACTTGTTGCTGTGATTGCTAAATCAGACCCTATATACCACTTAGTACAATTACTGCTCAGTGTTGTACTACGACAAGTAAAAGATTAGGGAAAAGATTACACCAGGATTGGCCAAGCCCCCCCCCCCCCCCCCCGGCAAAATGCATCCCCGCTACTGGGCGCCGGTGAAAATCTGGTTGCTTTGGCTTTACTAGCCGCCAGTCAAACCCGATCACGTGACCGTTGGTGGTCAATTGCGTCAATATATTTTATCAGGACATATAGGAGCAGTTAGGATTGTTGGAAATTCAGGGGGTCTATGCATAAGAGTACAAATATTTTATATATATATATATATATCTCCTCCCTCCTACCTGCCTCCCATAAAACCCCCTGCATGCACACATGGTCAGCTGGGATGACGTTCTTACCTCATAAAACTCCCCATCATAAAAAAAGTAATGGAGTGAGGGTTATCAGAAATCAGCCAGACATAGAATATGGCTAAACCAATATCCTGCCCCCCTTCCATGGAATGTTCTCCTCATCCCCCTCCCTGTGGAATCCAAGGACAGATGGGGGATCTCATATGGACAAACTTTCTGGTACCCAAAGACGGAGAATCCCAAATGCACCAATCAAACAGTGGGTGACTCCAATCGCTCTGCCCAATAGGAGGGGTCAGAATCTAACCCCTGCATAATGTGAGCTTCCAAATAACCAGAGGGAGACACTTGAATCTTACCATCAAGGGTGTCACACACTCCATTTAACATCTAAAGAGGAGACCAGTACCTGTTGGGCTTTGGGAGACGTGTGAGGACTGAGATACAATTGATTTGATCGATCCGCAGCCCAGACAGACTCCTATGTATTTTCCCCTTTTTATTTGTATTGCTAGTGTTTTATAGTTAATCCTGTTTTATCACCTTGCACCCTTTTCTTGTTGTTTTTAGCAGCTGAGAGCGTGCTACTAACTGGTCTCCAACATACATACTGCAGAGGATGCCAATAGGTTAAGCGATGCACCCCCTGATGCCTGTTAATGAGGGATTCTGCTCCCTTCTAATTGGCCCACCTCTAGCACTACCACCACTACAGATTTGTCAACCCGAACTTGGGGGGTTTGCACCCCCACCTGCCCCAGCACCTCGGATGATGCTGTTGGCTTGGTAGTGGTCCGGTTTAAAAGAAAACCGGATTGTTCCACAGCCGAGGCCATATGTAATCATGGTAGCCAATGTAGGACCCATAAGGAAAAGATAAGGATTAATGCTGGGCTCATGGGTGGATGGCATCAATAGGTTAGGGGCCCTTTGGATCAGAAAGGGTTTAGGTCTGCTTTAACAATGATCCTCCGGGAATTAATAACTCCTCCCAGATGTAATACTTGTAGATGTAATCAACAAATTGTCTCCAAAGGGCCAGTGCCCTGACATGGATTGGAGTAACATTTCAGGGCATTTATACAAGCCATTAGGGAAGTGAGTCGATTGATCAGAGAAATTCATTCCAGTTGTTTCAACTAATTACTAACAGACATCCCTGAATGCATTTTCATAGTAAGACCCAGGCACCCAGCCCGATGCCCAGGTCAGGCAGGGGAATTTCTGTCATATTGATGATAACAATTAAAGCAAGGATATGGTGTAATGAGCAGCACCTCTTGAAGAGCTTCATCAGCAGGCTGCAGTTGAAGAGCGAGTATAAGATGAGGAAGCAGCTGTTCCACAGCCCCGTCCAGGCATAAAAAGCCTGAAAGTCCAGACTGTAGTCATCACAGATTCTCCGGATAACTGTCAAAAAAATTATACGAGAGTTGAGGTGCTATACACAATGCTATTAGTTTACACGTTTATATTAGTATCAGTCAAGCAGCATTCCAACTACTTTTATCATTACTATGTGTCTCCATTGTGAAGAACTAGCCTTAAAAAAGGAATGTCCACTCTGGCGGTCCCCAAACCTGAACCTGGATTACCAGTACCCCTTCTACAGTGTCCCCCTTAGGGCCGAGTAATTCGGTGATCTCTAAGCATTTTCACACACTTCTGGCTTCTACTTGCCAGATGTATAAATAAGAAACAAATTGTTCATATATTATTATTTTTTTAAGCACCCTAGTCTAGAAGTTCCCCTTCTTCATACTCCTAGTCTATATTGTGGCGACGACTATAGAAAAAATTGTTGCTTGTGCAGTGCCAATCTTTTGGCCAAATGTAGCTAATCGGTTTTTAGTGAGATTAGCTTCATTAAACTTCATTAAAAGTGATTGACCACCTAATAAAAATACCATTTTGTGAGTACTCACCTGAAAAATGGATATTGTTGGTGTGCCACACACCCCGCTTCACTTCTTAAATATTCATCCATTAATGGGTTAATCCACCGCCAGGTGACGTAGTGCAGAGAGGAAGTCTTGTAACGAGCCCCCTTCCGGCCTATATATACCTGGTACCTCCCTTCAATCACCAGTATATTAAAAAGCAGAAAGACAAGGTACCAGTATTCCACCGGTAACCTCAAAACCAATTTTGATATAAATAAAAAAGGCTTCCCCATATAAAGGCTTCGGTAATACCGAAAAAGGGTGGGGGTGAAGCAGGGTGTGTGGCACACCAACAATATCCATTTTTCAGGTGAGTACTCACAAAATGGTATTATTCTTGGTGTGCCACACACCCCGCTTCACTTCTTAAATATTCATCCATTAATGGGACATCCAAAAGCAGTGTCCACAAGGGAAGGGCATCTCAAGGCCAGGTGAAGCATAACTTAAATGACTGCAGTCTGCAGAACTTTGCGGCCAAAAACAGCATCCGCTGAGGCCCGCACATCAACTTTGTAAAACTTAGAAAAAGTGTGAACAGAAGACCAAGTGGCGGCCTTACAAACCTGTTCAACAGAAGCTTGGTGCTGAAAAGCCCAAGACGCCTCAACAGCGCGAGTAGAATGAGCAGTGATACGAAAAGGGGGAACTCTTCCCTTAGCAGAATAGGCCGCAGTAACGGCCTGACGTATCCACTTGCTAATGGTAGATTTGGCTGGTGCCAAACCCTTCTTAGGCCCATGGGGCACAACAAAAAAGGAATCCGTCCTACGAAAAGGAGACGTGATAATCAAGTAGTACTTAACACAGCGTACTACATCCAAACAATGCAAAACCCTCTCTTTGTCATTCTTAGGATTAGGACACAAGGAGGGAAGAACAATATCTTGGTTCAAATGAAAAGCAGAAACAACCATAGGAAGAAAGTCTGGCTTGAACCGAAAGACCACTTTATCCTGATGCCTCTCAAAGTAAGGCGCCTGGATAGTTAAGGCCGCCAACTCTGAGACACGCCGGACAGAAGTGATAGCTACCAAGAAGACAATCTTCTGAGTCAGGGTAGACAAAGCAATATCTTGCAAAGGCTCAAAAGGAGGAGCCTGAAGAGCCGAAAGAACCAAATTCAAATCCCAAACCGGGAGTAATGGTTTCCTGGGAGGCCGCACATGCGTAACCCCCTGGAAAAAAGTTTTAACTAAAGGTTTAAGCGCAACACGCTTCTGAAAAAAGATAGATAAGGCAGAGACCTGCCCTTTCAACGTACTAAGCTGGAGACCAGAGTCCAGCCCTGATTGTAAAAACTCCAGAACCCTGGAGACCGAAAAGACCCTACAAGGAAAAGATCTTATCTCACACCAAGCGATATAGGCTTTCCAAGTCCTATAGTAGGTGATGGAAGAAGACCTCTTCCGGGCACTGATCAGAGTCCTAATGACAGAATCAGAAAGACCCTCCTCCTTCAGGATGGAGGTTTCAGCAGCCAGGCCATCAAACCCAGCGCTGGTAAATTGGGGCAACACAATTGACCCTGAGTGAGCAGATCGGGCTGAAGAGGCAGAACGAACTGGACCACTGCCAGCCGAACGATGTCTGCGAACCTCACTCGTCTTGGCCACCTTGGGGCCACGAGAACGGCGTACACCTTTTCCAGAGCCAACTTCTGAAGAACCCTGCCCAGCATGGGCATTGGAGGAAACAGGTATAGAAATCCCAGAGCTCCCCAGTTCAGGGACATGGCGTCCACTGCCAGAGCCAGAGGATCCTGGGAGAGCGACACGAAGTTCGGGAGCCTGTGATAGTGATGAGGGGCCAACAGGTCCACCTCCGGGGTCTCCCATTGGAGACACAGTGAGCGAACCACCCGAGGATGGAGAGCCTATTCTTCCAGACGGGGAGAGCCCTTGCTCAACCGGCCCGCTACCTGTTTCATCACCTCTGGAATGTAAACCGCCGAGAGACAGGGAACATGGAACACTGCCCAGGTCCGGATCAGGGACACTTCTCTGAGAGTACTCAGACTGCGCGTCCTTCCCTGAAGACCGACATAAGCAACCACTGATCGATTGTCTGAACACATCTGGACCAGAAGGCCCAGAACGTGCTGAGTCAGGAGAGCAAGCACCTGACGGATGGTTCTCAGATTCAGAATATTGATGGGTAAGTGGGGCCTTTAAGGTCTCCACTGCCCCTGAAACCGCAGCTCCTTCCAGAATCTGCCCCATCCCGACAGACTGGCGTCCGTGGTGACAATTTTCCAAAGGGGGGTCAGGAAAGGCCTGCCCTACACAAGATTGGTCGAGACCAACCACCACAGGAGGGACTGCCGTACACGGGAGGACAACTGGAAGGACTGATCCAGCGACTGAGGTTGCTGGTCCTAACACGCTAACAGAAATAGCTGAAGCGTTCTCGTGTGAATTTGGGCAAAAGGAAGACACACTCTGTTTTGATGAGAGTTCAGGCCGGGATGAACCGACCCATGAACGGACCGTGAAGGAGGGTGAGACTCGAATTCCAGGTCGTAACTGGCCGACACTACCTCCTGGATCCATCTGCCTGGAACCACTTAGTTCCAAACCTGGTAGAAGAGTCGCAATAGTCCCCCCAGCCGCACGGGTGAGGGCAGCCCCTCATTGCTGAGTGAGCTTATCAGCAGGTTTGGGCCTGGTGCCCCAGGACTGAGTGGGCCGGCCACGGCCCCTCCCCCGAGTCCAACCTGCGCCACTGGTAGCGGGAAAGGAAGCACCCCTGGCCGCTCTGAATCCTCAAAAGGAAGGCCTACCGGAACCTGCCCCCCCAAAGGGGACACGAGGCCTCTTGCGTTGTGGCATCTTACCACCCTTTGCGACTGAATCAATTTTCTCCCCGAACAGACGCAACCCCAAAAAGGGGAGAGCTGTGAGCACCTTTTTGGAAGCCGTGTCCGCTGACCACTGACGCAGCCATACTGACCTGCGAATAGCCACCAGCATAGCTGCTGCCTTGCTACTCATAGTCAGCGCATCGTCCTGAGCGGCCAGGACATAAGCCACAAAACATTCACACTGCTTAAGCGCAGTGAACTGTTTGCAAGCGGGATTAAGATCCTCATATAGCCCCTGAATTAAGGACTTAATTGCCAATAGAAGAAGGGCTGAAGCACATACCGGGCGCAACGCTGACCCGGAATAGATAAAACCATGTCGAGCGTATTGGTCAATCCGACGATCTTCCCCATCTTTAGGGACAGTGGTCTCAGCAGACTGTACCATAGCCGTGCTGGAGAGCCCTAGTACAGGGGTATCGACGTCAGGAGGGACAGACCAAAGCTTTACCAATTCTGGTGGAAAAGGATAACGCTTTTCCCAACTGGAAGGAATTCCAGATAACCGTGTGGGATGTTCCCATTCCTTAAGAACCACCCTCTCAAAGTGGTGTTGTCTGGGAAAAACCAAACGCGGCTGAGGCTCCTTAAACAACTGACCCTTTGGCGGGGCGGCCGCCTCAGGCTTATCTAAACTCAAAATTTTAAACATTTGAGCCAGAATAGAGGGGGTGTCAAAAACAACCCCCTCTGACCAATCGCCAATCTCATCAGCCACAAGCTGACCTGCAGGCTCATCTGACTCCGACGGGAATTCATCCTCGTCCGGGGATCCATCGGACCATTCCACAGGTTCACATAGCTCGTCCTGTGGAGCCGAAGGTACCGGAGTCAGGTGCCTTCGTTTTGCAGCGGCCTTTAACGCTGCTTTAACGGGCATTACTTTCCGGGGGCTGGGCTGTGCCGCCGCCTCGGAATGCGAATCCCCACTTTTGACAGTGTCATGCGGGGTCCGGAACAGGGAGGGAGAGGTAGGAGATGATGAAGGATGCGATGGACCCGCAGCCGAAGCAACGGAGTGGCGCGCAATAGTCTGTTTTGCACAAGGGATGCAAATAAAGACATCATCAGCTGGGAGTGGAACCCCACAACCTACGCACCCCCCGAACGGCTCAGCAGAACCGTTTCCGGAAATTACGGAAGCCTCCATATGGTGATTTATGGTATTCGCAATACTTGGGACTTTTAAGGCATAAGCCAACCCGGGATGCCCCTTTATTAGTAATGTCCCGGAAGGGAGGATTTTTTATTTATATATTTTTTTTTTTAAGTTAAGGTCCCCTTTAATAAACTATTATATATATATATATATATATATATATATTCTATATTCTATATATATATATACATTTAATAGATATCCCAATAATTAGCCAGGCACATAGAGCCGGAGGGCCACCATAAGCAGGGATCCCAGGATCTGCAAGGAAAAGAAAACCATCAGATCCTCACATGTGTATAAGAAACATATAAGCATGGCACCAAAGTGCCTTTAAATAAGAGCAAAATCATGCCCCCTTAATAAAAAGTGACTCCCCACCATAACAAAGAAATATGCATTCCCCACTTAACGGCCCCAATGGGTGGGGCCGCTTACCTGGTCAGCGAAGGCAGCAGCCAGAGCAAGACTGCAGCCAGCAGCCAGCACAGAAGACTAAGTGCGGCCGCGCGCCCACGCGACTTCCTGCTTTTGAAAGGAAGTAAATGCTGGGCCCGCCGCAAGACGGCGCATGACGTCGGCGCCGCGCCCCCGATGCCGCGTCAACGGGACCCGCCCCCCCCTACGCCAATCAGCTGGAAATCACTCTCAGATGGGCCACTACACGTGCGCCCAGGCGGCGGAGGGGGGAGGAAAAAGACCGCATGGCGCAGCCTAAAGAGTACATAAAATGCCAGGCGGGGAAGAGGGGAGGGGGTAGGGGGCCACAAAGCAAAGTCTGCCAAGAAAAATGGCCAGCCCCTACCCAGCGCAGTCTGCCCTTCAAGCAAAACCAAAAGTATACACATGCTGAATAACAGTGAATGCATAATCATGAACACACACACATGTTGAAATGAAGTGATACAAGTGAAACACACATACTTAAAGCACACCCTCACACCCCCCCCCCCCCCCCCATAGTGAAGGGAGAAGGGACCGTAACGGGAGAGAAAGGGGCTACGGAGACCCTCGGGACAGGGGCATCCCATTTCCGGATCACCATGCCGGATAGCCGCATTGCCCCACGCATGAGGTCGAGCGGTAGGAGATAAGCTCCTAGGCACTTAAAGTGCCATCTACCATTTGCCCGGTGAGCAGCCTAGGCTGGGAGGCTTCCATTCCACCATAAAGGTATACAAACTCAAACCGGGCAGAAATAGACCAAAAGGGGGGTGGCGGGGTAAGAATACCCCGGCCTACCTGTAAGCAGGAGACTTCCATCTTCTGACTTGTCAGCAAGCAGAGAGAAAAAATACCATTTTGTGAGTACTCACCTGAAAAATGGATATTGTTGGTGTGCCACACACCCCGCTTCACTTCTTAAATATTCATTACTTCATGGGTTAATCACCTGCAGGTGACGTAGTGCAGAGAGGAAGTCTTGTAACGAGCCCCCTTCCAGCCTATATATACCTGGTACCTCCCTTCAATCACCAGTATAATCAAAAAGCAGTAATACAAGGTACCAGTATTCCACCAGTAACCTCAAAATCAAATATGATATAAAAAAGGCTTCACCATATAAAGGCTTCGGTAATACCGAAAAGGGCGGGTGTGAAGCGGGGTGTGTGGCACACCAACAATATCCATTTTTCAGGTGAGTACTCACAAAATGGTATTATTCTTGGTGTGCCACACACCCCGCTTCACTTCTTAAATATTCATTACTTCATGGGACATCCAAAAGCAGTGTCCACAAGGGCTGGGCAACTCAAGGCCAGGTGAAGCATAACTTAAACGACTGCAGTCTGCAGAACTTTGCGGCCGAAAACAGCATCCGCTGAGGCCCGCACCTCAACTTTGTAAAACTTAGAAAAAGTGTGAACAGAAGACCAAGTGGCGGCCTTACAAACCTGTTCAACAGAAGCTTGGTGCTGAAAAGCCCAAGACGCCCCAATGGCGCGAGTAGAATGAGCAGTGATACGAAAAGGGGGAACTTTCCCCTTCGCAGAATAGGCCGCAGTAACGGCCTGACGTCTCCACTTGTTAATGGCAGATTTGGCTGGTGCCAAACCCTTCTTAGGCCCATGGGGCACAACAAAAAAGGAATCCGTCCTACGAAAAGGAGACGTGATAATCAAGTAGTACTTAACACAACGTACTACATCCAAACAATGCAAAACCCTCTATTTGTCATTCTTAGGATTAGGACACAAGGAGGGAAGAACAATATCTTGGTTCAAATGAAAAGCAGAAACAACCTTAAGAAGAAAGCCTGGCTTGAACCGAAGGACCACTTTATCCTGATGCCTCTCAAAGTAAGGCGCCTGGATAGACAAGGCCGCCAACTCTGACACGCTGGACCGAAGTGATCGCTACCAAGAAGACAATCTTCTGAGTCAGGGTAGACAAAGCAATATCTCGCAAAGGCCCAAAAGGAGGCGCCTGAAGAGCAGAAAGAACCAAATTCAAATCCCAAACAGGGAGTAATGGTTTCCTGGGAGGCCGCACATGCGTAGCCCCCCTGGAAAAAAATTTTTAACTAAAGGTTCAAGCGCAACACTCTTCTGAAAAAAGATAGATAAGGCAGAGACCTGCCCTTTCAACGTACTTTAATTTAATTTAGTTAAAATACAAACACAAAAGTTTGTTATAGAAGAATATCCTTGGTGCTTGCCATGCTACCAATCCAATTCCCCATTGAATTCCACAATGCAAATGTAATCATCATTGTACTACAAAAAAATTTTTTTTTTTTTTTTTTTTTTTCCACAGTTGTCAACTGTCTTACTTGCCAATGCGCAGGTTATTACTAACACAATAGAACATATTGTACATTATAGACAATTAAACCTGCTCAATGATTCACTTGCCCAAATCATAGCAGTGAGTAATATCATGTAATAAGCGGTAAACTAGTTTCACCCCCACTAGGGGGCTTCTTCAGTACCAAACCGCACTTAAGGGCACTTGATCAGCCTATCCAGGCCCGTTAGATTATTCCAAAAGCCTCATGTCCAGGTGCACAATCCCAAAATTGATGCTGGATGGACAGGTTTAGATATCCCAAGTTAGTTAGTGCTCCGTTCGCCAATTATGAAGGAACGGCGTCTGCCCTATGTTGAGAGGTTCCCTATTCCTCAATGATAAGGGAAGCAGAAATACAGGCTTGGGGTCCGCTCTCTCAGCTAAGATGTAATCCGCTGGTCTGCCTGGTAACCATCCAGGGCAGGTCTAAAGGAGCCCGCCCAGCAATACACGTCCGTGCATGTTGTGCTGCATGCTTGACCCGGATACTTAGCTGGAGACCAGAGTCCAGCCCTGATTGTAAAACCTGGAGAGCGAAACGACCCTACAAGGAAAAATCTTATCTCACACCAAGCAATATAGGCTTTCCAAGTCCTATAGTAGGTGATGGAAGAAGACCTCTTCTGGGCATTGATCAGAGTCTTAAATGACTGAATCAGAAAGACCCTCCTCCTTCAGGATGGAGGTTTCAGCAGCCAGGTCATCAAACCCAGCGCTGGTAAATTGGGGTAACACAATTGACCCTGAGTGAGCAGATCGGGCCGAATAGGTAGAACGAACTGGTCCACTGCCAGCCGAACGATATCTGTGAACCTCACTCGTCTTGGCCACCTAGGGGCCACGAGAACAGCGTACACCCTTTCCAGAGCCAACTTCTGAAGAACCCTGCCCAGCATGGGTATCGGAGAGAACAGGTATAGAAATCCCAGAACTCCCCAGCTCAGGGACATGGCGTCTACTGCCAGAGCCAGAGGATCCTGGGAGAGTGACACGAAGTTCGGGAACCTGTGATAGTGATGAGGGGCCAACAGGTCCACCTCCGGGGTCTCCCATTGGAGACACAGTAAGCGAACCACCCGAGGATGGAGAGCCTATTCTTCCAGATGGGGAGAGCTCTTGCTCAACCGGCCCACTACCTGTCTCATCACCACTGGAATGTGAACCGCCAAGAGACAGGGAACATGGAACACTGCCCATGTCCGGACCAGGGACACCACTCTGAGAGTACTCAGACTACGCGTCCTTCCCTGAAGACCACGTAAGCAACCGCTGATCGATTGTCTGAACACATCTGGACCAAAAGGCCCAGAACGTACTGAGTCAGGAGAGCAAACACCTGACGGATGGTTCTCAGATTCAGAATATTGATGGGACAGTGGGGCCTTTAAGCTCTCCACTGCCCCTGGGACCGCGGTTCCTTCCAGAATCTGCCCCATCCCGACAGACTGGCGTCCGTGGTGACAACTTTCCAAAAGGGGGGTCAGGAAAAGCCTGCCCTACACAAGATTGGTCGAGACCAAACACCACAGGAGGGACTGCCGTACACGGGAGGACAACTGGAAGGACTGATCCAGCGACTGAGGTTGCTGGTCTTAACACGCTAACAGAAATAGCTGAAGCGTTCTCGTGTGAATTCGGCAAAAGAAAGACACACTCTGTCTTGATGAGAGTTCAGGCCAGGATGAACCGACCCATGAACGGACCGTGAAGAAGGGTGAGACTCGAATTCCAGGTCGTAACCGGGCGACACTACCTCCTGGATCCATCTGCCTGGAACCACTTGGTTCCAATGGTAGAGGTGTCGCAATAGTCCCCCCACCCGCACGGGTGAGGGCAGCCCCTCAATGCTGAGTGAGCTTAACAGCAGGTTTTTGGGCTTGGTGCCCCAGGACTGAGTGGGCCGGCCACGGCCCCTCCCCCGAGTCCAACCTGCGCCACAGGTAGCGGGAAAGGACGCACCCCTGCCCGCTCTGAATCCTCGAAAGGAAGGCCTACCGGAACTTGTCCCCCTGAAGGGACCACAGGGCCTCTTGCATTGTGGCATCTTACCACCCTTTGCGACAGAATCAAATTTCTCCTCAAACAGACGCAACCCCAAAAAAGGGGAGAGCTGTGAGCACCCTTTTTGGAAGCCGTGTCCGCTGACCACTGACGCAGCCATACTGACCCGCGAATAGCCACCAGCATAGCTGCCGCCCTGCTACTCATAATCAGCGCCTGGTCCTGAGCAGCCAGGACATAAGCCACAAAAGATTCACACTGCTTAAGCGCAGTGAACTGTTTGCAAGCGGGATTAAGATCCTCATATAGCCCTGAATTAAGGATTTAATTGCCAATAGCAGAAGGGCTGAAGCACATACCGGGCGCAACGCTGACCTGGAATAGATTACAACCAAGTCGAGCGTATTTGGTCAATTCGACGATCTTCCCCATCTTTGGGGACAGTGGTCTCAGCAGATTGTACCATAGCCGAGCTGGAGAGCCCTAGTACAGGGGTAGCCCCAGGCGGTCTCCCATCCAAGTACTGACCAGGCCCGTCACTGCTTAGCTTCCAAGATCAGACAAGACTGGGCGCATTCAGGGCGGTGTGGCCGTAGGCCTCAAAAAAATGTAATTAGCATATGCCCCCTTGTGCTCTTATAGTCAACAAAACATAAGCACAATGGCCAACTGGAAGGAATTCCAGATAACCGCGTGGGATGTTCCCATTCCTTAAGAACCACCCTCTCAAAGAGGTGTTGTCTGGGGAAAAACCAAACGCGGCTGAGGCTCCTTAAACAACCAACCCCTGGCGGGGCGGGCACCTCAGGCATATCTAAACTCAAAATTTTAAACATTTGAGCCAGAATAGAGGGGGTGTCCAAAACAACCCCCTCTGACCAATCGCCAATCTCATCAGCCACAAGCTGACCTGTCGGCTCATCTGACTCAGACGGGAATTCATCCTCGTCCGGGCATCCATCGGACCATTCCACAGGTACACAAAACTGGTCCTGTGGAGCCGAAGGTACCGGAGTCAGGTGCCTTCGTTTTGCAGCGACCTTTAACGCTGCTTTAACGGGCATAACTTTCCGGGGGCTGGGCTGTGCTGCCACCTCGGAATGCGAATCCCCACTTTGACAGTGTCATGCGGGGTCCGGAAATAGGGAGGGAGAGGTAGGAGAAGATGAAGGATGCGATGGCCCCGCAGCCGAAGCAATGGACTGGCGCGCAACAGTCTGTTTTGCACAAGGGATGCAAATAAAGACATCATCAGCTGGGAGTGGAACCCTATAACCTACGCACCCCCCAAACGGCTCACAGAACCGTTTCCGGAAATTACGGAAGCCTCAATATGGTGATTTATGGTATTCGCAATACTGGGACTTTTAAGGCATAAGCCAACCCGGGATGCCCCTTTATTAGTAATGTCCCGGAAGGGAGGATTTTTTTTTTTTTTTTTAAGTTAAGTTAAGGTCCCCTTTAAAGAACTATATATATATATATATATATATTTATATATATAGTCTATGTATATATACATTCACAAAGATATCCCAATAGTTAGCCAGGCACATAGAGCCAGAGGGCCACCATAAGCAGGGATCCCAGGATCTGCAAGGAAAAACCATCAGATCCTCACATGTGTATAAACCAACATAAGCATGGCACCAAAGTGCCCTTAAATCACGCCCCCTTAATACAGAGTGACTCCCCACTGTATTACTACAAGGAATGCATTCCCCATTTAATGGCCCAACGGGAGGGGCCGCTTACCTGGACAGCAAAGGCAGCAGCCGGAACAAGACTGCAGCCAGCAGCCAGCACAGAAGACAAAGTGCGGCCGTGCGCCCATGCGATTTCCTACATTGAAGGAAGCAAAAGGCTGGGCCCGCCGCAGACGTCGGCGCCGCGCCCCCCCCCCCCCCCCTACGCCGATCAGCTGGAATCACTTACAGCTGGGCCACAACACGTGCGCTCAGGCGGCGGAGGGGGGAGGGTAAAAACCGCATGGTGGTGTACAATGCAAACATGAATGCCAGGCGAGGAGAGGGGAGAGGGAGGGAGGGGAGAGGGGGCCACAAAGCAACAAACTGCAAGAGAAGTGGCCAGCCTTTACCCAGCGCAGCCTGCCCTTAAAGCAGACCCCAAAAAAAAAATACACATGCTACAGTGAATGCATAACATGACACATATGTTACATGCAGTGATACAAGTGAAACACACATACTAAAGCACACCCTCATACACCCCCCCCCCCCCCCCCCCCCCCAGTGAAGGGAGAAAGGACCGGAACGGGGGAGTAAGGGGCTACGGGGACCCTCGGGACAGGGGCATCCCATTTCCGGATCACCATGCCGGATTGCCGCATTGCCCCCAAAGGAGGGGGACGAGCGGAGGAGATAAGCTCCTAGGCACCAATAGTGCCGTCTACCAATTACCCGGTGAGCAGCCTAGGCTGGGAGGCTTCCTATCCACCATAGAGGTATACAACTCAAACCGGGCAGAAATAGACCAAAAGGGGGGTGGCGGGGTAAGCCCCGACCTACCTGTAAGCAGGAAACTTCCAACCTCTGTTCGTCAAGCAGAGAGAAAAATACTGGTGATTGAAGGGAGGTACCAGGTATATATAGGCTGGAAGGGGGCTCGTTACAAGACTTCCTCTCTGCACTACGTCACCTGCAGGTGATTAACCCATGAAGTAATGAATATTTAAGAAGTGAAGCGGGGTGTGTGGCACACCAAGAATATACTGGTGATTGAAGGGAGGTACCAGGTATATATAGGCCGGAAGGGGGCTCGTTACAAGACTTCCTCTCTGCACTACGTCACCTGGCGGTGGATTAACCCATTAATGGATGAATATTTAAGAAGTGAAGCGGGGTGTGTGGCACACCAAGAATAAAGGCACTCACCCCAAAACAGATTGGTGATCAGCAACTCACCTCATCTCTGGATGCCAGTCTTCCCCGGCCCCATGCCTGAACTCCATTGACCGGTGCCTCAGTTTCTGGTTTGTGGTCACACCCTCTACATTCACTACAATGGAGTATTTTTTATTGGGTGGTCAGTTACTCTAAAGGGCCTTTGTAGGCAAAGACAATTGTTAGTCCATTCCTTCAAGCTACATTGTACTAAATGGTTTTCCGATATTAAATTGAAAAAGAAATTGCCGAGATATCAAAGTTTACAGTTTCTTATGAATTTTTCTTCTGAAGTGGGCATGGCCCTTTGCTCTGTGATGCTGCATAATAACCAGCATAATGGAAGGGGGTCTGTAAAAGCCCGATATTGTGCTTTTGTGTTACTATACACATATATATTAAATGAAATTAATATATTCTGTACACTATAAGCACATTTTTTATATAAAAATAACATAAGGCAAACTATAGATAATAAAAAGGAAATACTATTTTATTATATACATTTATAAACTAACCAATGGTGCAGGGAGGGGTTGCAGACTCTTTTGTCTTGCTCACAATCACACAGACATCAACAGGCAATTCAAGTAGGTGTGGCTCAAGTAGGTGATGGAAATTCGCTACTCATAGGCTAATTAGGGTCACAA
Organism: Gastrophryne carolinensis; assembly: GCA_027917425.1. Taxonomy (NCBI): domain Eukaryota; kingdom Metazoa; phylum Chordata; class Amphibia; order Anura; family Microhylidae; genus Gastrophryne; species Gastrophryne carolinensis. The sequence continues at coordinate 38,275,413 of CM051234.1, forward strand.
AGGCTGAGCTGACCAAGCAAGGGGTATGATTGGTGGTCTATGGCAAAGGAATGCAGGGGGAATGCCATTACACTTTGCCTTGTTTATAGGTCCAACAGAAGGTGCATTCTGACAGGAAGTGAGGGCAGCCATGGCAAGGTGGGCTATTGAATGACTGGCAATGCACTTTTCCTACAGTTTCCCTTTAATAGTTACATCTCCACAACTACTATAAAACCTAACGTTAGACTCCTCTTTTATTTGATATTTAAATAACTATACAGGGCTGTCAGTGTAGACGAGACATGCTTGCTAGCCTGGCTTCTACCCTGTTTCCCCGAAAATAAGACATCCTCCGAAAATAAGGCCTAGTGCCTGCTTTCGGAGGATATCGTTATATAAGTCATCCCCCGAAAATTGTATTGTAACCACTAGGGGGCGTAATGACGGGGCACGTAAGGGGGGAGCTCCAGGGAGGTGGAGGAGACGCACGCTGCCTGTCTTCTGTCAAGTCATCCCCCGAAAATAAGGCCAAGTGCCATATTTCCGGGGAAAAATTAATATAAGACAGTGTCTTATTTTCAGGGAAACAGGGTATTGGCGCTTGACTCCTGTAATGTATTTCTTTTATTCTCCTATCTCTTCCAATTCCAGTCTCCCGCTTTCGGAATGATTAGCTGGATTGCAGCCACAGCAGGCTTAGTGGCGCTCTGCTCAGAGGTGCACGGGGCTCCGCGATAATTAAACGCTCCCCAGGCAGAGCAGGGATCCACTATAAAGCCAATATATCCTTTGTCGCTTCACAACAGAACGATGTGCCGGGGAAGAAAAGAAAAGTGTACGCGGAATAAATTACGAGCCAACATTCTGCATGCATCCTTTTATCATAGTGTATATCACTGTATTGTACTGATCTGATACACTACAGGGCTAATTTAGGATGTTCTTCCCTTATAAAAAAAAAAAAACCTAGGAAGCCCAAAGCCTTCTACAAAGCTCTCAAGCAGCAACGATAGCCAGTGCTCCAAGTGACAGCCAATAACTAATAGGGCTTGCTGCCCATGTCCTGATTCGTTCACAGTGGTCATGTGCTGAATGAGAGCACTGCAGAGAAGCCCAGGACTTACATCCTCCTTGGTACCTTGTTAAAACTGGTGACCACAGGGCTTTCACACAGCATAGGGCCTGTGGTCTCATGGTCCAGAGTTCTCTTGCTGTCCGGAAGAGCCCTCCTGACCACTTGACTGCTAGCAGCCTTAATATAGCCTGGTTCTATACAGAGCGTGAGGCGGAGGAAAGAAAGCGGCATAAGGGGCTCTGCGATCAGGTGCAATATACAACCGATTTTTCATAAAATAGGGCTTAGTATGCTTTCAAAAGCATTGGCACCTTGAGGAAGTGGCATTTTTCCACAGAACGTGTGGGTGAAGATACCAGTGGGGCCCGGCAGGGAGATTGTATTCAGCACTTAGGTGATCTCATTCCCTGTAGTTACCCTTTGTTCACTGTTATTTCTTTCATTATTGTACTGTATTTGGCACTATTAGCACTTTAGTTAGCACGATAGCACTTTGGCAATAAGCTGTGCTATAATATTGATTCATTTTTGGATATGTGATGAATTTTGGGATTTAGGTATTAATTGGGATGCCCTTGCTGTGGCCCGTTTGTCTTTTTTAATTGTATGTTTGTGATGTAATATTGCGATGTTTTTATTTTTAATGAAGATGGCCTTTTAGATATTTATGTGATTAATAAGTGATTACTGTGGGGTGATTGGTGCCAATTCTGGATATTGTCCGGTGTGCGGTGTACTGGGACCGCAGTGTGTGTTTGTTGTACTTATGCTTTAAAGTGGACCATCACCCTCCCGTGATCGGCCCGGGAATCTATAAGATTCCCGGGCCGATCACCTCCCTCACCGCGGGACATCCGAGATCGGGATGTCCCGCAGGGTGAAACCCCCCCCCAAACACCCCAAATCCCCTTACCTTGTCTTCGGCGGCCCTCTAGACGTGCGCGCGCCCGCGCCGGCCGTCTGTGAATGGCCGGCGCGGGCGGCAGCGGAGGAGCCGCTTGTCTGCGGCTGTCAAATCGCTTGTCCGTCGGCGCTGGGAGCGGGGAGAGGTGAGTTTTTCGGGTGATCGGGGGGGTTTCACACAGCGGGGCACCCCGATCGGGGACCAAGACCCAGGATAGTCAAAATCCTGGGTGTTGGTCCACTTTAATAAGTAGTTGCACCCCCTCTGTTGTAGCTACTAAACAGGACCTACAGTCATGTTGTATCATGGGCTTTTTCCCATCTGTATTGATGTGAAAAAAACTCCGAAACATAAGTATTCAAGAAATGCAATATTTATTCGGTCGACCGGGGGCTTGCTTATTGCCTGAATTACAGGCACTTTTTGCTTGCTTAAATACAGTTCAAACAAAGGAGCTTGAATGACCATCCCGATTGGATATGCCTGGACACGTCAGACTTCGATTGGACATTATATGGAAGGTATAGTTCAGACATGTAGAACATCTGTTTCTGATTAAGCAGACCTAACATTCTTTAGCGATAGTCATATGAGGAGGGAGGGGTGAAAACTCCTCCACACACTGGGAATGTGAGAGATGGAATACAGGCGGATAGGCTTAAATAATTAATACTAATTATAATATTTCATTTTCCACCTCAGTATATTATTTGATATTTGCTATATGGTCTTATTTAACTTGGTTGGTAACATCAGCTACTGTTTTCTTCTAGTCACACTGCTGCTCTTACAACTTGTGCTGGCGTCTACGGGCCGCATTGATACTTACCATGAATGTATAAAGCCAGTGGCGCCGTTGTCAGTAGCACAACAAGAGGCTGACCAGAAAAGAGGGCGTAAATGACGCCCCCAATACACTGACCAACAATTGTCTTCTGCACATCTGTAATGAGAGAAAAGGTCATAAAGTGGAATTTAGTTCACACATTTAGTACAGTTTCCACTACACACATTACACATTTGACAACTGCACACAACATGACATCGGATCAGTGATATATGGCACAACGAGTAGATTTAAAATGTATAATACCATATCTCCTGGTAGGTGCACAGTGAAAAAAAAAAAACACAAATATTCAGGAGGGCAAAGTAAATACCGTATTTTTCGCCCTATAAGACACACCGGCTTACAAGACGCACCAGGATTTTGGGGAGGAAAATAAGAAAAATAATATTTTTAACCAAATAATAGGCAAAGTGCAGTATCCTCCAATTACAGTAATCCCCTCCCATTCCCAATAGCCAGTGTGTCATTCCCCCTTCCCATAGGCAGAGTGGAATTCCCCCTATCCCATTCCCATAGGCAGAGTGGCATTCCACTCATCCTATTCCCCATATAGGCAGTGTGGCATTCCCCCCATCCCATAGACAGTGTGGCATTTCCCCATCCCATTCTCCATAGGCAGTGTGGTATTCCCCCCATCCCATTCCCCATGGGCAGTGTGGCATTCCTCATAGGCAGTGTGGCATTCCCCCATCCCATTCCCATAGGCAGTGTGGCATTCCCCCCATCTCATTCCCCATATAGGCAGTGTGGCATTCCCCCATCCCATTCCCCATATAAGCAGTGTGGCATTCCCCCCCTCCCATTCCCCATATAGGCAGTGTGGCATTCCCCCCTCCCATTCCCCATATAGGCAGTGTGGCATTCCCCCCTCCCATTCCCCATATAGGCAGTGTGGCATTCCCCCACCCATTCCCCATATAGGCAGTGTGGCATCCCCCTTCTATTACCCATATAGGCAATGTGGCACCCCCCCTCCTACTCCTCATATAGGCAATGTGGCATCCCCCATCCTATTCCCCATAGAAGCAGTGTTACACCCTCCCCCCCCCCCCCCGTTCCCCATAGGCACACAATAACAAAGAAAAAATAAACTCACATGTTCATCCCGCATTGAAGATGGAGGTGCGTCCCCGCCGCTGCTCCTTACTGGCCGAGCAGACACCCGGCCCCGTGAATCGGGTGGGCGTGGCCTGCGCCGCGTCGGCGTGAATCGTGTCGCAGGCCACGGCCACCCGTTCTATGGAGCCGGGTGTCTGCGCGGCCCGGCCAGTAAGAAGGAGCGGCGGGGACAGGGACAGCCGCTCCTTCCTCTCTTTTGCAACTTCTCTGCTGCCTCTTCCAGCAAGGGCAGCAGTGAACAGCCGGGTCCGTGCAGCGAGTGGGCGTGGCCTGCGCCTATGCGATGCAGGCCATGCCCACCTGCTGCACGGACCCGGCTGTTCACTCCTGCTCTTGCCGGAAGAGGCAGCAGCTGGAGGGCAGGTGATGATGGCGGAGCGGCAGGCGCTGCCTCCGTCTCTGCCGCTGCTATCACTGCCTCAGCAATAGCAGTGGCGGGGACGGGGACAGAGCCCACCGCTCTTCTGTCTTCTTCTGGCCTCCTGCAGTGCGGCAGCCAACGCGGGAGTGCCGGGAACGGGCGAGTTTAATTTAATTTTTTTATTTTTTACATTTGGCCGATAAGGCGCACTGGCATTTTCCCCCCACTTTTTGGGGAAAATAAGTGCGTCTTATAGGGCGAAGAATACGGTAAATTGATGGCTGGAATTCGCAGCAAAAAAACCTTGACCCATTTAGCACCTGAATAAAGGGTTATTTATACCCTATAGGGGAAAAGCCATCTTGCAGAACAAACCAATGCTTACATACCCCACAAATGTAACCACCTCAAAGTAACTGATAATGTATCCTACCCCATCAAAGACCTCACCATATGTCTACATAAGACCCTGGTAGTCATGTATCCTACCCTGTCACCAGAGACCTTGCCAAATGTCTACAGAAGACCCGGGTAGCACTGACTATATACTAGAGACCAATGGCAGAATGCCACCTATTCTTAACAATGCCATCAATGCCTAGTAACAACCTTAAGAGCAATTGTGGAAGGTCAGGTGCTTTGCTTAAGAGCACTTCAGTAATGTCCCATAGCCGGAAGTCGAACCTGTTTCCCTTCGGTCACGAGGCCGCGTCCCTTATCTCAAGTCCATGACCTTAAATGAGAATGCTACCCATCCCTAGTGACATCGCTTGGAATGCCCCTTATCTCTAGTGAGGTCAGAGAATTCCCCCTAACCCTAGGCAAATATGAGAAGACCGCCTATCCATTGTGACATCTCTAAGAATGCAACCTATCACTTGCAATTGGTAACATCCACGAGAATACCACCTATCCCTGGAGACTATGGTATCTCTGGTGACATCCCTGAAACGCCACCTATCCCTGGAGACATCCCTGAAAATGCCACCTATCCCTGGCGACATCCACAAAAATGCCACCAATCTCTAGTGACATCCCTGACAATGCCACCTATTTCTACTGACACCCCTGTGAATGCCACCTATTCCTAGTGGCAAATCTAAGACTACCACCTAGTGACAAACTGGAGAATTCCACATATTCCTAATGACATATCTGAGCATGCCACCTCAGATATCCCTGAGAATGACATCCATCCGTATTGACATACCTGATAATTCCAGCTAACCCTAATGGCATCCTTGAGAATGCCCCTACCCATGTGACATCCCATGTGACCATCTCCAACAATGCCACCTCCCCCATGGGACTGGTAACATCCCAGAGAATACCACCCATCCCTGGTGAAATCCCTGAGAAGGCCACCTGTCCAAAGATGATACAATGAATCCATTCACAAAAGACTGTCAACATCGAAATAACGTAGCATATCTTTTTACTAGAGATTTGTCGACAGATAGACATCAAGATAATGCAGCCGATAATGCAGCTCTAGAGATTGGTGAACCTAGCAACTCACTAGAGATGGAAGAACATTGAGATAATGCAGCCTATTCACTCGCTAGAGACAGGTGACATTGAGATGTTACAACCTATAAAGTTACTCCAACTCACACATACAACAATTTATCCATTGACCTAATTTATCATTTATAATCTACATTTAAATTTATGGCCTCATCAATATTGAAAAAGCTAAAACATTGGCGTCTTCCTCAGTATAGAATATTTAAACCGTCGGATAATTGGCTTTGGCCCACTTTATCCAGATGAAAGACACATATTTAAGGAGGAATGACATAAATAATGGAGACAACAGAGATCCAACACATATTGGACAAACCAGGGGAGCAGGAGACCTTTTTACTATCCAACAGAGGATATCAACGTCATCACCTCCCCGTAAATATTTTATTTCAAGATGCATTATAAACCATCATTAGACCAATGAGAAGCAGCCACATACAATAGTGCATGATGAATAAAAGGCACAGAGTAATGAGCTGAGGACGCAAAAGGATCTGAAATTTCTCAATTATCAGCTGCTCCAAGCTCTACACTTTCATAGAACCAGAATGGCGCATACACATATATTAATTCTCTTTCAAAGTGCAGGAATATCGGCTGAGAAGGAATTACAAGTGGGTGCATATTCGTAGCCCGATCTCTGAAAAAAATATTCAGCCTTTCTTTCATTTTCAGTTCTTTTTCTAGCCATCTCCCACTGACCACAATGCAGCTAACAGGAACTGAGCAGCAACATGTTGCACTTGGAATTTGCAAAGAAAGTTTGTTAGATAAAAAGCGTTACAACGCGTTCGTAAAAAACATTTTAGTTCCGCAGAATCTCCCTTTTTCACACCACTAATTGAATACCGTTTCGCTATATTTACGCCACTGGCAAACAAGGCAATACGCATTTCCTTTTAAAAAAAAAAAGCATATAAACATTTCTAATTTAAGAAAAGGGATCAGAAGCAAGTGAAGCCAGTTTTGCCCAATAGGCCAGTCAGGTCTGATCCCTGCAAAAACCCAAATATAATGTTCAAAATGTTATATTTCAATATAATAAATGCCCCTAGTTGTTAAGCGAAAATATTTCCCCTTCAAGATATTCTTAGGCACATGGCACTTCCGTTCTGACACGCTTGCCAAGAGGTCAGAGACTCGGCTGAAAGTTGTTACAAAGAATTTCTCATCTCGACTTTAACCCAGTCCATCATCCCTTAGCTAAAGCAAACTGTGTGGAGAGGAGAACACAGATGATAAATGAACAATAACTATTAAACAATAACTTAGAAAGAAAAATCAACACTGTAAAGTAACCATGGATTCTAGAGCAACAGCCCATAACAAGAATGTCAGAACCAACAACAAAAAACAAGGGTGTGAGCTCATTGGAATATCAACAGAATTGCATTTTATGGTGAGTAAACTAAAGTCCTTTTTTCGCTATAGCCAACCTAAGTTGGTTATAGCAAAAAAGGACTTTAGCTTACTCATCTTAAAATCCAATTCTATTGATATTCCAACGGGTCACACCCTTGTTTTCCTTTGTTGGTTCGGACATTCTTGTTATGGGCTGTAGCTCTAGAATTTACGGTTAATTCAACGTGTTGATTTCGTCCCACGTTAAATCGAAGCTCTTCAGAGCTGATGGGAATGTCCTAAAGCAATCACAATGGGCAGGAAAAAAAAAAACTCTCCTCCCCAACAAAAACAGTGGCTGCTGTAACTAAAACAAGGGCAGACATATAACAGCAGATCCATAACTTTCAAAACTAGAAATCAGAAATTGCTGCATGGAGAAACCTGCAGGTAAAAACAAACAGTTTGTTGATATCCTCAAATCCACTTTTGAGAAAAAAGATGTGTACTGGGTGCCAAGAGGCTGCTTTGCAGACTTGTCTATAAATGCGTGGTAGACGAAAGCCCACGAGGATTCAGTATTCTTTGTAGAGTAAGCCGTCACTCAAAGGTTTCCTTTCCTCTGTAAAGATACATCTTGACCATAAGTTGACAAGACAACCTTTTACTGCTATATGGCTTTGTAGTACCCGAAGGCCCAAGCGTGGGTTTGGAAGCCTCAAAGGGGGGACTTTTCTTGCCAGGTATTACTTGAGAGCTGTGATTGCATCCAGAGAGAACAGTTTCCTTTCCCTGAAAAGAGATGGTATAAGACAGAAAGAAAGCAGGAGAGCTTCTTTATGACTTTTTGTGATGAAATGCTGCAGTAAACGCAGTACAGCCTTAACCTTGGCCAAAACCATATATTGTGGTAGCGCATAGAGATGATTGCTATTAGGAAAACCGTTTAAATGTCAAAACAAATAGGGCTATCTCTGGCTCCTGCAAGGCCAAGCAAACTAGATTTGGGCTTCATGGAGGTACGGGTGATGTGAAAAGCATCCACAAAATTTTAGCCAAATGACTGAAAGTTTTTAGGGTTCTGATTTCAAAACCTCCTGCAGAAATCCAGAAATTTAGTTACGTAGAGGAAGAAGGCCTAGGGTAAACCTGTGGCCAAGAAAGATTTTTATCCTTTATCATAGTGTAGATCAGGTTCCCAAACTTTTTTTCATGAAGTATCACGTCTCAATTTTCTGAAGTAATTGCACTACCACACTATTACAGACTTCGCCAGGATGGTGTAGGTCCTATGTTGGCTCATCAATGCAAGCTCCTCTGGCAACAATGCAGTTACGATGCCCCACTCCTGCCCCCTTGGCACTTACTTTTTGAGCAGTAGCTTTTTTGCAGTGCTTATTGTCCTATCACTTTAACCCCAACTGGGCTTGAGTACCATCAGAGAGGAGCTCGAATACCACCAGTGCTACTAGTACCACTGGTTGGGAACTCCTGGTGTGGATCTCTTCCACTGATAAGCCACTAGGCAATATAGGTGGTGTGCCAAGGTTGGCCCACGCAATACCCCCTCCTCCATTGTAATAAATGAGTGGCATGCTGTAGGGCATAAACCAGTCATGTCCACGACTTCCATCTTGAACCAGAGAAGACCAACAAGGCACTTGTTCACCACTCTCGGTAAGTTTTACAGCAGCAGGTTCAAAATAGCGGAGCTACGCTGCACAAAAGGAGGGTATAGCTGTGTTTTTATTTTTTCCTGGACAATCCCATAAAAGCCAGGCTCTGTATACTGCGGTGGTAAATTAGCTCCTCGGTAAGGATGCTGGGACATTCAGGTAAACAGTAATTGTAATGTTTTGTCGCTAGTTTAAGTAAACTTGTCTGTTGCTATACTTAACACCTCCGTGTCCAACATTTTCTTGGCCAGTTTGGTGCCATCTGTTTGCTTTGGCCATTGCCAACTTGACCGGCATTCCAACTATAGACTTGTTGAATGACGAAGAGGCAGGAGAACCACCTGCAGCTCCAGAAAATATATTGGGAGGTTGCTGGAATTTTCCTTCCAAGAAAGTGGAGCAACAGATAAAGAAGACCGAGACTGATGTACTAGATCTGTGGGTCTATCAAGTACCAACTTCCATTTTATAATTATCTCAGGTACCATTTAAAGTGTATGAAAAGAACAAAATCATCATATGCAGTTTGCATCATCTTCTGGGGCAATTTTGTATTCAATCAGCAAATAAGGCTTGGGTAAAGTATAGATGGCAGTAGATACGTTTGGGGTACAGGTCAGCCTGCAGCCTCCCCCAAGTACCACCTGACAGGATGTAATTTACCTTTTTTTTCTTTTAGCTTAAAGGTCCTCTTTAAAGCCTATCATAGCATAACGATAGGTTATAGGTCGTCTTATGAGCAACTGGTGGCAGCCAAATGTTGCCATGTTGGCTCCAGCACCCACTAGATCAGAAAAAACGGACATAAAAGCACTTAGCACAGCCAACCTGGGAACAGTCCTGGGCCTCCTTGTCAATAAGGGCAATAAAAACAAACTAAAGCCAACAGGCCAGTACATAATTGCCGCAAATATCTAGTATGTGGCCAGGAGGTAAATGGAGTACAGACATTACATGTAACCAGCACACAATAAGAGATTTCAGTCACTTTCTTCTGGTCATGTTGACACTCATAACTTTGCTGTTCGGTAAACCTTCTGTGTGATCTCCACAGACAAGTGAAGCTGAATATCCACACTGGGGCACTACAGATTTAGGGGGCTATCGCTACCACCAGGTAGAGCCATGTAGTGTCGGGTGAACGATGGGCGCTGTATGTGAAAACCACATTTAAGAAAGCAAATCTGGTGAGCGCCTTTAACAGCACCATGTAGCGTCACATGTATCACTAACGGCTGCTCAGTGTATAGCGCCGGCGCTCTAGGTTCAGGAGCGCCATGTAGTACCTGTCGTTCAGTAGCGCTCTCCCATACATTTCAATAGTTTCATTTGGTTGTGTTTAAATAGCGTTTTGCTATGGTAAACTTTACATTTTTTGGCTCAAATCATTGTGTGTCCTCTCCTGCTCAACAACCAAACTCTTTAATTGTTTTTTTTCTTATTATTTATTTATGCAGAATTGAATTGTATGTGCAGGTCTGGCATTGCAGTATCATTGTCACAGTGTTAAAACAACGTCATTCCATATGTTTCGCTCTGGTGCTTGTGTTTATGTGCTTAGAAACAGACTTTTATCACACAGTGTTTGGCGCTCTATGCTAGAGCACCGGCGCTGTGTGTGTGTAATTTTTTCTTGAATATGGGCTTCAGCACCGAGTGCCCGGCGCACTTAACTGTCGCTACCTATTGTTCGCTGCATCGTTGTCCTGTTAGATGTAATGTAGTACTGGGCACTACGGCCTTGGGACACTTCCTAGCGTTTGCGATTAGCTCTGGAGCAATTCAGGTAGAAGCTTCTTCAGCGCCTCCCATACATCACATTTATCACTGCTGGACAGGATACTACAGCAGCACTTGTCCGGCTGCTACACTAAGTTACAGCGCCCGACACCCGCTTGCAGCGTCTACTAGCGGTGGCTCTAAGTACCGCTATACAGACGCTCACATGGCAATACATGGAGCTAGTGTTAAATCAGCTTCTAAATGTCCACAATGGGGAATCAAAGACTGAATATCCATATTGGGGCACCAGCAACAAAGCAATTGATTTGATATCACATTAATTCCCCCCCTTTCCCCGATTGATTTACCCCGAAACCATGCATACCTGATGCCCCCTTTACTGATTGCCCATCTTAAAAATAAATATCTTGCAGTTGTTTTGGCCTTGTGTGTATATTGGTCTGCAAGCTAACAGGGTTGAGTGCTGTGGCTCCTTTAAGACTTGTGTGTACTAATTGCCCTGCTAACGTGCACCTCCCAGGTTAGTTATAAAATGGTCTGAGCAGCTGCCACCCCCCCCTTTGTTTCTTTTGAATTTGTGCAAGCACATGGTGTGTGGGGTCTAGGCTGTATTGCAAGGTCTTTGACCCTTCCACCCCATGGCTTGCACTTGAGAGGTTTAGGGCAACCTCAGGTAAGCCTGCTCCCAATTTATCTATTGCACTGTATGTCCCAGATGGGCTCTCAGAGATTAGAGTTAGGACTGCACCCCACAGAGGCACTTTGGCGTAGTGGTGCAGCTTAAGCATACCTCTGCAGATGTGTGTGACCGAGTCCTCTGTTTTTAACCAAGTTTAGAGACAGATTATAGGCTGGTCTGCAAGCTAACAGGGTTGAGTGCTGTGGCTCCTTTAAGACTTGTGTGTATATTAATACATATAATTTAAATCCACACAAGGATGGTATGTGTCATATTGATTGTCCCTGAAGCATGTTCTGGTTGTTCTGCTTTACCAGCACCACCGCCCCAACGTCGGCCGGATAAAAAAAAAAAAGCGCACTGACCCCAGGCCAGAAGAAGCTAAGCTATGCTATTCTAGCAACATTACAATACCCAGTTTTCGGACCTTTAGCAAATGTATATTTTATTATTTAGGTGGATATTAATCATGTGAAAACAAAATAAAAAAAGAGCTTCATTTAAAATGCACTGAATTAGCATCATTATAAATTGTTGTTATTTTCTATTGTGGTCAGCTGGAGCATTTGTTCCTTTAGTGCCTTATATCTACCGGATCTGCCTGAGCCTCGAGTTCCATATTAAAGTACCCAACGTTAGATATAATGTAAGGATAACAGATTCTCATGGCTTGACAAAGTTAAAAACAGAAACATGAATGAGGATGGAGATGTAACATTTTCCCATAAGAAACCCCACCCAACCCTTAAACCCATAAAGTTAAAAAAATATATATGAATGCTAATCCCTTGAGCACTAAGGACTGCGGAAATCATGACTCCTTAATGATGAAGGGATCTGCACTTTTGGGGGAAGAAGCAGCAGTGAGACTTACTCAAGAACCTCAAGACACAGGGCCAAGGAAACAATCGGCTTTTCTAGTGCCAGTACCAGATATTGGTCCAAGCTTGCCTGGATTCGAACATTAAATTAACCTTACAATGAGAGTAAACACTTTATCAACATGGTACTCAAATTAAGCTCATCAACCCTAAGTGATCAAGAATGGGCTAAAGGAAGGGCAGCTCCGAATCCATGCAAGAAGCTGACTGATCTTAAACAAAAAGCTTTAGCCGAGGTCTGATCAGCCACTTGCCTCAATGGTGGATGAGTAAGTAGCGCTGCTGCCTTAAGCCACTGCTCTGCTACCCACCTGGTTATCCTCTTCCAAGTTGATAGTTGCAAAACAAATGATCTTCAAAGAAAATCTTACCAATCACCCCTTGAGTGTTTTCATCATTCAAAGAGCCAAAGGCGATTGAGGGCAGCAGACATGCAAAGTACAAGAAAATCATAGTTGTGATGTACTTTCCGATGGCCTTGTTATTGCCGATAATACCTGCCAGGGAAGAAGAGATGAATACCTTGTGTCGTTACTGTTTCGACAAGAGGACGTAGCTTCTTGTACATGAGGATTATTTAAGGTACAGTCATGCAGAACTGCTCTTACAATACTATCATCATCAGTGTGTTATGGCCTTCTTTATTCCAAGTCATAGTATATTGAGTATATAGACCTGCTGTGTATACTTAGAGATGGCTTAGGGATGGTTTTAATAACCAACAGACTGGCTTCATATGACTGAACTTAGTGGGGTATCTATTGAAATACGCAGGGTTTAATCACGGTACACTAAAATAAATTGACAATTAAAAAAAAAAAATAAAAAAAAAACATTTCTCATCAAAGAAAACAGATCTTCGCAAAGTTATTTCAAAAGGTATACTATTGCGCAGCGGAGGCCGGAACAAATTCTTTTAGGTGCATGAGAGCAACAGGGATTTTCTGTGGATTTGGATTAAAATTGTAATGATCTAATTTCTAATTCTACGTAGTAACTGCATTTAGATTTATGGTGAACTGATTGTATTTGATGCTCATTTAAGGTTTTAAAAAGTGACTAAAGTGGTCCAATCACCAGGATATTCACTATCCTATTTGGTTAAGTTTTATTTTCTCTCTCTTTTTTTAAAGTGATTCACCACTGAAGGAAAAAACTAAATCGTAATCACCATTTGACCCCTGCAGCTGATCGGTCCGATTCCGGAGATCACAAACTCAACTAAATCGCTGGATTGCATCTCATGCACCCAAACAGCAATTGGCGACACCGGCTTGTGCTCCCCACCATCTCCATTCACATAAATAGAGAGGCGCTGGCACACACGTGCATCTTGTTGCCTGATATTTGAGAGATATAAGCAGACTGGCAAGTGCAATACAGTACACCCTGACAAAGTGGTTAACAGTTTAGACCACGCAACGCGTCGGTGTTGCTGGGCGGATGTCGGTGCTGAGCTCTCCTTCATATTGGTGATGTTAATTTTCTCTTTATTATTCATTACTTACTAGTCGCCGCCATATATATCTTTGTAGATTGCACTTTGCACTTTCATTCACACTGGCAGCTGTGGAAGCTGGCTCTATATGGTTGCTTCATTAAGACAGTAGGCTTGCACTTGACACTTTAGTTTTGTTGTTAGTTTTTGAGCACCGTGGTTTTCTTTTCTTTCTTTTTTGCCTCTCTGATTTATTTACACACCTGCACATTCTCTTGATTTATTCATTTTCTTCACTCATTTTTTATTAATTTTTCAGCACAGTTGCACTTTATATTTATACTTCTTAGACTATTGCCACTATTCTATTGTGGCAATACTGAGTGTAAATAAATTATATATATATATATATATATATTAGTACTCTTTAGGTACTGGGTGCTAATCTCTTCTTTCTTTGGGCGACTCATATGTAATTTTAGTATTGTTTATCGATACATTTGTAATAGAGCTTTATTATTCAGCTTACCTCTCCGCCAGCATCTTACGTTTTAATTGGTTTTAAATGTCTGTGAATTGTATGTGTATGGGTTAGGTAAATTGTACATATATTTTTCTACTTAATAAAATTGTAATTTAGATATTCCTTCGGTGGGTGTGCGGTCGCATTTCTTGGCCCCATAGGGACCTTTCTGGTGGTCCCAATTGTGCTACATAAATAGAAGGGGGGGGGGGGGGGTGTCAGGCCTCAGCACACGCCCTACAGTGCAATGAATAGAAAGGGCATGGCAGCATTCCTATGACTGATGGCAGGGGGCATGAAGCCAACAAGTTAATTTCCGACTACTGTGCAGGTGTCAGCTGGAACAGGATGCAATCCAGCAATCATGTGAGTTGCAAGGTTGGACTGATTAGCCGTTTTTTTTTTTAAATGGGCGGCCTTTAAAAGGTGTCCTTTTGTTAACGAGCATTGAGTCTATGGGAATAATAATAATTCATCTTGGCCAACCTGGACACTAAAGCCTTGTTCCTACTTTACACAGCTAGATTAGAATAGTTATGTTGCATTGGGTTTAGGTGATCTGCTGCCCATCGACCCCGTAACTTCTTTTCAGTCATATTTTTTGTGTAGCTTGGAGAAGACTTTACAAAGAAAAAAAACAAACATTTCTCGTCTGAGAAAAACAGATCTTTGCAATGTTGTTGTATACCTTTGTGCAGTGGTGGCCAGATCATCTTTTCAATCCAAATGTGATTTAGACAAAAAGAAATGCACCAGTAAAAATAAAAGGCATGTTTTTGGTTACCTTAGTGTTCGCTCCATAAGATGCCACTCACGCAAAGTGAGTGAGTGTGTGTGTGTGTGTGTTGTTATGTGCATCTCATAGAGCAGACCTGGGCAATGTACGGCCCGCGGGCCGTATACGGCCCTTTGCTAGGCTCTTACCGGCCCGGGCTGAGCTGGCCAGTAAGAGACGCAGAGGAAGGGAAAACATGCCAGACTCAACGAGCCGAGTGGCCGATCGGCTGCTGCTTAACTTAGGTGATCGCCTGTGTACAGTGCAAGAGGCTTAGGTTAAGCAGCAGCTGATCGGCGCTCGGCTCGTCGGGTCTGGCACATTCTCCCTTCCTCTGAGGAAGCCAGACCCGATGAGCAGGTGATAGAGACCTGGGGACTTTGGAAGGACAGAGTAGGAGCTCCAGAGCATCAGTAAGTCTGCTCAGAAAGATTATGTAGTTTGCTTGTGTTTTCCCTTCCTGCCTGCTGTCTCTTTTTCACCATGTACCTGCCCACCATGCTCTCACCATGCCCCCTTCCTGCTGTCCACATGCTCTCACCATGCCCCCTTCCTGCTGTCCACCATGCTCTCACCATGCCCCCTTCCTGCTGTCCACCATGCTCTCACCATGCCCCCTTCCTGCTGTCCACCATGCTCTCACCATGTCCCCTTCCTGCTGTCCACCATGCTCTCACCATGTCCCCTTCCTGCTGTCCACCATGCTCTCACCATGTCCCCTTCCTGCTGTCCACCATGCTCTCACCATGTCCCCTTCCTGCTGTCCACCATGCTCTCACCATGCCCCCTTCCTGCTGTCCACCATGCTCTCACCATGCCCCCTTCCATGCTCTCACCATGTCCCCTTCCTGCTGTCCACCATGCTCTCACCATGCCCCC
Source organism: Gastrophryne carolinensis (assembly GCA_027917425.1). Classification (NCBI taxonomy): domain Eukaryota; kingdom Metazoa; phylum Chordata; class Amphibia; order Anura; family Microhylidae; genus Gastrophryne; species Gastrophryne carolinensis. Next base: position 38,291,166 of record CM051234.1, read on the forward strand.
TTCCATGCTCTCACCATGTCCCCTTCCTGCTGTCCACCATGCTCTCACCATGCCCCCTTCCTGCTGCCCACCATTCTTACACTTTGCCCCAGCTGATATGAGCTCTCCTTCCAGACTGCCAGAAGCCAAGGGCTTCTCTGATTGGCTGGGAAATTATCACATCAGAACGTTTGAAGTGGACCAAAACCCTGCTTTATCATCCTGGGAATCTTATAGATCCCCTCCCTGCGGGGCATCCAAAATCGGGATGCCCCGCTGTGTGAAACCCCCAGGTCGCCCATAAACTCACCTTCTTTCCCAGTTCAACGGCGCATGCACGAGCTGCTGCCGCATGCCCGCTATCCCTCTAGCAGGGCGCGTGCCTGTGTCAGCCATTTGAGAATGGCCAGCGCGGGCGCGCTCCCTGTTAGAGGGAAGCTCGAGATGCAGCCGCCAGCGCACTCAGAGCCGCTGAGCTTAGACGTCGCTTAGACGCCAATAGCTCAGCGGCCCTCCACAATATTTTTAGTTTCTCATGTGGCCCCATGGAAAAAATAATTGCCCACCCCTGTCATAGAGTGAATGTTCGTATGTTTACTTGAGGAAAGAGTGCAATGCAGGAAGCAGTCAAACCTGCCTGCCAGTCCTTAAATGCCCTGCACTCCTTACACACACTGCATCCGCACACTGCCTCTAATGGGGGGGGGGAATGCTGCACACTGCCTCTAATTGGGGGGGGAATGCTGCACACTGCCTCTAATAGGGGAGGGGAATGCCGCACACTGCCTCTAATAGGGGAGGGGAATGCCGCACACTGCCTCTAATAGGGGAGGGGAATGCCGCACACTGCCTCTAATAGGGGAGGGGAATGCCGCACACTGCCTCTAATAGGGGAGGGGAATGCCGCACACTGCCTCTAATAGGGGAGGGGAATGCCGCACACTGCCTCTAATAGGGGAGGGGAATGCCGCACACTGCCTCTAATAGGGGGGGGGAATGCCGCACACTGCCTCCACCTAGGGGAGGGGGGGGCGCTGCACACAGTTTGTGGCGCCCCCCCCATTACACACAGTCTGTAATGGGGGATTGGGCGGGGATTCTGTCCACTGCCTGTAATGGGGTGATCAGGGGCGGCATTCTGCACACTATCTTTAAAAGGGTGATTGAGAGGTTATTTTACTATTTGGTTAAGAATATTTTATTTTCTTCCTCTAAACCCTGGGGGCATCTTATAGTGCAAAAAATACAGTAATTAATTAAAAAAGCTTTGCAGAGATCTGTGTTCATTTGTATAAAAAAAAAAAAAAAAATAAGATTTGAATCCATTGCAATTCTTAGTTTGATTTATTCTGTACAAAGGGCTTTAGCTAAAATAACTTGGCAACTGAAACAGAAAAGCACAGCGGACTGGCAGGCCATGCCTTCAAGGCACATCCGTCAGTTAATGGCAGGTGCACGAACTGCGCAGAAAAGTTTTTGAAAGCTTGGTAAATGGGAGAGGAACTCGCTTTGCCGCTTATCAGGAGGTTTAAAGAGCAGAGGCTAAATGGCGCCATTATCCAGTAAATGGATTCAGGTAGAGAGGAAAGTAGGGAGCGTCTAATTAGTGCCATTCTCTCTGCAGCAACAGCGGCTTAGCCCACTTATTATACACAACGAGATTGATGGGAAAATTGGGTCATGTTCCTATAAGCACGGGGTAGTTACTGGGTCTCAGTTAAAGGCGTGCATTATGTGCAGAGATTATCCACAGTGTACTTACAGTGATAGTGCTGCAGGGTGGATTTAAGACTTTTAAACAACGTACTTAAAGCAGACTTGCATGGTACACATAATGAAGTCCATCAGCTTTAGCATTTAAAGTATAGCCCAAAAAAGGATACTCAGTAAAGGGGGAGGAAGTTGCACCATTACTATTATTTATACAGGATCTTTCAGGGCCTGGGAACCAATTCACTGCCCAGTTTAACCCCATCATCGCTGTATAATATTAAGCAAACAGGCATATGAATCCTGTACAGAAACTAGGGGCCTTGGTTTGCATACAATTGCAATCACATGTAATAAACCCCACGCCACATCAAGGCGCCCCTTTTTGGTGGGGTCCCTACTCCTATTTTTGAGTGCCCAAAGTTGGGACATGCAATGCAATCAAATATTTCAGAGCTACTCACCTGGGATGCTGTCAGCTTTAATACATGCGATTGCAATTGTATGCAAACCAAGGCCCCTAGTTTCTGTACAGTATTCCTGTGCCCGCTTGCTGAATATTCTACATTGATGATAGGGTTAAACTGGGCAGTAAATTGGTTCCCAGGCCCTGAAACATCCTGTATAAATAATAGTAATAGTGCAACTCCCTTTACTCAAAAAAGGGCACTCACCTGGACCAACAGACAGTCCATCGTGTTAAGAATGTGTATCCCCCCCCACGCTCCATTTTAAAATTGATAATAAGCCAATCAGCACTTGGGGGTCTATTTACAATGATTGTTTAGAAGTACTATTAGGTGGATATATGCTATATAACAGGGCATGTGCATTTGTGCATCTCCAGGGGAGCAAAGCTGGATCCCGGGCGAGATTAGCATTTCCGCTGTGATCGCCCCATCCCCAACCTGCCTTAACGCCAGGGGAGTTACTAGGAGACTGGACAGCCACTCTGAGCAGTAAACAGATTCCAGAATTTGAAGCTCTAACTTTGTGATCTATTTACATATTGGCTTATGTGTCAAAGTAGAAAAAAAAACAGGATTTTCACTTTCCCGAGTTTTGGCCTGTTCCCCAGGGGCATTCCAGTTGGGCATGCCCCGCTGTGTGAAACCTTCCTCCGCGTTCCAACAGCACCCAGTGCTCAGCCAGTGAGAGCTGTTTGCTCTGGTTATCTCTTTTGGCGAAAGGCTTTCATTGACCTAACTGAATAGCTGGGGAGGCAGCAGGCACACAACACCCTGGATGCAGGGGATGCGGCAGCGTGCGCTCCCCACTGAAAACAATGAGAACCAACTGACAAATGACATAGTCACAGCAGGCAGCTCTAATTGGACCAGAGCATGTGCCATTGGATTCTGGAAAGGTAAACGATTACCGGTGACCGGGGGTGGTGTCACAGCGGGGCATCCCATTGCCATTTGGATCTTTTAGATTCCAGGCCGGCCGCTGACGGGTTTTGTTTCGCCTTAACTTTTACACACAAATACACTATGACACAAACCATACCAGGCAACTTTCTAGCTGCTAAAGCTGGTAAATGTTTCCATATTTATTCAAACATGTGGAGCAATCTTTCCTGGGTGCCTGCGTGTGGCTTCAGATAGCAAATAAAAGAGGGTATCTTACCGTCTGTGAAGTCCAATGGGTAAACGGGCAGCCTACGTGCAATGTCATCGAAAATTCCTTTCCCCACATTGAGGAACTCTTGCAGCTGAAGAGAGAAAGGAAATTAGAGTTAGCGATGTCCCACCAACAGGTCACACACAGGGGCGCGTCACACAAGCGTCAGATGTGGTGAAGCTTTGTCAGCAGCATGACGGGATGTCCTGATGTTACTACGGCAGGTGCACAGGTACAGCCAGCAATTCTCAGGCATTAATAGCTGCTATATAGATAATTAAATGAAATGGTCAGCAGCCCGGGTCAGTGGTTGGATGGTTTGAGCTGTGATGATGCCAATAGGGGCTTTTACTTGCCACCAACGAGTCGATCCTTATGGTGCCACATTTACTTCGTTTGCTGAATGGTGCATGAAGTAGGGGTGTCAGAAAAAAATTGATTCTGTCAAGTCACGATATTTCATTAGGCGATAGCAGAATCGATTCTCCCTAGTATCGATTCAGACTCCCTCTGCTACAGTGAAAGAAAGGTTAAAAAAAAAAAAAACACTCACCTGACCCCTAGTTCAATTCAACCAGCTCTCCTCTTCACCCAGTGGGGGGCTTCTGATCCCCCCTCGGGGCTCTTCAGCCTTCAGGAGAGAGCCCGACAGGCCCTCTCCCACTGCCTTCCCAACGGGCGCCGTCATCTTGACGACTAGCCTTCAAGAGCGGGGCGGATGACGTCACCCCTGCAGGCGTCATCCGGCTTTCAGCGTGTGAGCTGTCAGATGCTATGATCGCCGACGAGAGGAGAAGAGAGGCAGGAGATCCTGTGTGGCATTTTAATTTACTGTTATGTATTTATATGACCCCTATACCAGTATACAAGTCTCTGGGTCTGGAAAGTCACCTGCGGCTAGCGGGTGACTTGCCATTAACCCCGAGCACCCCCATTACCTGCGTCCCCAAAGCCCGGGGGGGCAGAAGAGCCCGTGGCCGTTAGTCTATGCTGGCTTGTAGCCTTGCAGGGCCAGGGGCCACCAAAGCTGGCCCCTGCACCCTGTTCTACGAGCCCCCATAGCTGGTGCCCGGGCTGGTCATGCTTGGTAAGGGGGACCTCACGCCGTTTTGGGGGGGATTTTTAAGGGTACATTTTTTTAATTAAAAATAAAATTTAATTTAAAAGATCACAATATAACGTCTTTGAGACAGAATCAGGATATATCTTATCATCATACGTGTATCGCGATACGTATCATGTCGCCAGATTCTTGCCAATTCACACCCCTAGCATGAAGAGCCCTGAAGTCAGGTTTGAAGAAGCCTCCAACTCAAATGTTTTTAGCCATAAGCCTGAGAGAGTAATTCACTTAAACAGAAGGTCCATACAGGCCTCAGATCAAAACCAATAAATAGAAATCAGGACACAATTTGCTCTCCCTCCGTATGCCGACATATATTGCTCTTCAAGTTAAATAGCCTTTCAGTTGAGGGCTGTCCATGCTGGGTGCCGGTGGTAAATGAGGGATTCTTGATCGCATATAGCCACTACAGCCATACAAGTCGCCATTCATTATACTAGCAATGGCACAACGCGGAAGCCATAAGCTGGATGAATGAGATGAAGGCTTGGAACAGAACAGGGTGCTTTATAGCATTAAAAGCCTCTTCCACCGCTTGTGAGCTGGGCTGGCTGGTTGGTACAAAATAGGAAAGGGATCTATATTATTTACAGAGGCCTCCCTTCAAAATAATAATTTATCAAATGCCGCATAGAGCTTATTAAATGCCAAATCCAGCAACCATTTGTTTGGGATAGAGCAGCAATGGGTAACAACCAAATTCTTTGTTAAGTCCATGGGTAGACATTTATCTGTGGGACAAGAATACGGTGACCAGGCCTCTACATTAGTCCCTCCTATAACACCCATGCCTTTTCCTTTTGATCACCACAAACAGGAAGCAGAGCTAAACCTCCACAATGAAGTCACGTGCAGCAAAATTAATTCTGAAAGCAGTATATTGTGTTTCTACTCAGTGGTGTAATTAAATGTAACATTAAATGGGGCTTTTTCTCGACTCGGTAAACTCAATTGGATGCAGCTAGACAACTAGTCACTAAAACGGATGAGACAAATTCTGCTTTCTGACTCTAAATTATGCCAAGGGAGTACAAATATGGAAAAATAAGGTGGTAAAGCAGCAATGATAGGGCCCCCTGACCATTTGGGCCCCAGTGTGGTCGCATGCTCTTAAGTTACGCCCTGTTGCTACTCCATTCTACAGGTTAAAGCAGGTGTCCCCTACCTGTAGCTCGGGAGCCACATGTGCCTCACAGGCAGTCTGCTATACCAGAAGGCTCGCGAAGGCCTTGCACACCATTGAGGCTGGTGAGGCACATGGCACCCAATACTGGGTACTCTGTTCTGTTCTCAGTTCGAATTGGAGCTTGAGGGAATTTTTGGGGCAGGTGGATGCACACTAAAGAAGTATTTAATTGCAGTATTTTTTAACACGTTTTTAATTTTATAAGGGTTATGACCTATCACTTTGAATGTGCCTCCCAAACATCTTAAAGCGGATGAAAACCACCCTGCAGCCGGCCTGGAATCTTAAAGATCCCAGGCCCAGCCGCTACACTGCCCTTTTTTCAATACAAAGCAGTGTAGGAACAATATCGACATCCATCACTGCAACAAATGCTTCCCACGTCTGCCACCCTGTATTACTGCGTATGCCTCTGTTTGCCAGCTTTGCCACAGGTAAGACACCCACCCTGCAGCAGCAACCCTCCCCCCTTCATCCAGCCACACTAAACAGGCTGCAGACAATTTCAGTTTTCCCTTTCTCTCACCCCCATGATCTGCTCACACTGAGCTGACAGGCTGTAGACCATCTCCATTTTCCCTTTCTCACCCCCATGATCTGCTCACACTGAGCTGACAGGCTGTAGACCATCTCCATTTTCCCTTTCTCACCCCCATGATCTGCTCACACTGAGCTGACAGGCTACAGACAATCTCTGTTTTCCCTTTATCTCATCCCCATGATCAAAGGGACAACAATTGGGCACTCGCCTTTAGTGTAACTTTTAAGTTGTCTGATCCAAAGAAGGAAAAAAAAAGACCATCCCAAAGAGCCTTACCAGTATACAGTACAAGCTCTGGCCATTTTCCAGCTGTACAGGATAACGGCATATGGATTTGCTCTGGCACTTCCAGCATTAAAAAAAAAAAAAAAAAGAGCCACGTTCTTCATGATATGGTGATCAAGGGAAACAGACCCTTCCCTGGTTATGGCAATGGTATTGTAAAACCAGAACCAAAAAACGCACCAACCAGCCCCAGGTCACTTGCAAGGACGGCAAGGCAGTGGATTTCTGACACAGACCAGCAGACAGAAGAAGGAGTTGTGGCAGACCTGCCTGGGGTGCCCAGCTTTTGGAACCAGCAGCAGATCCTCCAGGGGAAAATGCAAAGAACAGAAAAGAAAGCAAACACATAAAACACTTCTGGTACAAAATAAGAACAGTCACAGATATATGTACGATAAAAGGAGTCCTTTCATAATTAAAGCGGAAAAAACAGGTCTTTTAGATTCCAGGGCTGGCTGTTGGCCTTCCCCCCGGGGCATCACAAATGTGGATTCCCAGCGCACGTGAAACTCCCCAGAGGCAGTCTAAACAAGGGAGGCGGTATGCCTGTGCTCCCCCATTCAGATTGGCTGGGGACGGGAGTGTGCACTCTACAGGGGATGCTACCATGGGCTCATTGGACCAGTAAAAAAAAAATACCATTTTGTGAATACTCACCTGTAAAATGGGTATTATAAGTAAGTATGTCACACACCCCGCTTCAGATAGTCATTACACTTGGGTTATACCGACCTGTAGAGGGCGATCTTGCAGAGATGTCATGAAAAAAAGTGAGCCCCTCTCGGTCCATAAATACCTGGTACCTCCCACTCATTCCCCAGTATTAAGACAGCAGTAAGGAAACAAAGGGACCAGGAAGAGCCAAAATAACCAGTAACAGTAAGAAAGGTTCACCATATAAAGGATCCAAAATACCAAAGGGCGGGGTGAAGCGGGGTGTGTGACATACTTATAATACCCATTTTACAGGGGAGTATTCACAAAATGGTATTATTCTAAGTATGTCACACACCCCGCTTCAGATAGTCATTACACTTGGGACATCCAATAGCAGTGTCCATAAAGGGCGGGGATCCAAAACAAGGCAACAATGCACAAACAAACCACTGCAGCTTGCAGAACTTTGCGGCCAAAAACAGCATCCACTGAGGCCCGCACATCAACCTTGTAAAACTTGGAAAAAGTGTGAACGGAAGACCAAGTAGCAGCCTTACAAACTTGCTCAACAGAGGCCTGATGCTGGAAGGCCCAGGACGCCCCAACGGCACGAGTAGAATGAGCAGTAACACGAAAAGGGGGAACCTTCCCCTTGGTAGAATAGGCCCCAACAATGGCCTGGCGAATCCATTTACTAATGGAAGACTTGGCGGGAGCCAAACCTTTCCTAGGCCCGGAGGGCACCACAAAAAGGGCGTCAGTCCTACGAAAAGAAGAAGTAGCCACCAAATAGTACTTCACACAGCGAACCACATCCAGAGAATGCAAAATCCTCTCCTTGTCATTACTGGGCTTAGGACACAACAATGTCCTGATTAAGATGGAAAGCAGAAACCACCTTAGGAAGGAAATCTGGCTTGAAGCGGAAAACAACCTTGTCCTGATGCCTCTCAAAGTAAGGAGCCTTGATGGACAAGGCCGCCAACTCCGATACACGCCGAACGGAAGTGATGGCAACCAGAAACGCAACCTTCTGAGTAAGCGTAGAAAAAGCAAGATCCTGCAAAGGTTCAAAAGGAGGACCCTGAAAAGCAGAAAGAACCAAATTCAAATCCCAAACTGGGAGCAAAGGCTTCCTAGGAGGCCACACATGCGTAACCCCCTGGAAAAAGGTCTAACAAGAGGATGAAGAGCAAAAGGCTTTTGAAAGAAAACTGTCAGGGCAGAAACATGCCCTTTCAGCGTACTAAGCTGCAACCCCAGGTCCAGACCATGTTGCAGAAATTCCAAAACCCTAGGGATAGAAAACACCCTGCAAGGCAAGGCCCGGACCTCACACCAATCAATATAAGAGCTCCAAATCCTATAGTAGATGGCAGAGGAAGACTTCTTTCTAGCCCTAACCAGAGTCTGAATGACAGCATCAGAAAGACCTTCCTCCTTCAGGATGGAGGATTCAGCAGCCACGCCGTCAAAGCCAGCGTTGGTAAATTGGGGTAGAACAGTGGACCCTGAGTGAGCAGATCCGGCAGAAGGGGCAGGTCTAACTGATCCTCTGCCAACCTTACCACGTCTGCGAACCAAACCTGTCTTGGCCATCTTGGAGCCACCAGGATTGCTGACGCGCCCTCTAGGGCCAGCTTGCGCACCACTTTGCCCACCATGGGAAACGGAGGGAACAGGTATAGAAACCCCAGATCCCTCCAGAGACATGGCATCCACTGCCAGAGCCAGCGGATCCCGCGAGAGAGACACAAACGCCGGAAGCTTGTGATTGTGACGAGAGGCAAAGAGGTCCACCTCCAGAGTCCCCCACCGGTGGCAAAGCGACCAAAACACCTTGGGGCTGAGCGACCATTCCCCCCGGCGAGATGAGCACCTGCTCAGGGAGTCCGCCTCCGTGTTCTCCACTCCCGGAATGTACACCGCCGAGATGCATGGGACATTGCTCTCTGCCCAAGCCAGGATCAAAGACACTTCCCTGAGGGCACGCCTACTGCGAGTCCCTCCCTGGTGATTGATGTAGGCGACCGCCGTCCGATTGTCCGACCGAACTTGGACAGTAAGCCCTGTAACTGATGAGTCAAGTGAGCCAGAACCAACCTGATGGCTCTCAGCTCCAGAACATTGATGGGATCGTGACCCTCCTGAGGCCCCCACAGTCCCTGAAACTGAAGATCCTTCCAAAATCCCCCCCCAACCTGACAGGCTGGCATCCGTGGTGACCGTCTCCCAACGAGGGGTCAGAAAGGACCTGCCCCTCATCAGATTGCTCGGTTCCAGCCACCACCGAAGGGAATGCCGAATCCGGGGGGACATCAGAAAAGACTGATCCAATGACAGTGGAGACCCGTCCCAGGCCGCCAGGAGATGGAGCTGGAGCGTCCTTGTGTGAAACCGCCTGGCTGAGAGACGATGCCATAATAAGAAGATCGTCCAGATAAGGCACGATGCGGATTCCCTGGGCTCTGAGGAGGGCCATCACCCCCGCTAGCACCTTGGTGAAAACCCTTGGAGCCGAGGCAAGGCCAAACGGAAGGGCCACAAACTGAAAATGCCGATCTTCCACTACGAACCTGAGAAATCTCTGATGCGCCGGGAAGATTGGAACATGCAGATAAGCATCCTTGATGTCTATGGACGTCATGAAGTCCTCCTGCCGAAGTGAATTTATGGCAGAGCGCAGAGTTTCCATGCGGAACTTCCTGGGACGGATAAACCTGTTGAGAAACTTCAGATCCAGGATGGGACGAACTGAGCCATCCTTCTTGGGCACCGTAAACAGATTGGAATAGAATCCCAGGCCCCGGTCCGAGGGAGGCACCGGGCAGATGACAGCCATGTCCAGGAGATCTTTTACTGCCGCCCGGAGCCCCTGCACGGCCAGAGGATCCAAGGGCACACGAGACCTGAAGAATCTGGGAGGAGGCCGGATCTCGAACTCCAGCTTGTAACCAGAAGACACCACTTCCCAAATCCATCTGCCCGAGACCTCCTGGTCCCAGACCTGGGAGAAGTATCGCAGCCGCCCCCCCACCCGCGAGGGTGAGGGCGCCCCCTCAGTGCTGAGCCGGCTTAGCAGCGGCTTTGGGCTTGGAGCCCCAGCTGTGACCTGGACGGGCACGTCCTCTTCCCCTGTTCCAGGAATCACCTCTGGAGGGGAAGACAGCCGATCCCCGTCCAGCTCTGGCCCAACAAAAGGAAGGGGTAAATGAAGCCGCCCCCCGAAAGGGACGATGCTGCTTCTTTCGCTGAGGTAACCTACCTCCTTTTGCAACCGAATCCAATTTTTCTCCAAAGAGCCGCAAGCCCAGAAAGGGAAGACAACAGGTCCCTGACAACCGACCTAGAAGCCACTATTAAAAGCGCTGAAGCACAAACAGGCCACAAGGCCGACCCGACACTGGCAAAACCGTGACAAGCCATCTGGTCAATGCGTTTGTCCTCGAGAGTAGAACAGTCAGGAGAATGCAAGACAGAGGTGCTAGACAACCCTGAAACAGGGGCGTCCACCTCGGGAGGGGACGACCAGCGCTTCACCGCGTCCACCGGAAAGGGATACTTCTTATCCCAACCCGGAGGGACACCAGGAAGCCGAGTAGGCCTCTCCCATTCCTTAAGAATAATGCTGTCGAAATGCCTTTGATTAGGGAATTCTAAGCGCGGCTTAGCCTCCTCAAAGAACTCCCCCTTCTGCGGAAGAGTCACTTCAGGAGGAGAGATTGCCAGAACCTCAAACATATGAGCCAGGACCTTAGGGGTATCCAAAGAATCCCCCTGACCCCGCTCGGCATCAGCGCCAACAAACTGCTGATCGTCAGAACCATCCGACTCCTCAAAAAGCTCCCCTTCCTCTAGCAGGGGGTAATCAGACCAGTCCAGTGAATCAAACTCCTCAAAATCAGAAGCCTGCGTGGCTGGGGAAGCGTGCTTTCTCTTAGCCGGGACTTTTATGGCCACAGCGCTAGAAAATAATTTTATTTGGACAATCTGGCACACACCTCAGATTGCGACTCCCCACTCGTGACAACATCACACGGGGTACGGGTCAGGCGGGGAGGGGTAAGAGAAGGGACCTGCGGCGCAGAACCAGACGCATGGGAGTCGGACTGCCGCGTAATAGTCTGCTGCGCACATGGTATGCAAAGGAATACATCATCCCCTGTAAGGGATGCCCCACACCCCAAACACTGCCGGGGTTGCCCCGAGGGGAGCCCGAGCCAGGTATCCTGGGAAGCCTCCATATGGTGATTTTATTGGTAGTCACAATACCCAAGGGAATTACGCAATATAAGCGACCCGGGATGCCCCTTCTGTGTGCCGAGTGGGAGGATTTATGGGAAGTTCTAAAATTAAACCAGGGACCCTAGGACCGGGAGGACCCTTTAGGATCCGACAAGGGTCCACCTGGAAAACAGAATACAGGGCTATTCAGTACCTCAATCATGCCCAAGCACACATATGCAGACATACTGATAAGCATAACATAAGAAATTAGGCCAGAGACACGGGAAGCAGAGGGAGAAGAAGGGGCGGCGCGGTTAGCGCGACGGGCCTGGCCTCGCCCCCCTCCCCTGAACAACGCCGCTCCCAGCCAGTGGGGGGCGGGCCGTAGGCGATCGCGCCGAGCGCCCGACCCCGCCCCCCTACCAACCTCACTTGAGGGGAAGAAGCTCCCCCACCGAAGCTGCAGCAACGGACGGCGCCACGGCGCAGCTGGCCGAATTACCATTACATATGCCAAGTGAATCACACACATCACACACATACACAAAGTGACAAACACACAATAAGACGTTTACCCTAAGGGAGAAAAGCCCCCCCCCCCCCCCTCTAAGGAGCAAGGGCAAGCCGGGAGAGGGGAAATCCACGCTGGAAGGTGGAAGGGCAAGGGACAGGGCATCCCGAACCGGGATCACCAACCCGGCAAAATCGCCTACCCCTTAGTATGGGGTCTCACGGTGGAGCGTAGCTCCTAAGCACCATTAGGTGCTGTCTACCCTTGCCCGGACCAGCAGCCTAGGCTGGGAGGCAAGGTGAAATGCTAAGAAGGGGGTCCAGGCAGAAATAGACTAACAAGTGGGCCGGGAGTTACCCCGGCTACCTGCAAGGAGGAGACATCCATCTTCTGACTTGCTCTTCGTCTGCAGAGATGAAAGACTGGGGAATGAGTGGGAGGTACCAGGTATTTATGGACCGGGAGGGGGCTCACTTTTTTTCATGACATCTCTGCAAGATTGCCCTCTACAGGTCGGTATAACCCAAGTGTAATGACTATCTGAAGCGGGGTGTGTGACATACTTAGAATAACAAGCCAACGGCGGGGTTTCACGCAGTGGGACATTCCAAACTGGGGTACCTCCCAAGTGTGAGTTATTTGGCGGGACTCTAGAGTCCATGTTCCTGTGTGTTATTCTCCCCTCTTTGAGGTGTAACATGCAGATCTACATCAATAAATGATTCATTCCTCTTTTCAAAGTGTTTATATTGTTTTAACTGTTACACCCTATCTCCTATCCATCCCCCAATGAGGGAACGTGGCTTCATTTAAAACTTGTCCATGTTTCCTCATCCTGAAAAGTTGGAAGTAATGCCCAGGGGCCAAAACCCGATTTAGTGAAAATCCTGGGTCTTGGTCCACTTAAAAGGTAACATCCAGGCTAAAACAAAACAATCCAATACTAATATTTTGTCCCCCTTCCTACCCAGGTTCTGTAAAACTTCTGTGATCAAGTCTTAAGCACCTCCACTATTTGCAAGTCTTGCAGTCTTGAGTGCCATTCCAGTCACTGCAACAAAAGGGGCGTGCCAAGGAACTGCCTTAGTACCCTCAGTGGACACAACATGATGCCACAGGACCTAATATTAAAACTTTATGGAGTTTCCCCATCAGAACCCAGGTCAGCCTCCTCTCTCCACACAAGGCATCCAGGCTCACCTGACACTCACCCCACAGAGTCTATCACTATGTTCGGAAAGATTCCCGTCAGGTCCCATAGCTAGGACCGCGGGTATATCCGTACGAGACCAGCCTAAGGGCCCATAGAGAATAAAGGGCGCCACGGTTGCCCACTTACAGGCCGGAGGTCAGAACTGTAGGGAGATCATGGAGATGGGGGCCCCAAACACAGTGATGGCTTTGGAGTGGCAAGCAAATCTGATCTGGGGTATAATGGGAAACTTCATGAAGATTCCAAGCTGGGAGTAGGAAGAAGCTGCTGCAAGGTGAGTATTCTTTATTCAGCATGTTAGTGCCCCACTACCTCAATCAATGTATGAGTACCAACTCAATTCTTTCAATTTGGTATTACATTCACAAGGCTGCTGGGCAAAGCTATTAGGGACATTAGGGTTGATTCAGAGCCCCTTTCTCATCATTTTTATGGAGGCCTTGCTACCATACGAAAAAATCATGCAAAAATGAAAACATTTCACACTAAAGTTCTCGCAGAAAAAAGGCTTTGCTGAATCAGACGAGGGGACAAAATGAACGGGAATGGAAATATTCACACAAAAAAAAAGGTGAGAAAGGGGCTCTGAATCAACCCTATTAAGATGAATGAAACTAGGGATTTTCACTCTTGAAGGATTTTGATCCACTTTCATTAACCAAAAAAAAAAAAAAAATCGGGATGCCCCATTGTTTGTACAGGATATGGCAAAGAAAGCCGCAATCCCAACAGGTGAGTTTACCCGGGTCCCCGAGGGGGTTCACACAACGGGGCATCCCGGCAGTCTGGGGGGGCGGGGGTAGTTTCATTTGTGTTAAAGCAGACCAAAACCCACATTTTGAACTTGCATTCCCTGAATTGGTCCCCCATGAAGAATACCTTTTGCCAATTTTCACTGCTCCCACTTTATTCAAATCCCAGATAATGGCGCCTGTTTTAGCTGTAAAGCTCCGTCTCCTTCATTCATTGCCACTGTTGTGTATGGCAATGATGTCATTGCCACACTTATGCAATGACTAATCCCATGCCATCTTACAGAGAGGGACAGCCCCCCCAAAAAAATCATGTTCCAGGATGATTCGAAAAGCAGAAATATTAATTTAAGAATTAAGAAGGGAGAATCAGTGAGGGCTTTGGCCAAATGTATTTCACAAGTTGAGTGGGTTTTGGTCCGCTTTCAGGGAATTTTAGACAGGCAAAAAATGTTTGGGTCAGTCAGCCATTTGCCTATCCCTGGGAAATACAGATTTGTGATGCCCTGCTGTGTGAATTCCCCTGGGTCACCTAGTTTACAAAACCTGGGATAGTGAAAAGATGAGGCACCAAAAAATGTGTCCCCACAGGGAGAATGAGCAGCTTGATACAGTACAGTATGTAAATGGAATGCTGATATATATATATATATACCTTGTGTGTGTGAGATTATATATATATATATATATATATCTATATATATATATATATATATCTATATCTATATATCTATATATATATATCTATATATCTATATATATATATATATATATATATATATATATATATATATCACACACACACAAGGTATATCACACAATAGCAAGGTTATCTTGCTATTTTTAATTTAGCCCGGAAAGCCACTTTAAGCCTTGTTCAGGAGAATCGCAAATTTACTAGATTAAATATAATTTAATACAATTTTAATGGAAGTAATCAAGAAAGAATTGTCCTTTATGACAGATTAATTTTCTTTTAGACTGAATGACATGTAGATTAAATGAAAATCAATGCCTATACAAGCAATGGCTGCCTTTGGTCACCAAGGTATGTGCGGCTGAGACCATTGTAACCTATGGGTTGTGCTCGCACAAAAATCTGGTTACGCAGTTATTCTGATACAATAACAGGCCAAAATGGCAAAAAAACAGCTTCTTAATACATACCATTCAATGATTAAAGCGGTGGTGGACACTTACCTTCAATGGTTTGTGACTGTTGACTTTGTGGCCATCATTTACTGAGGCATGTTTGTTCACTACAGTAAGGAGGTGTCTCTGATGGACGAGCGCCTCCTTAAACTCTTCTTCGGTTTTGGTTTCTAAAAGCTTCTGTCTGAAGGCAATATCTGAAAACATGGTGGCGAACGTCCGCCCGACTTCAGTTGCAGTTTTGGTACTTTTCTAAACAAAGAAATGAGAGCATATTCTATAGACCAGGCAACAAGCATGATGTGTGCAGGTTCGTTCTACTGGATTCTGGCATAACCTGAATGCAGATCATTAAAACAATTCAAATACTATCTCGGTGTTGGTGGCCCTTGAGGAGAAGATTGAGCATCAATTATTAATTGGACAAAGTGTTGCTGAATCCAATTTCTACACATCCATGACTTCAGGATGCCCAATATATAGGGAATTGATGACCTGTTGATGGCCCTTGAGGAGAAGGTTGAGCACTAATAAATTAGTGGATGTGTCGTTGGATCCAATTTCTACACAGACATCACTACATGAAGCACAAAATAAAAAGGGAATCTGTGGCCTGTTGGCAGCGCTTGAGGAGAGGGTTGAGCATCAATTAATTATTGGGGGTGTTGTTGGATCCAATTTCTAAACAGCCATCACTTCACGAAGAACAATATATAGGGACTCTGTGGCCTGTTGATGGACATTGAGGAGAAGGCTAAGCATCAATGAATTGGTGGAGGTGTTTTGGGATAAAATTTTTATACAACCATCCTGTCATGATGCAAATTATATAGGGGTTCTATTGCCTGTTGATACCCTATAAAGAGATGGTTGAGCATCACTGAATTAGTGGAGGTGTTGTTGGATCCAATTTCTTAATAGCTATCACTACGTTATTCACAATATATGAGAATCTGTGGCCTGTTGGTGGTCCTTGGGGAAAAGGTTGAGCACCAATGAATTAAGGGAGGTGTTGTTGGACTCAATTCCTACACAGCCATCAATACAAGAAGAACATATCTGTGTTTATGGCTGTGTCTAAGTTTCTTGATGAACCATTTGTAAGCGGAGGTCACCCGCTGAATGATACCCATATTAAAGTCAAGCTATCACAATAGAAAGGTGTAAAAAAAAGTCCATATTCCCTAAGGGAGTGTGAAAAGAGCGTACAGCCAGGATCTGCAGTCTCTGCCCATGGATTTGACAATGGAGGACTATAAATGGAAATTTGTTTAGGTAATATCTGAATATGAAGGAGAAATATGAAATGTGAAGGATTTACCTGCACCCTCCATCCATTCAACCCCTAGTTAAACTGCCTTTATGAATAAATCTGTGAATTAAAAAAGGAAAATTCCCAGAATTCCTAGTTTTACTATTACGCGGCAGGCATCCAAATTTTCAAAAATTCGACAGAAATTCTGTACAGATATATATTTTTCAGTCAGTATAGAAGTTTCCTCTCTGGATCCTTCATTATCACTCACCATTTTAGGAGGAGCCAAAACGAGAATGACGAATCTTACTTCGCACGAGTTTTCCCCCCAGTTCTGCGGCCTCTCAAGTCGACTGATACAGACGTGTCGTCGCTGAAGCGACTTTATAGTGCAACTGTGGGGGACACAAAGGACAGCGCTCGAGTTTCAACAACAATTGTCTCATCTTAACGAGTCATAATAATCATATTTACGGTATATAGTGGCAAATTATTCCTACAGCACTTTAAAATTAGAGAATTTTACATAGTAACAAACAAGTGGGCAATTAAAGCAAAAGGAACTAGATCCCTGATCGCAAGCGCTTACAATCTAAGAGGAGATGAGGGTGACACAAAAACACTAAAAAGTGCTGGAATGCCCTCCATTGCATTGAACAGAGCAGATGAGGCCTGTCATTCTGACTGATGCAAGGCTTCGGCCCGCAGCTATGGCAGGGACAAGACCACCAATACCGGTTTGCTTCACCTCGGCATGGTTGTGATTCATCTGCGCGGAACTAAAAACGTGAGTATATGTTTATTATTTTTGCCCGTACAAGTAATTAAAACCTATACTGAATGGGTAGCCAGTGCAGTGACTGAGGGTGATAGCAAGTGAATTTGAAAAAAGCTAGTCACAGGTATTTAAAAAAGGATTGGGGGACCTATGGGTGAACAAAACAAATAGGAAGGTGTTTTCAGGGTGCTGATAGCCTTTAATCCGAGCCCGGCATTTCCCCCAATTAATGAGGTACTAAGACAGAAGGCATTCATTTTTGGCACCTGACAGCAACAATGTTTGAGTAAACTTGTAACGAGGATCAAAGTTTTAGAAATTAGCTATCCAAATATTGCAGTTCTGTATTTAGTACCATGGCAGCTGGCCTAATTCTGGCAACAAAGGACACCGACTACTGATAACCTAGTAACAGAATCAGCTGCATTTTTAGAGGTCAGAAAAGATCCAGTGTAGCATTTCTTTGACAGAGAAGAGCATAAGTTCCCTCCCCCCAAAGCAAAGGCCAAAGAGAGTCCTGCAGCTCTTCTGTATAGTGTCCACAGATACCTCTGATGTATTGTGAAAAACCAAAAGCATCACATTGGGCGCCAGTGGCAGAGCCTTAAAAATATGCTATTCAGGTACTAGCGGAGATCTGCTTCCTACCCACATTTCATTTCAGACAGCAGATGCAAAATACCATTTTGTGAGTACTCACCTGAAAAATGGATATTGTTGGTGTGCCACACACCCCGCTTCACTTCTTAAATATTCATTACTTCATGGGTTAATCACCTGCAGGTGACGTAGTGCAGAGAGGAAGTCTTGTAACGAGCCCCACCTTCCGGCCTATATATACCTGGTACCTCCCTTCAATCACCAGTATAATCAATAAAGCAGTAAAACAAGGTACCAGTATTCCACCAGTAACCTCAAAATCCAATTTGATATAAAAAAGGCTTCACCATATAAAGGCTTCGGTAATACCGAAAAGGGCGGGTGTGAAGCGGGGTGTGTGGCACACCAACAATATCCATTTTTCAGGTGAGTACTCACAAAATGGTATTATTCTTGGTGTGCCACACACCCCGCTTCACTTCTTAAATATTCATTACTTCATGGGACATCCAAAAGCAGTGTCCACAAGGGCTGGGCAACTCAAGGCCAGGTGAAGCATAACTTAAACGACTGCAGTCTGCAGAACTTTGCGGCCGAAAACAGCATCCGCTGAGGCCCGCACATCAACTTTGTAAAACTTAGAAAAAGTGTGAACAGAAGACCAAGTGGCGGCCTTACAAACCTGTTCAACAGAAGCTTGGTGCTGAAAAGCCCAAGACGCCCCAACAGCGCGAGTGGAATGAGCAGTAATACGAAAAGGGGGAACTCTTCCCTTAGCAGAATAGGCCGCAGTAACGGCCTGACGTATCCACTTGCTAATGGCAGATTTGGCTGGTGCCAAACCCTTCCTAGGCCCATGGGGCACAACAAAAAAGGAATCCGTCCTACGGAAAGGAGACGTGACAACCAAGTAGCACTTAACACAGCGTACTACATCCAAACAATGCAAACCCCTCTCTTTGTCATTCTTAGGATTAGGACATAAGGAGGGAAGAACAATATCTTGGTTCAAATGAAAAGCAGAAACAACCTTAGGAAGAAAGTCAGGCTTGAATCGAAAGACCACCTTATCCCGATGCTTCTCGAAGTAGGGCGCCTGAATAGACAAGGCCGCCAATTCCGAGACACGCCGGATCGAAGTGATCGCTACCAAGAAGACAATCTTCTGAGTCAGGGTAGATAAAGCAATCCCTTGCAAAGGCTCAAAAGGAGGAGCCTGAAGAGCAGAAAGAACCAAATTCAAATCCCAAACCGGGAGTAATGGTTTCCTGGGAGGCCGCACATGCGTAACCCCCTGGAAAAAGGTTTTAACTAAAGACTTAAGCGCAACACGCTTCTGAAAGAAGATAGATAAGGCAGAAACCTGCCCTTTCAACGTACTTAGCTGAAGACCAGAGTCCAGCCCAGATTGTAAAAACTCCAGAACCCTGGGGACCGAAAATACCCTACAAGGAAAAGATCTCATCTCGCACCAAGCGATATAGGCTTTCCAGGTCCTATAGTAGGTGACAGAAGAAGACCTCTTTCGGGCACTGATCAAAGTCCTAACGACAGAATCAGAAAGACCCTCTTCCTTTAGGATGGAGGTCTCAGCAGCCAGGCCGTCAAAGCTAGCGCTGGTAAATTGGGGTAACACAATTGACCCTGAGTGAGCAAATCGGGCCGAAGGGGCAGAACGACCTGGTCCACTGCCAGCCGAACGATGTCTGCGAACCACACTCGCCTCGGCCACCTTGGGGCCACGAGGACGGCGGACACCCCTTCCAGAGCCAACTTCCGAAGCACTCTGCCTAGCATGGGTGTCGGAGGAAACAAGTACAGAAACCCCAGATCCCCCCAGCTCAGGGACATGGCGTCCACTGCCAGAGCCAGAGGATCCTGGGAGAGCGACACGAAGTTCGGGAGCCTGTGATTGTGACGAGAGGCAAACAGGTCCACCTCTGGAGTCCCCCATTGGCGACACAGTGAGCGAAATACCCGAGGATGGAGGGCCCATTCTCCCCGACGGGGAGAGCCCCTGCTCAAGCGGTCCGCTTTCAGGTTCTCCACTCCTGGGATGTATACCGCCGAGAGACGAGGAACATGGGCTTCTGCCCAGGTCAGGATCAGGGACACCTCCCTGAGAGCACTCAGGCTGCGAGTCCCTCCCTGATGATTGATGTAAGCAACCGCTGTTCGATTGTCTGAACGCACCTGGACCGGAAGGCCCAGAACGTGCTGAGTCAGGAGAGTAAGCACCCGACGGATGGCTCTCAGTTCCAGAATATTGATGGGTAAGAGGGCCTCCCGAGGTCCCCACTGCCCCTGGAACTGCAGCTCCTTCCAGAATCCGCCCCATCCCGACAGACTGGCGTCCGTGGTGACAATTTCCCAAAGGGGGGCCAGAAAAGACCTGCCCTTCACGAGATTGGTCGAGACCAACCACCACTGGAGGGACTGCCGGACCCGGGAGGACAACTGGAAGGGCTGATCCAGCGACCGAGGCTGCCGGTCCCAAGACGCCAACAGATAAAGCTGAAGCGTCCTCGTGTGGAATTGAGCAAAAGGAACTGCCTCGAAGGAGGCAACCATCAACCCTACCAGCCTCATCCCCAGACGGATGGACGGTCGAGGATTGGAGAGTAGGACCCGAGCCAACTCCTGAATTAAAAGAATTTTGGACTGAGGGAGAAACACTCTGTGTTGATAAGAGTCTAACCGCATCCCCAGAAAGGACACCACCCTGGCCGGAGCGAGGGAGGACTTGGAGAGGTTGATCACCCAACCGAAACTTTCCAGCGTGGAGAGCACCACCCTGGTGTCCTTCTCCGATTGATCGGGTGACGGAGCCATGATAAGAAGGTCGTCCAAATAAGGTACGACACGAATGCCCCGAGCTCTGAAAATGGCCATGACCCCTGCCAACACCTTGGTGAACACTCTTGGCGCTGAGGTAAGGCCAAACGGAAGTGCCACGAACTGATAATGCCGATCCTTCATCATGAATCGAAGAAAGCGTTGATGAGGGAGGCAGATGGGAACATGCAGATAAGCATCCTTGATGTCTATAGACGTCATGAAGTCCCCTTGCCGAAGAGAGCCGACGGCAGTGCGCAAGGTTTCCATGTGAAACTTCCGAAAACGGATGAACCTGTTGAGCAACTTCAGGTCCAGGACGGGACGAACCGACCCATCCCTCTTGGGGACAGCGAACAGATTGGAGTAGAAACCGAGGCCCATCTCTAAACGCGGTACCGGCCGGATGACCGCCATCTCTAACAGATTTTCCACCGACGCCAGGAGCTCCTGTGCGGCCGAAGGATCGATGGGCACCCGAGACCGAAAGAACCGTGAAGGAGGGCGAGACTCGAACTCCAGTTTGTAACCGGACGACACTATCTCCTGAATCCACCTGTCCGGAACCTCCCGGTTCCAAACCTGGGAGAAGTGTCGCAATCGTCCCCCCACCCGCACGGGTGAGGGCGGCCCCTCATTGCTGAGTGGGCTTACCCGCAGGTTTGGGCTTGGAGCCCCAGGACTGGGCGGGACGGCCACGGCCCCTTCCCCGCGTCCAACCTGTACGACTGGTAGAGGGAAGGGAAGTCCCCCTACCCGCTCTGTATCCTCGAAAGGACGGCCTACCAGAAACAGCCCCTCTAAAGGGGCGTCGAGGCCTCCTGCGTTGTGGCATCTTGCCATCCTTTGCGACTGAATCAATTTTCTCCCCGAAGAGCCGCAGCCCCAAAAAGGGGAGAGCTGTGAGCACCCTTTTAGAAGCTGAGTCCGCCGACCACTGACGCAGCCATACTGACCTACGAATAGCGACCAGCATCGCCGCTGTCCTGCTACTCATAGCCAGCGCATCGTCCTGAGCGGATAGAACGTAAGACACAAAAGACTCGCACTGCTTAAGCGCAGCGAACTCATCACAGGCGGGATTGAGATCCTCGCATAGCCCCTGGATAACAGATCTTACCGCTAAAAGAAGAAGGGCCGAAGCGCACAAGGGGCGCATTGTTGACCCAGCATAAACGAAGCCATAGCGAGCAAACTGGTCAATCCTACGATCCTCCCCATCTTTAGGGACAGAGGTCTCAGCAGACTGTACCATAGCGGAGCTAGCTAACCCTAGCACAGGGGTATCGACTTCAGGAGGGACGGACCAAAGCTTCAGCAATTCTGGCGGAAAAGGATAACGCTTTTCCCAACTGGGAGGGATTCCAGATAACCGTGTGGGATGTTCCCATTCTTTCAGGACCACCCTCTCAAAGTGGTGCTGTCTGGGAAAAACCAAACGCGGCTGAGGCTCTTCAAACAACTGGCCCTTTGGCCGGGTGACAGCCTCAGGCGGATCTAAATTCAAAATTTCAAACATTTGTGCCAGCATGGAGGGGGTGTCAAGGGCAACCCCCGCCGACCAATCGCCAATCGCATCAGCCTTAAGCTGACCTGCCGGCTCATCTGACTCCAAGAGGAATTCACCCTCATCCGGGGAGCCATCGGACCATTCCACAGGCTCACATAATTCGTCCTGAGGAGCCGAAAAAACCGGAGTCAGGCGCTTCCGTTTTGCAGAGGCCTTTAGCCCCGCTTTAACGGGCAATACTTCCCGAAGATTGGCTGATTTTACCACCACCTCGGATTGCGAATCCCCACCCTTGACAATGTCATGCGGGGTCCGGAACAGGGAGGGAGAGGCAGGAGATGATAGAGGTTGCGACGGGTCAGCCGCCGGATCAACAGACTGACGCGCAACAATCTGCCTTGCACAAGAAATGCAAATAAAAATATCATCAGCAGGGAGCGCAGCCCCGCATTTTACACACCCCCTGGACGGCTCTGACGAGTCGTTTCCGGTAGTAACAGAAGCCTCCATATTGGTGATTTATGGTATCGCAAATACTGGGACTTTTAAGGCATAAGCCAACCCGGGATGCCCCTTTATAAGTATGTCCCGGAAGGGAGGGATTTATTTATTTTTTTTTTTTTTTAAGAGAAAAAAGGTCCCCTTTAACAGTCTCAAAATAAATATATATACATATATATATATGTATATATATATCCAAAATGTGCAATATTATATCAAGAAAGACTAGCCAGGCAATATAGAGCCGGAGGCCGCAGTAAAAGAGGGATCCCAGGATCTGAAAGGAAAGAAAAAACAAACCATCAGATCCCTTGTGAGAGAAACAAAGCAGCATGTTCACAATAGTTCAAACAAAGAGAGTGCCTCCTTAAAAGTCAGCCCCAAGAGTAAAACTCATTCTGGCCCCACAAAAGCGAGACCGCTTACCTGTCACCGACGCCAGGAGCCAGACCGGAGGGACATGTTGCCAGCCGCAGCACACAAACTCATGTGTTGCTGCAGCGCGCGCCCCCCCCACGTGACCTCTTTTCACCGCAAATGAGGAAGTGAGGCTGAGGCCGCCGAGCGCCGCTTCCGCCGGCGCCGCTTCCGCCGGCGCCACGCCCCCCCGCGTCACAGGGAGCCGCCCTGCTCCAATCAATGGGGGAATGCCACCAGCTGCGCTGGCTGACACCGAGCCGGCGGAGGAGGAGGAGGGGAAAAAAGAGACACAGGCGCAGCCACACAGGCTGCCGCACGGAGCAGCGGGAAAGGAAGGGAGGCGGGAGGGAACCAACTGAGCGCGGTCCGCTGCCCCGCCCCCATAAAGCAGACCAAAAACACTGGCCGTGCCTAAGCATCTGCCCGGAGCCCCGGCCAAAACACAGTTACTATGTAAGAGTGAACACACAGAAATGACACACAGTGAAAACATCATACAAGATACACAACCCTCCATACCCCCCCCCCCCCCCCCCCCCCCAAGTGAAGGGAGAAAGGACCGGAGCGGGGGAGAAAGGGCTACGGGGACCCTCGGGACAGGGGCATCCCATTTCCGGATCACCATGCCGGACTGCCGCATTGCCCCCACAAGAGGGGGATGAGCGGAGGAGATAAGCTCCTAGGCACCAATTGTGCCATCTACCAATTACCCGGTGAGCAGCCTAAGCTGGGAGGCTTCCTATCCACCATAGAGGTATACAACTCAAACCGGGCAGAAATAGACCAAAAGGGGGGTGGCGGGGTAAGCCCCGACCTACCTGTAAGCAGGAAACTTCCAACCTCTGCTAGTCACGCAGAGAGAAAAATACTGGTGATTGAAGGGAGGTACCAGGTATATATAGGCCGGAAGGTGGGGCTCGTTACAAGACTTCCTCTCTGCACTACGTCACCTGCAGGTGATTAACCCATGAAGTAATGAATATTTAAGAAGTGAAGCGGGGTGTGTGGCACACCAAGAATATAACAATTTCAGGAAGGGTCACAGTTCTATTAATCGAATGGATTCTTAGTCAGTTTTGGTTACAGTGGCACTCCTCCAGGCCCCACTAGGTGAGTAGGGAAGCTGCAATGAAAATCATGATATTGTGGGGATAGCCGGGTTTCAGGATGCGATGTGGACACCTTTGCTTACAGATTGTAGATATAATTAAGGAATCAAAATGAGGTTGCGGATTCAGTTTTCAGTTCTGGGTATTGAGAAGATAGGAAATAGGAGTAAGGGCCACATGTTTCAGTGTCCAAAACATTTTAGCTAGTCCAGGCATAAAGTTGCGTTTACAAAAATGGCAACACTGTTTAGACCTCCAAATACCTGGTATACCTCCTACAATGAAATGGAAGGCTGTTCAGAACAAGCAATTGGATGCCAGTTGTTATTCATGGAATGCAGTTTATGAAAAACAGAAAATTTGATTGTTTTCTAAGAACAATGTCGCCAAATTTCTTTCTAAAGTGTTTCCGCAACTAGACGTCAGCTCGTGCAGCAGATGATGAGGGAGGGAGTCTAAATGGGGGCATTGTTCTGTGCAGGCATGAACAATTACCCCCTAATCAGAGACATATGGGGGGGATTTCACTGGTGAGTGCTTCTATGGTGGACGTAGTTATGGAGACTCGCCAAAGTTTACACAATCGCACAATGTGGCCTAGGAGTAAAGAGCTGGCATGAATTCACGCGGTGGCCAATCTCTGCTGGAAGAGAGCAAACATATTTTTCCAATTTGCATTTCAAGGAAATACCAAAAAAAATGTTTAATTAAAAATCTGTTATCGTCTCAGGAGACAAAGATGAAAAATCTCCTTTCCCCATCCTCAGCAATACAGTTAGAAGACTGCAGGATGCTGTGATATACTAAGCAGTGCTCTATCCCGGGGATCCCCCAATATATTGGTGTTTAAACAAGTATCACTTTACATTTTTTACCTATCTATTTAAATGCCATTAAAAAAAATTGGGACATGCTGAAGTCCCCTTCAAACTTACTCTATGAGCAGAAGTTGAGCTCCGGCGCATTATCGGCTTGAGTTCCATTCAGATTTTCTTTGCCACTCAAACTGACAAAAGCAGAATGGAGCGCACGTTGCCAGCTGCATCCTCAGTCAACTCAAGTTGTGTGCAATATGCAAAAAATACACAGAGCTAACAAACTAATAATGTCCAAGGACTACAATGTCCAAAATAGTGAACTGGTCCTTCAACCAAAAAGTGCAGAAAACATTCATATAATCTTCCTATATTCTTCAACCTTATCCCAAGGTGCATGCACACTCCTCAGTGCTCTCAACACCCCTATGTGCAAATTCTTACCAAACGGGTATCTTGACCAACGCCTCTCAAGTAGAATAATAATTGAATATTTTCCACCAGCCGCTGAACACCCGGTTCAATTAAAAATCATTCCCATCCAGCTTTAGCTCCCATAGAATAGGCGTTTATAGCATAATCATTCAGGATGCATCATAAACCGTCCGCACATGAAGGGAAAAATAGAATGGCAAAACTAGTGCAATAATGTTTAAAAACGCTATTTAATGTAAAACACATCCAAGAATTGCACTCACAGATTAAAAGCATAAAAACCGCATATCAGATAGAGGCAGGTCTCACCGCCAGTCTTCAATGCTCCCGCCGAACGGACCAAACATACAGACAATGGACACTCCAACCAGGCTGTGGCCCTGTCCCTCGAGTCCAAAGGAATTTGGCAGTCTCCTTTGGACTCGAGGGACAGGGCCACAGCCTGGTTGGAGTGTCCATTGTCTGTATGTTTGGTCCGTTCGGCGGGAGCATTGAAGACTGGCGGTGAGACCTGCCTCTATCTGATATGCGGTTTTTATGCTTTTAATCTGTGAGTGCAATTCTTGGATGTGTTTTACATTAAATAGCGTTTTTAAACATTATTGCACTAGTTTTGCCATTCTATTTTTCCCTTCATGTGCGGACGGTTTATGATGCATCCTGAATGATTATGCTATAAACGCCTATTCTATGGGAGCTAAAGCTGGATGGGAATGATTTTTAATTGAACCGGGTGTTCAGCGGCTGGTGGAAAATATTCAATTATTATTCTACTTGAGAGGCGTTGGTCAAGATACCCGTTTGGTAAGAATTTGCACATAGGGGTGTTGAGAGCACTGAGGAGTGTGCATGCACCTTGGGATAAGGTTGAAGAATATAGGAAGATTATATGAATGTTTTCTGCACTTTTTGGTTGAAGGACCAGTTCACTATTTTGGACATTGTAGTCCTTGGACATTATTAGTTTAAGTTAGCTCTGTGTATTTTTTGCATATTTCATTGGAAAGTTTGGGACTTTTTAACACGTTGAGCTTTACTAAAAGATTTCACTTGTATATGTTTAATTGTTCTAATTGTTCTATTTGGAAGCGCAGTGTTGCACATTTGTATATAACTCTAGTTGTGGGATGTGCCCGTGCCAGCTATTCAGCCTAGTGAGAGTATGTAAACTAGTTAAAAAGGTATAGTGAGAATGCGTCAGCCCAGGAATGCAATATGGGACTGTTGGAGAGGTCAGTGTAACAGGGGATGCCCAGGGATACGCACAGCGGGGAATCCCAATTTAGAAAGCCCCATAAAGTGGGAGGCCACTGGCCCTCAGACTCCAGGGAGGTGGCTGTTCTTTTCCTCATTTTGGCTTTCCAAGCTATAGTCACGAAGAACAGCATCCCAAATCAGGGGATCATCCAGAAATGGAGGTGTTAGCAAACCTAAAGTCTTGTATTTATCATTTATGGGCCAAAACAGTATAAAATTTATAGAGTGCTTCTTCTGTTAACTGTTTTAAAGGGGGTTGCTCTTCCCAATCTCAAGGAATAGGTAAATAAGAAAAGGAACACACAATTTGATGGCAACAAAAAATGCAGCCAAATTCTTGGCTTGGACCCAAAATGTCTATGGTGCATTCAGAGGAAGGGCCCCCTGACACACCACATTGCGATACTTGGCTTTATTTCTTTGAGGCTCCAGAGTCCCACACCAAGCTGGGGGTGGAGCGGGGGTTCTGGCACAGATGAGAAATGGCACTTTCACGGTCCAACTGTTGATATTGGCTCCCGACCTGCAATTCATCAGCGCAAGGTCGGGACCTTCTTCCAAAAATGTCCAGCTCTGCCAAGATAAATATCTGGACAGTAGGCACAACGCAAGGGGAGACACTGAGCTCTGCATTCAAATGAATGAGCGTGACTACTTATTGGCCATAGACTACAGCAGAGGTCCCAAACACGAGGCCAAACACTGAAAGGTGCCAGTGACTCGCATCACATGCAAAAGTTTCAAAAATCTGGTGAAAAACTCAATAGTATCAAACTTGAGCATAGATCCCCCAAGGTCTTCAAAAATGAAATGAATAGTGCATGATGGCCCCCTCGCCCCATAAAATACTGATCCCCTTATCTCTCAGAAAAAGGAATCTAGCAGGTCGAAAAGCATGCAAGTTTACAACTAGGGGTGTGAATTGGCAAGAATCTGGCGATACCATACGCACTGCGATACACGTATGATAATCCGATATATCCCCATTCTGTCGCAAAGACGATTTTTTTTTATTACATTTTATTTTTAATATTAAAAAAATGACATGCGGTACCCTTCCCGGGGGGGGGGGGGGGGTTAAAAACCCTTAAAAATCCCCCCCAAAACTGTTGTGAGGTACCCCTACCCAGCATAACCAGCCGGGGCACCAGCTATGAGGGCTTGTAGAACAGGGAGCAGGGGCCAGCTTTGGTGGACCATGGCCCTGCAGGCTACGAGACGGCATAGCCTAACGTCCACAGGCTCTTCTGCCCACCAGCTGGGCGTTGGGGAGGCAGGTAGTGGGGGAAGGGGAGGCAGGTAATGGGGGGGCTCGGGGTTAATGGCAAGTCACCCGCTAGCCACAGGTGACTTGCCAGACCCAGAGCCTTGTGAACTGGTATAGGGGTCTCATAGATCCCTTACTAGATCACAAATTGTTAACAGTAAAGAAAAACACCACACACAGAGAAAATGCAATTCTGTGATTACTCACCTGTAGAATTGGTATTATGAGTATACAGTATGTCCTGCTCCAGATAGATTACTTACACTCGGGTATTACTCCGCCAGATGGCGCTGGACTGCAGAGACATCGAAAATAGGCTCCTCCCAGACCCTTAAATACCCAGGGACCTCCCACAATCCCCAGCATTGAAAAGCAGTTAACGAGAAGCCAAGAGAATTAAAACAAACCTAAACTGGGAACTATAACAATGATAACAATCACTACAGGTGAGTAATCACAGAATTGTATTATTCTTAGTATACAGTACGTCCTGCTCCAGATAGATTACTTACACTCGAGACATCCAATAGCAGTGTCCATAAAGTAGGGTGGGATCCCCAAAGTAACAGCTGCCAGTTTAAACTACTGCCGCCTGCAAAACCTTGCGGCCAAAAGCAGCATCAGCTGAGGCCCTAACATCAACCTTGTAAAACTTTGAAAAGGTATGAACAGAAGACCAAGTAGCGGCCTTGCAACCTTGTTCAACAGAAGCCTGGTGCTGAAGAGCCCAAGAGGCACCAATAACACGAGTAGAATGAGCAGTAAGGCGGAAGGGAGGATTCTGCCCCTTAGCAGAGTAGGCGTAAATCACAGCCTGACGGATCCATTTGCTGATAGTAGACTTAGCAGGAGCCAAACCCTTCCTAGGACCAGAAGGGACCACAAAAAGAGCATCAGTTTTTCTGAAAGGTGCAGTAGCCACCAGATAGTACTTCAGACCCCTAACCACATCCAAAGAATGCAAGACCCTCTCCTTAGCATTACTAGGATTAGGGCACAATGACGGAAGAACAATGTCCTGATTCAAATGAAAAGCAGACACAACCTTAGGCAGAAAGTCTGGCTTGAAGCGAAACACCACCTTGTCCTGGTGTCTCTCATAGTAAGGGGGCTGGATGGAGAGCGCCGCCAACTCAGACACACTCAGCCACCAAAAAGACAACTTTGAGAGTAAGAATGGCCAGGGCAGCATCCTGCACAGGTTCAAAGGGAGCACCCTGCAAGGCTGACAAAACCAAGTTCAGATCCCAAACAGGCAACATAGGCTTACGTGGGGGACGCACATGAGTAACCCCCTGGAAAAAAGTCCTGATCAGAGAATGCTGAGCAAAGGACTTCTGGAAGAAAACAGCAGAAACCTGGCCCTTCAGAGTACTGAGTTGGAGCCCCAGCTCCAATCCATGCTGCAGGAACTCCAGGATCCTGGGAATAGAGAATACACAACAGGGAAGAGACCTAGCATCACACCAGTCAATGTAGGCACGCCAAACCCTATGGTAAATGGAGGAAGAAGACTTCTTTCTAGCTTTTATCATGGTGTCCACAACAGAGGCAGGCAGCCCCTTTCCATCAAGATGGAGGTTTCAGCAGCCAGGCCGTCAAAGCCAGAGTTTGTAAATTGGGATGGCGTAGATGACCCTGAGTGAGCAGGTCTGGCACCCTGGGCAGAGCGTACTGATCTACTGCCAGCTGCACCACGTCTGCGAACCACACTCTTCTTGGCCACCAGGGGGCGACCAGGATAGCTGGCACCCCCTCCTGAGCTATCTTGTGCAGAACCCTGCCCAACAGGGGGAATGGGGGAAAGACATACAGGAGCTGAAAATACAGTTTTGTGAGTACTCACCTTTAAAACGGATATTATAAGTGTGACATACACTCCGCTTCAACTCTTCATGACATTTGGGTTATTCTCCAGTAGAGGGTGAACTTCTGCAGAGATGAATGCAAAAAAGGAGCTCCTCCCAGTCCATAAATACCTGAGACCTCCCACCAATTCCCCAGTGTAAGATAGCAGTAAGGGGACCAGGAAGAACCAAATATAACAATACTAACAACCAAGAAACAATGGTTCGCCATATAAAGGATCCGGAATACCAAAAAGGGTGTGTGAAGCGGAGTGTATGTCACACTTATAATATCCGTTTTAAAGGTGAGTACTCACAAAACGGTATTATTCCAAGTGTGATATACACTCCGCTTCAACTCTTCATGACATTTGGGACATCCAATAGCAGTGTCCGTCATGGGTGGGAACCATAAACAGTAAAGAATGCACCAACTTAAACCACTGCAGCTTGCAGAACCTCGCGGCCAAAAACAGCATCCGCTGAAGCCTGCACATCAACCTTGTAAAACTTGGAAAAAGTATGAACGGAAGACCAAGTAGCAGCCTTACAAACTTGGTCAACAGAAGCTTGGTGCTGAAAAGCCCAGGACGCACCAACCGCACGAGTAGAATGCGCAGTGACCCTAAAAGGGGGGAGTCCTCCCCTTAGCAGAATAGGCCCCAATAATGGCCTGACGAATCCATCTGCTAATGGTAGACTTGGCGGGCGCCAAACCTTTCCTGGGCCCGCTGGGCACCACGAAAAAGGCATCCGTCTTGCGGAAAGAAGAAGTAGTCACCAAATAGTACTTAACACAGCGAACCACATCCAAATTGTGCAAAACCCTCTCCTTGTCACTGCTGGCTTAGGACACAAGGAAGGGAGAACAATATCCTGATTGAGATGGAAAGCAGAAACCACCTTAGGAAGGAAATCTGGCTTAAAGCGAAAGACCACCTTGTCCTGGTGTCTTTCAAAGTTAGGGGCCTGAATCGACAGAGCCGCCAACTCAGAGACACGTTGAACAGAGGTAATAGCCACCAAGAAGGCAACCTTTTGAGTGAAAACAGAAAGAGCAATATCCTGTAACGGCTCAAAAGGAGGACCCTGGAGAACCGAAAGAACCAAATTCAAATCCCAAACAGGAACCCTAGCCTTCCGAGGGGGTCGAACATGAGTGACCCCCTGGAAAAAAGTCTTAACCAGCCAGTGTAAGGCAAAAGATCTTTGGAAGAAAACAGACAGAGCAGAGACCTGCCATTTCAAGGTACTAAGCTGGAACCCAAGATCCAGACCGTGCTGAAGAAACTCCAAAATCCTAGGGATCGAAAACACCCTGCAAGGCAAGGCCCTAGCCTCACACCAGTCGATATAGGACCGCCAAGCCCTATAGTAAATGCCAGAAGATGACCGCTTCCTAGCTCTAATCAAGGTCTGAACAACAGCCTCAGACAAACCTTCCTCCTTCAGAATGAAGGTTTCAACAGCCAAGCCGTCAAAGCCAGCGTTGGTAAATTGGGATAAAGTAGTTGACCTGAGATATCTGAGATAACAGATCCGGAAACATGGGAAGCCGGTACTGATCCACCGCCAGCCTTACAACGTCTGCGTACCAAACCCTTCTTGGCCACCTTGGAGCCACCAGAATTGCTGGTGCCCCTTCCAGAGCCAGTTTGCAAACTACCTTGCCCAGCATGGAGATGGGAGGAAACAGGTACAGAAACCCCAGATCCTTCCAAGCAAGGGACAAGGCATCCACTGCCAGAGCTAGAGGATCCTGAGATAGAGACACAAAGGCCGGGAGTTTGTGATTGTGCCGTGAGGCAAAGAAATCCACCTCCGGAGTCCCCCACTTGCGACAAAGAGACCGAAAAACCCGGGGGTGAGAGACCACTCTCCTTGGCGAGAGGACCCCCTGCTCAGGGAGTCCGCCTCCGTGTTTTTCACTCCTGGAATGTAGATTGACGAAATGCAAGGAACATTGCTCTCCACCCAATGCAGGATCAGAGAGACTTCCCTGGGGGCACTCCTGCTGCGAGTCCCTCCTTGGTGATTGATGTAGTCTACCGCAGTCCGATTGTCTGATCGAATCTGAACCGGAAGACCCTGTAAGTGCGACGTCAGCTGTGACAGGACAAGCTGGATGGCTCTGAGCTCTAAGACATTGATGAGGTTGTGAGCCTCCTGAGGACCCCACACCCAGCTGAACTGATGACTTTTCCAGAAACCTCCCCAGCCCGACAGGCAGGCATCCGTGGTAACCGTCTCCCAGCGAGGAACCAGAAAGGACCTGCCCCTCAACAGGTTGCTCGACTCCAGCCCCCACCGAAGGGACTGCCGAACCCTGGGAGACATCCTGAACGGTTGATCCAATGACAGCGGACACCTGTCCCAATGCGTCAATAGATGAAGTTGAAGAGATCTCATGTGAAACTGCGCAAACGGGACCGCCTCGAAGGAGGATACCATCAATCCCACCAGTTTCATCCCCTGTCGGATAGAGGGGCAAGGATTGGACAGAAGAAGGCGGATCAGATCCTGAATCCCCTGCACCTTGGTCTGGGGTAGAAAATACAATTCTGTGAAATATTCACCTGTAGAATTGGTATTATACGCATACAGTACGTCCTGCTCCATATATAATACTTACACGTGGGGTAATCCTCCGCCAGATGGCGCTGTGCACTGCAGGACGTGCAAAAAAACAGGCTCCTCCCGGCCCTTCATATACCCAGGGACCTCCCACAAATCCCCAGCATTGAAAAGCAGTGAGAAAAAGAAGCTGGGAGAAACCAACCACCAAAACTGGTAATAATAACAATGATAACAATCACCATACAGGGGATCCAGAATAATGTAAAAAACAGGGTGTGGTGGAGCAGGACGTACTGTATGCGTATAATACCAATTCTACAGGTGAGTATTTCACAGAATTGTATTATTCTAAGCATACAGTACGTCCTGCTCCATATATAATACTTACACGTGGGACATCCAATAGCAGTGTCCATAAAGTAGGGTGGGATCCCCAACAAAAAAGGCAACAGCAAGCAGTTTAAACTACTGCCGCCTGCAAAACCTTGCGGCCAAACAAAGCATCAGCTGAGGCCCTAACATCAACCTTGTAAAACTTTGAAAAGGTATGAACGGAAGACCAAGTAGCGGCCTTGCAAACTTGTTCAACAGAAGCCTGGTGCTGGAAAGCCCAAGAAGCCCCAATAGCACAAGTAGAATGGGCAGTAAGACGGAAAGGGGGACTCTTCCCCTTAGTAGAATAGACCTGAATCACAGCCTGACGAATCCATTTGCTGATGGTAGACTTGGCAGGAGCCAAACCCTTCCTAGGCCCAGAAGGCACAACGAAGAGAGCATCAGTTTTCCTGAAAGCCGCAGTGACAACCAGGTAATACTTCAAGCACCTGACTACGTCCAAGGAATGCAAAACCCTCTCCTTGTCGTTGCTAGGATTGGGACACAACGAAGGAAGAACAATATCCTGGTTCAAATGAAAGGCAGACACAACCTTAGGCAGAAAATCCGGTTTGAAGCGGAACACCACCATGTCCTGGTGCCTCTCATAGTACGGAGGCTGAATAGATAGAGCAGCCAGCTCAGACACACGCCTAACCGAAGTAATAGCCACCAAGAAGACAACCTTGAGAGTGAGAACAGCAAGAGCAGCATCCTGAATAGGCTCAAAGGGAGCACCCTGCAAGGCAGACAAAACCAAGTTTAAATCCCAGACGGGGACCATAGGTTTTCGACGGGGACCATAGGTTTTCGAGGGGGACGCACATGAGTGACCCCCTGAAAGAAGGTCTTATTCAGGTGATGCTGGGCAAAGGTCTTCTGAAAGAAGATAGACAGGGCAGAAACCTGACCCTTCAGAGTACTAAGTTTGAGACCTAAGTCCAAACCATGCTGTAAGAACTCCAGAACCCTTGGGACTGAGAATTCCCGGCAGGGAAGAGACCTGGACTCACACCAATCAATGTAGGAACGACATACTCTATAATAGATAGCAGAGGAAGTCTTCTTCCTGGCCTGCACCATAGTAGCCACCACAGAGGCAGACAAACCCTTCTCCATCAAGATGGAGGTTTCAGCAGCCAGGCCGTCAAAGCCAGAGTTTGTAAATTGGGATGGCGTAAGGATCCTTGAGTTAGCAGATCTGGCACCCCTGGCAGTTCGTACTGGTCTACTGCCATTTGAACCACGTTTTGCGAACCACTCTTCTTGGCCACCTGGGGGCCACTAGAATCACAGGTACCCCTTCCAGAGCAATCTTGCGCAGAACCCTGCCCAGAAGGGGGAATGGTGGAAACGCATACAGGAGTCGAAACTCCCTCCAAGACATGGACAGGGCATCCGTGGCCAAGGCCAGAGGATCCTGAGACAGGGATACGAAGGCCGGGAGCTTGTGATTGTGACGGGATGCAAACAGATCCACATCCGGTAGACCCCAACGGTGACACAGGGACTGGAATACCCTGTTGCAGAGGGACCACTCCCCCTGACGGGACGTCCCCCTGCTCAGGGCGTCCGCTAGCAGATTCTCCGCCCCCGGAATGTACACAGCTGAAATGCATTGGACATTGGCCTCCGCCCATGTCGGAATCTGAGACACCTCCTGGAGAGCACCCTTGCTCCGGATCCCTCCCTGATGGTTGATGTAGGCAACCGCCGTTCTGTTGTCTGAGCGTACCTGGTCCGACAGACCCCTCAGGTGTTGGGTCAACCACTCCAGTACCAACCTGACTGCCCGCAATTCCAGAATGTTGATGGGTAGATGGGCCTCCTGAGGGCCCCACCTCCCCTGGAAAAGCAGGGACTTCCAGAATCCCCCCCAACCTGACAGACTGGCATCCGTTGTGACCGTCTCCCAGGAGGGGGCCAGAAAAGACCTGCCCCTATCAAGTTCCTGTGGTCCAGCCACCACGCAAGGGATTGGCTGACCGAGGGGGGAAGCACACATACCTCGTCCAAGGACGCTGGGTTCTTGTCCCACACTGACAGAAGGTGAAGCTGCAGAGGTCTCAAATGGAACTGGGCAAAGGGCACCGCCTCGAAGCTCGCCACCATCGAGCCTACCAACTGCATTCCCTGCCGGATGGAGGGCTGTGGGCACGAAAGCAGGAACCTCGCCTGCGCGGTCAGAGCTTCCACCTTCTGTTGAGGAAGGAATATCCTTGACTGAATCGTATCCAGAATCATTCCCAGGAACGGAGTCACGGAGGAGGGGGACAGAGAGGACTTGGGGTAATTGATCACCCAGCCGAAGGACTCCAGGGTGGACACTACCAGCCGAGTGTCCAAGTCTGCCTGCCGCAGAGACCGAGAGGTGATGAGTATATGGTCCAGGTAGGGCAGCACACGTATGCCCCTTAGCCTTAACAGGGACATCACCCCTGCCAGCACCTTGGTAAACACCCTGGGAGCCGAATGGCAAGGCCACAAATTGGTAATGCTGATCTTTCAGTGCAAATCTGAGAAACCTTTGGTGTCCTGGAAACACCGGGACGTGAAGGTAAGCATCCTTGATGTCTACGGACGTCATAAAGTCCCCTGGGCGCAGAGAGCCGATGGCCGAGCGCAGAGTTTCCATACGAAAGTGTTTGTTCTTGACAAATTAGTTGAGAATTTTTAAATCCAGAATGGGCCTGACTGACCCATCCTTCTTGGGCACTGTGAAAAGGTTGGAATAGAACCCCATGCCACTGTCTCCTAAGGGAACCTTGCAAATGACCCCTAGATCCAGGAGACCCTGCACGGCCAGCAACAAAACCTGAGCTGAGGCAGGGTCCTGTGGAATCCGGGACCCAATGAATCTGGTGGGGGGCCGTACAGCAAATTCTATCTTGTAGCCGGAGAACACTACCTCCTGAATCCACCGGTCTGAGACGTGGCGCCTCCAGACATGCTCGAAGTGCTGCAGACGTCCCCCCACCCTGACGGGCGAGGGCGCCCCTTCATGCCTGAGGGGTATTGGGAGGGGCTTTGGGCTTGGGTCCCCAGGAGGAACCAGGACGGAGTCCTCTGTTCCTGTGCCAGGAGTCTGCGCGGGACCCAGCGAAGGACACCCCTCTGCCTTGTTTAGCCCCACGGTAGGGGGTTGATAAGGAGCCTTGGCCACGAAAGGGCCGAATCTGTCGCCTGCGCTGGGGTAACTTGCCTCCCTTGGCGAAGAGGTCTAAACGGTCCCCAAACAGGCGCAGCCCCTTAAATGGGAGCCCCGTAAGGACTTTCTTGGCGGCATTGTCAGCGGCCCACTGGCGCAACCAAACCGCGCGGCGTATAGCTACCACCAGGGCAGATGATCTGGCACAAATCTTAATAGCATCGTCCAATGCAGACAGAATAAAGTTCACAAACGCATCACAGCTGGAGAGTGCATTGACAGTATCAGGAGGCAACTCATGTGTGCCATCGAGAGTATTCCTAACCACGGTCCTGAGCGCTACTGCCGTAATGGCTAAGGCACAAACCGGGCGCAGAGTCGCTCCCCCAAATGCAAAGGCATGGCATGCCAATTGGTCAACCCGCCGGTCCTCAGAGTCCCGCAGCGTAGTAGTGTCAGGGGAGTGCATAATAGAGGTGTTGGACAACCCTAGAATAGGAGCATCGACCTCAAGGGGCGATGACCAGCACTTAACCAAGTCAGCAGGGAAGGGATATTTCCTATCCACACTCTTAGGGACCCCAGGAAGTCTGCTGGGATGTTCCCATTCTTTAAGCACTAGGCTATTGAAATGGGTTTGCTCGGGGAATTCCAGACGAACCTTAGCAGTATGAAAAAGATCACCCCTTTGCCTGGGAGCCGCAGCAGGGGGAGAGAGGGACAAGACCTCAAATATCTGAACCAGCAGTCTATCAATATCATCCGAGGACCAATGCTCGGAACCAGACTCTTCATGACCCCTGGACTCGTCGTCATATGACCCTGAGTCAGAGAACAGTTCCCCTTCGTCCGAGGGGGTATGGCCGTAAGAATGCAACAAATCAGCAGATTCCATAGGAAAGAGAGCCGAGTCAGGGTTCAAATGCCACCTCTTGGCGGTCGCCTTACGCGCTAAGGAATTAGCAAGCAAGTTTTCAACACTGGCCAGTCTAGTGGCCAAATCAGGATGAGAATCCCCGCTAGTATTGGGGGTTAGACTCAGGCTTGGGGGAGTAGGTGAAGTGAAGCGAGGTGCAGGCTCAGCCACAGAAGAGGCGGGAAGAACCGATAGCGCCTGCTGTGCACAAGGAACACAGACCCGTGCATTGTCACCGCTGCTAGGTAAGACCCCAAAAGCTACACACAGCCGGGCTTGTCCCGAAGGAACCCCGTTCACAATATCCTGAGATGCCTCCATATGGTGATTTAATCGGCATAATAAGCCAGTAGGGATTGATGCTGTAAGCTACCCTGGATGCCCCAATAACCCACAGGGAAGTGGGAGTAAATTTAATGGTCACAACCGGGAGCTACACCGGGCCGGGAGAAGCCACCGTAATCCACGGTCTGAAAGACAAAGGGAAACAAGGATGTCAGAGCCATGCGCAAGGGAGTATAAAAGGTAATATAAAGTCGCCCGTGAGGGCACTTACAGACAGAGGGGGGAGGACGGTCTTTACCACGCGCGCGTGAGTAAGAAATGGCGCCAAGCGAACCTTGAAGGGCGGGCAAGAGCAGACCGCGACGCGGAAAGCGCCAAGCCAGAAACCCCGCCCCCCCCAGAGAGCGCGAAACTCCAAACGCGTGAGCCAATAAGGACAGCAGGTCAGTAACGCCTGAAAGGAATTGATCGAATGGATTATCTCTAGAAAGGCCACTACAAGCTAAGAAAGAGACGCCGTCACGCCGCAGCGTCAGCGAAGCCGCCGCCGTCCATGCAATGCAACTATATAGTAAAGACGCGGCGGCTACCAATACAAATAAAATAAAAGCGCGGCTCTGACACGCGTTCCCGGTAAAACACAATACTAAAGCCATAAGCGTGTAATAGGGTACACCGAGGCCGCCATACACACAACCCCTCCCCCCCTTTCTTCCCCCCCGGGCCTAAGGGGGGAACTAGGAAGGAAGGCGACCCGTTACATAGGGTCCACCGCTACACGGAGCGTGGGGCAATGATGTGGGAGGGGCATCCCCTAAAGGCTCACCATCAGCCTTGACCGCCTACCCTATGGTGGGGGACTGCGGTGGAGCGTGGCTCTATAAGCACACATGGTGCTGCCTACCTTCACCCGACCAGCGCAGCCCAGGCTGGGAGGCATATCACAAGGAGGACGGGTGGAAATAGTCCCACAGGGCCGCAGGCTGTAATAGCCCCGCTCACCTGCGAGAGAGTGATAATTCATGTCTTCGCAGTCAGCACTGCAGAGAAATCTGGGGATTGTGGGAGGTCCCTGGGTATATGAAGGGGCCGGGAGGAGCCTGTTTTTTTGCATGTCTGCAGTGCACAGCGCCATCTGGCGGAGGATTACCCCACGTGTAAGTATTATATATGGAGCAGGACGTATGCTTAGAATACACTCTGACCTGAATGGTATCCAGATTCATGCCCAGGAATGAAATCACCCGTGATGGCGAGAGAGAGGACTTTGGGCGGTTGATCACCCACCCGAACCTCTCCAGGGTCGACACCACCTGGTGGGTGTCCAGCTCCGCCTGACGGAGGGAAGAAGCTGAAATCAATAGGTCGTCCAGATACAGCACAATGCGAATTCCCTGAGCTCTGAATAGGGCCATTATGCCCACCAGAACCTTGGTGAAGACCCTAGGCGCAGAGGTCAACCCGAAGGGAAGGGCTACAAACTGAAAATGTTGATCGTCCACTGCGAACCTGAGGAATCTCTGATGTGCTGGAAAAATTGGAACATGCAAATACGCATCCTTGAGGTCTATGGATGTCATGAAATCCCCTTGACGAAGGGAATTGATGGCCGAGCGCAGAGTCTCCATGCGGAACTTCTTGGTTCTGATGAATCAGTTGAGGACCTTGAGGTCCAGAATGGGTCTTACAGAACCTTCTTTTTTGGGGACCATGAAAAGATTGGAGTAGAAACCCCTGCCTCTCTCCGACGGAGGCACCGGGCATACAACTCCCATGTCCAGAAGGTTTTTCACTGCTAACAGGAGCCCCTGTGCAGCCTGAGGGTCCAAGGGCACCTGAGACCTTAAAAATCTTGGAGGAGGCCAGTACTCGAACTCCAGTTTGTACCCGGAGGAGACCACTTCCAAGATCCAATTGTCTGTGACCTCACGGGCCCAGACCTGGAAGAAGAGTCGCAGCCGTCCCTCCACCCATGCGGGTGAGGGCGCCTCTTCATTCAACTTACCTCCCTTTGCCACAGCATCCAACTTATCTCCAAACAGCCGCGTACCCAAGAAGGTAAGAGCTGTGAGCAATTTCTTGGCCGCAAAGTCCGCCGTCCACTGACGGAGCCATATCGATCGGCGCATGGCCACCAATAAGGCTTAAGTCCTACTACACATAACAATAGTGTCTTCCATAGCAGCCAAGACTAAATCCATGAACAATTCAAATCTTTTAAGCATAGTGAACTCAGCGCTGGCCGGATCAAGGCGAGCGTCATTTAACCAGTCCCTAATCAGAGACCTAGCAGCCACCGACACTAGCGCATATGCACAAACAGGCCGCAAGGCCGAGCCAACACTGGCAAAGGCATGGCATGCCATCTGATCAAGGCGCCTATCCTCACCATCCTTTAGGGAAGTGGCGTCTGGGGTGTGAAGCACGGAGGAGTTGGTCAACACCAAAACTGGCGCATCGACCTCGGGAGGAGAAGCCCAGCGCTTAACCGCTGCCACCGGGAAAAGATACTTCTTATCCCATCCCCGAGGAACACCCGGAAGCCGACTAGGTTTCTCCCATTCCCTAAGGATCAGTGCATCAAAATGACCCTGGGTAGGGAACTCCAAACGAGGCTTGTGGGCCCCAAAAAATTCCCCCTTCTTGAGAGGGAGAGCCTCAAGCGGCGCAATATCCAAAACCTCCAAGAGATGTGACAAAACCGTCAACAGCATCCCCCAGCGCCTGCCCAACATCAGCCTCGCCAAACCGTACATCATCAGCCTCTGACTCCTCATACAATTCCCCCTCCTCTAACGGGGAATAATCCGACATATCAAATGAATCATCATCAATATCCCAAGTCGCCTGGAACAGGCCCTTACCGGCCAGGAGCACGCAGGATCAGCCACAGCAGCACCAAGATGGCCTCCGGAGAAGAGCCTCATGAGAAGAGGAGGAAGAGAAGGGGGGCGGGCCAGCGCAGAACGCGTGCTCGCCAGGCCACGCCCCACTCCCAGCAACGCGGATCCCAGCCATGGGCTGGCCCGCAGCATCGCGTCAAACGAGGGGGCGGGGCTACCGCGGCCGGGAGCCCGGCCCCACCCCCTCCCCGAACAAAGCCTAAGGGGGAGAAGCTCCCCAGGCTGAATGAAGGAGGCCAGTACAGTTATGGCTCCATGTAAAGGCAAACACTTGTCAGCACCAACACAAGTGAAAACACACACAGTGTCACACACACATAAGACCAAAAAACCAACAGAGTATAAAGGCCAGCCAGCCCCCCCCCCCCCCCCCCCCCCCCCAAAGGGTAGTAAGGGACCCGGAAGGGGGGAATCCCAGCCATAATCTGGCCATAGGAATGGAAGGGACAGGGCATCCCACACAGGGATCACCAAACCCGGGCAACCGCCTACCCCTTGTAATGGGGTCTCACGGTGGAGCAAGGCTCCTTGCACACCCATAAGATGCTACCTACCCTCACCAGGACCCGCAGCCAAGGCTGGGAGGCTCAAATAGGGATAATTTAGGAAAGGTCCTGGCAACAATAGGGACAAAAATGGCCGGGCGCGAGCCCGGCTTACCTGCAAGTAAGAGAAGTCTTCATCTTCTGTCTTGCTCGCTTTCCTGCAGAGAAGAAACTGGGGAATTGGTGGGAGGTCCCAGGTATTTATGGACTGGGAGGA
This sequence comes from Gastrophryne carolinensis, assembly GCA_027917425.1. Classification (NCBI taxonomy): domain Eukaryota; kingdom Metazoa; phylum Chordata; class Amphibia; order Anura; family Microhylidae; genus Gastrophryne; species Gastrophryne carolinensis. The sequence continues at coordinate 38,331,720 of CM051234.1, forward strand.
GCCCCTTTTTTGCATTCATCTCTGCAGAAGTTCGCCCTCTACTGGAGAATAACCCAAATGTCATGAAGAGTTGGAGCGGAGTGTATGTCACACTTGGAATAATCCTGCCATGACATTGCTAGAGCATCTGTTGCCAAGGCCAGAGGGCCCTGGGACAGGGAGACAAAGGCCGGGAGCTTGTGGTTGTGATGGGACGCAAACAGATCCACATCTGGTTGGCCCCAACGGTGACTGAGTGTGAAACACCCTCTCACAGAGGGACCATTCTCCCAGGCGAGAGGTCCCCCTGCTCAGGGAGAATGCCTGCAGATTCTCCACCCCCGGAATGTACACAGCTGAGATGCAGGGAACATTGTCCTCCGCCCAGGACAGGATCAGAGACACTTCCTTGAGGGCCCCCTTGCTCCGGGTCCCCCCTGATGATTGATGTAGGCAACCGCTGTCTGGTTGTCTGAGCGTACCTGAACAGGGCGGCCCCGAAGGTGGTGGGTCAAGGGAGCCAGCACCAACCTGATCGCCCTTAGTTCCAGAATGTTGATGGGTGTGTGGGCCTCCCGAGGGCCCCACCGTCCTTGGAACTGCAGGGACTTCCAGAAGCCCCCCCAACCCGTCAGACTGGCATCCGTGGTGACCGTCTCCCAGCAGGGGGCCAGAAAGGATCTGCCCGCCAACAGGTTCCTGGAGTCCAGCCACCACGAGAGGGACTGCCTGGCTAGGGGGGATAGAACAAGGACCTGGTCCAGGGACGCGGGATCCTTGTCCCATACTGAGGTGGAGTTGCAGAGGCCTCAGGCCTCATGTGAAACTGTGCATAAGGAACCGCCTCGAAGCACGACACCATCAGGTCCCCCAGCTGCATTCCCTGCCTGATGGAGGGATGAGGGCAAGAGAGCAGGGACTGAACCTGCACCAGTAGACTGTCCACCTTCTGCTGAGAAAGAAAAATCCTTGCCTGAACTGTATCCAGATTCATTTCCAGGAAGGGTGTCACCAAGGAGGGAGACAGAGAAGACTTGGATGGTTGATCACCCAGCCAAATGACTCCAGTGTGGACACTACTCGCTGAGTATCCAGCTCTGCCTGTTGGAGGGACTGAGAAGTGATGAGAATGTCGTCCAAATATGGCAGCACGCGAATGCCCTGAGCAGAGCCATCACCCCTGCCAGCACCTTGGTGAACACTCTGGGAGCTGAGGTGAGACCGAAGGGCAATGCCACAAATTGGTAGTGCTGATCCTTCAGAGCGAAACTGAGGAATCTGATGACCTGGAAAAACAGGAATATGAAGCCAAGCATCCTTGATGTCCACAGAGGTCATTAAGTCCCCTGGACACAGGGAACTGATAGCTAAGCGCAAAGTTTCCATGCGAAAGCGCCTGCACCTGACAAATTTGTTGAGGTCCTGATGAACTTGTTGAGCAGAATGGGTCTGACTGACCCTTCCCTTTTAGGAACTGAACAGATTGGATTAAAAACCCCGACCTCTTTCCACAGGAGGGACCTGACAGATGACCCCCCAAGCCCAGTAGATTTTGCAGTGCCAGAAATAGTCCATGAGCTGCCAAGGGGTCTAGAGGAATCCGAGAATAGAGACCTGTTGTCTCCAGACACGAGTGAAGAGCCGCCGCCGTCCCCCCACCCGGATGGGTGAGGGCGCCCCTTCATGGCTGAGGAGGCTTGGCAACAGATTTGGGCTTGGACCCCCAGGAAGATCCGGAGCGGGCACGACCTCTGCCCCTGCCCCAGAAGTCTCCCCTAGAGCCAGCGGAGGAGACCCCTCTCCCGGGCCTGGAACCTCGGTAGGAGGGAACAAAAGCCCCCGAACGGGCCGCAACTGCTTCTTACATTGAGGCAACTTACCCCCCTTGGCAAACAGGTCCAAGCGACCACCAAATAAGCGCAGCCCCTTAAAGGGGAGTCCCGTGAGGGCCTTCTTAGCAGCGTTATCAGCTGCCCACTGGCGCAGCCAAAACAGAACTGCGTATACCAACCACTAATGCAGAGGTTCTACTACACATCCTAATGGTGTCATCTAAGGCAGAGAGGACATATGCAATGAACATTTCACACTGTGACAAGGCCCTGAGCTCGGCACTAGCAGTATCATCAGGAGCGCCTTCCAACAGACCCTTGAGGAGAGACCTGATAGCAACAGTAGTAATAGCAGACGCACAGACAGGGCGCAAGGCAGACCCCACACAGGCAAAGGCATAGGAAGCTAGCTGATCAATGCGCCGGTCCTCACTATTCTTAGGAGTAGTGGGATAAGGGGAATGGACCACAGAAGTGTTGGACAACCCCAATACAGGTGCATCCACTTCTGGAGGGGTTGACCAACATTTAGCCACATCAGCGGGAAAAGGGTACCTTTTATCCCAGCCCTTGGGGATTCCCGGGAGCCGGCTGGGACGCTCCCATTCTTTGAGAACAAGATTATTGAAATGGGCCTGTTCTGGAAATTCCAGACATGGTTTAGCAGTACTGAAAATTTCCCCCTGTAACTTGGGAGCCGCAGCAGGAAGGGAGATAGAAAGCACATAAAAAATCTGAGTTAACATTCTATTGGTATCATCAGCATCCCAATGATCAGTGCCATAGTCAGCACCACTGAATTGCTGATCATCAGATAACTCTGAATCCGAGAATAATTCCCCCTCCTCAAGTGGCGTATAGTCAGACAAATCAAGAAAGTTCTCCATCTCCATAGGAAAGGCAGACGCACCCGGCGCCACATGCCGCCTTTTAGCCGGGGCCTTACGGCCCGCAGAGCTAGCAATCAATGTTAGCCAACCTGGAAGACACGTCAGGCTGAGACTCCCCCACTAGTATTTAGCTCACTGGGAGTCATAACCAGGCGAGGGGGAGTGGGTGAGGGCATAGTAGGCGCAGGCCTCTAATAAAGTTACTATAACTAATAGAGGGGGCAGGACCGGGAGAAACCTCTTAAAACACAGTTATTCCGCCTGAAAGACATAATTAAGACACCCCATAAGCACAATGAAATGACAAGGGAATAAAAAAATACCATTTTGTGAGTACTCACCTGTAAAATGGATATTGTCAGTGTGTCACACACCCCGCTTCCCCTTTAATTCTGACGATAGGGTTATCCTCCAGCAGGAGGCGACGTTGCAGAGAGAAGTCTTGAAAACGAGCCCCTCCTGGCCTACATATACCTGGGACCTCCCACTTAACACCCAGTGAATTCAAACAGCAGTAAGACAAGGTACCAGGAAATCCAACGGTAACCTCAAAATAAAATAAAGGAAAGCTTCACCATATAGAGGATCCAGGATACCAAAAAGGGCGGGTGAATCGGGGTGTGTGACACACTGACAATATCCATTTTACAGGTGAGTACTCACAAAATGGTATTATTCTCAGTGTGTCACACACCCCGCTTCCCCTTTAATTCCGACGATAGGGACATCCAAAAGCAGTGTCCACAAGGGGTGGGTATCCAACAGCAAAATGAAGCATAACTTAAACGACTGCAGTCTGCAGAACCACCTCCCGGATCCATCTGTCTGGAACCGCCTGGTCCCAAACCTGGGAGAAGTGTCGCAATCGTCCCCCCACCCACACGGGTGAGAGCACCCCCTCATTGCTGAGCGTGCTTGCCAGCAGGTTTGGGCCTGGCGCCCCAGGACTGACCGGGACGGCCACGGCCCCTCCCCCGGGTGCAACCTGCACCTCTGGTAGCGGGAAAGGAGGCCCCTCTGCCCGCTCTGGCTCCCCGAAAGGAGGGACTAAAAGAAGCCGCTCCCCGAAAGGAACGACGCGGCCTCTTGCGTTGAGGCAACTTACCACCCTTGGTAACTGAATCCAATTTGTCGCCAAACAGGCGCAAACCTACAAAAGGAAGTGCTGTAAGCGACTTCTTAGAGCTAAAGTCCGCCGTCCACTGACGCAGCCACACCGACCGACGAATAGCAACCAACAGGGCCGCAGTCCTGCTACACATCGCAAGCGCATCGTCCTGGGCGGTCATGACAAAGGAAATAAACGAGACACACTGCTTGAGAGAAAAGAACTCATCACAAGTGGGATCAAGATCTGCGTACAAATCTCTAACAATGGACCTGACAGCCATCAAAAGAAGCGCCGAAGCACAAACCGGCCGCAGTGCCGATCCAGCACTGATAAAACCATGGCGAGCCAATTGATCAATCCGACGATCCTCACCATCCTTAATGGTAGTAGTGTCAGGGGAGTGCAACACAGCCGTGTTAGACAGCCCCAACACGGGGGCATCGACGTCAGGGGGAACAGACCAAAGCTTCACCAAATCCTCCGGAAAAAGATAACGCTTATCCCAACTAGGAGGAACTCCGAAGTGTTGTTGTCTGGGAAACACCAAAGGCGGCTTGGGTACATCAAACAACAAACCGCCTCAGGTGGATCCAAAGCCAAAATCTCAAACATTTGAGTCAAAATGGAAGGAGTGTCAAGTAACACCCCGCAGCCTGATAGCCAGCGGTACCAAACAATAGCTGGTCTGCAGGCTTGTCCGACTCCTCTAGGAGCTCCCCCTCCTCAGCCGGGGGACAATCGGACCGATCCAACACTTCCAACACCTCCTCCTCCGGAACAGGTGATGCGGGAGAAAGGTGCTTCAGCTTAGCCGTAGCCTTCTGAGCCACCGCGGCGGAGACTATTTTCTCGAGGCCAACCGCGCACACACCTCGGATTGCGAATCCCCACCTTTGACAACGTCACACGGGGTCCGGAATAGGTGGGGGGGGGGGGGTAGGAGATGACGGAGGTTGCAAGGAGCCAGAAGCCGGAGTGCCGGACTGCCGCGGAATATTCCGCTGTGCACATGGAATACATATTATGACATCATCGCCTGGGAGCGGAGCCCCACAACCCCCACACAGCCTGGATAGCCCCGAAGAGCCGTTTCCGGTAATGTCGGAAGCCTCCATATGGTGAAATTATGGCATTCGCAATAACCCAGGGATTTACGCATTAAGCAACCCGGGATGCCCCTTTTATAATTAAAGTCCCGGGAGAGGGAGGATTTTTTTTTTAAATAAGACTAGCCAGGTATATCAGACCGGGAGACCCACCGCAGCACGGGAATCCCCGGACCTGTAAGGAAGAGCCCACAATCAGCCTCCAGAAAGTACAAAAAGGTATGCAGCAAGCGTAAACACACACACACACCAAACAATACTAACATTAAATACCCAAGGTAAAATGACAATCACCTAAATATATGAGTATATAATCAATAAGCAGCCCTCTATACCCCCAAATGGGCTCAAGAGTGCACAGCACAGTAATAATCAGTGCAACCAATATAGGGGGATTAATTACAAATTGGCCATATCCCCATAGGGTAAAATACTTAACATGCATGCGCAGCACAGAAAATAAAAGGTAAAAAGAAAAACTTGCCTTTCTGATGTAGAAAGCACTGCGTCACCCCTTTGCCCAAGACAGAGCTCTTTCGCTGGCCTGTTGTGGAGTCTTCTCTGTGGGCTCCAGCAGACCCCAGACGGACCCGTGCACACACCTGAGGGATTACTTCCAGACGCTCCACACCGGAGCGAGGAGACGGAGGGCTGGCCGGCAAAGCGCACGAAGCGCTCCGGCCCGCCCCCCGCTTACGCCGCACGTAGCGAGGCAGGTGCCAGAAACAGGCACCCCGCCGCGCAGCACAGCCCCCCCAAAAAAAAGCACGCACTGAGCCCCCGCAGGCCGGGGACACAAAAACACCAGACCGCAGCCCTGCTTAGCTGTATACCGAAAAACACACACATCATTGTGGCCAGAACACACAATATTAAAGATACCCCCATCCCCCCCCCCCCCCACGCTAAGGGAGAAGGGACCAGGCGAAGGAAGGCAGGCTAAAAAAGGGGGGACCGGGACGGGGCATCCCAAATCCGGATCACCAGCCGGATAACCGCGTTGCCCCACGCGTGGGGACGAGCGGAGGAGATAAGCTCCTAGGCACCATGAGGTGCCGTCTACCATTGCCCAGCCAGCAGCCTAGGCTGGGAGGCTTCCAATATCAACTAAGTGAACAAAACAAGTAGCTGGGCAGAAATAGACCATGGGGGGATGCCGGGGTTTGACCCCGGCTATCTGCAAGCAGGAGACTTCTTTCTTCTGTCTTGTCGCATCTTGCAAAGAGAAAACACTGGGTGTTAAGTGGGAGGTCCCAGGTATATGTAGGCCAGGAGGGGCTCGTTTTCAAGACTTCTCTCTGCAACGTCGCCTCCTGCTGGAGGATAACCCTATCGTCAGAATTAAAGGGGAAGCGGGGTGTGTGACACACTGAGAATAACAAGCCCGCAGGGGCACTCACGGACCGCGATGGGGGACCAGCAATCACACCAGGTGAGGGCCAAAATGGCGCTGGAGGAACCTCAGGGGGCGGGCCGCAGAAGGGTCCGACGCGGAACGCGCCAACCGAGCAAGCCACGCCCCCTCCGAGACGCGCAGGGATAGGCCAGAAGCTCCAGCCAATGGGCGCACAAGGATTCTTGATGATGATGCCGCCGCTGACCGCAGACGCCAGAAGGTGCGCGTTTCGCCTAAGGTCATGCCCCCGCCAACCACGGAAAACAGTGAAAGCGCGCGCGGCGTCGGCATTTTCAAAACGCAACCAAGTCAGCGCGGAGACTGACACCAAGACGAAGCACATAATACAGTGAAGCACCAAGACCACCCCCCCCCCCCCCCCCCGAGAGCTACTAGGGAGAGCAAGGGAGGCCGGCGTCCACTTAACATAGGACCCACCGATAGACAGGGGCAATAGGGCGGGAGGGGCATCCCATAGAGGCTCACCATATGCCTATACCGCCTACCCTTTGGTGGGGGATTGCGGTGGAGCAGCGCTCCTAAGCACCTGACAGCGGTGCCGTCTACCATCACCCGGACCAGCGCAGCCGAGGCTGGAAGGCACATTAATAATGGAACGGGTGGGAATAGCCCTACAGGGCCACAGGCTAATAGCCCCGCTCACCTGCGAGAATAGAGAGCAATCTTCTTGTCCTTCGCAGTCCAGACTGCAGAGAAAATCTAGGGATTTGTGGTAGGTCCCTGGGTATTTGAGGGGCCGGGAAGAGCCAATTTCGCGGTCTCTGCAGTCCAGCGCCATCTGGCGGAGTAATACCCAAGAGTAATCATTCTTATCTGGAGCAGGACGTACTGTATACTAAGAATAATCCCCTTCCTGCATGCCCATGCACATAAAAGGAATGATGCTTGACCTTCAAAATACTCCATTTTTCATGGCGTACTTGTTGTATTGTGCTGCCATGTTTCCTAGAGCACCAGACTCTTATCTGGGTTCATGTAGATGTTTGTGCGGTATTGGTTTTCCAACTGCAGGCGAATGTGATCCTCAGTACATGAAGAGGCATGCTGCGCACTGAGCCCAGCAGACAGGCAGGCATCACCCGACTCCCCTCGGGAGTTAAGGCATCTAGTTCTTTTATATTTTTAATCCCAGATATTGATTTAGGATTACGGAGGAGGTTATTAATACGGCGCAAACAAGGTTCAATCTCAATTAGACCTCCAGTGTCGTATCAGAGGCCATGTCTCAATCTCTGCTGCCAGGTTCTCCTTCAGATAAGCCCTTGCCTGGACACAAGGTTTCTTGTCAGCATGCAAGATTTAAAGTGGACCAAAACCCAGGATAGTCAAAAGTTTTGACAATCCTGGGTTTTAGTCCTTTCTCTGGGGGCACCCCGATCGGGGGTGCCCCGCTGTGTGAAATCCCCAGATCGCCCCGATCTCACTCACCTCTTCCCGGTCCCACGGCGCGTGTAAGAGCAGCGGCTCTGACAGCCGCATCCTCCGCTTCCCTCTAACAGGGAGCGTGCCATTCACAAATGAGCTGGTGTGGGCATGCTCCCTGTTAGAGGGAAGCAGAAAATGCGCTTTCAAAGGCGCAGGACCGGGAAGAGGTACGTTGGGCTCAGCTTCCTGGGGGGGGGTTTCACACAGCGGGGCACCATCGGTCGGGTTGCCCCCGGGGAAAGGACCAAAACCCGGGATAGTCAAAACTATTGACTATCCTGGGTTTTGGTCCACTTTAATACTTGGGTTAGACAACAACAGCATAACACCTTTCCCTTGTTAGCAATTGCTGGTGATGTAGGCTTTTCTTGTGAGATTTTTGGACACACTTCAAGGTGGGACATGGGTTTGGTGCTATTGTGAACACAGGCCACAGTACTAAAGGACTGACCTGGCAAAGCTTAGATCAGGTAACAGGTTGGACACATTACTGAATACTTGCTAGAGGAAGCGACAAGGTTCAAAAGGTTGGTTCAAGCCGAGGTTGGTGCAGGCAGCGTAGGTTGACAAGTAGTAAATTAAGTCAATAGTTAGTGCAGGCAGCTAAAGTTCACAAGCAGTAAAACCAGGCCAAGGTTTTTGACAGCAGTATAGGTTCACACGCAGTAAACCCGACCGAGGTTGGCACAAGCAGTATAGGTTTACAAGCAGTAAATCAGTCCAATGTTGGTGCGGCCAGCGTAAAGTCATGAAAAGTAGGCAAGGGCTCGTGCAGGCAGTGTAGGCCTCCAATGGAGTAGGTCAGGCCAAGTAAGTCAGGCAGCATAGGATCACAAGCAGTAAAGGTCAAGTTGGAGCAGACAGTATAGGTTCACAAACCGTAAACTAGGCCGAGGTTGGTGCAGTCAGTAAACTGGGACAAGGTTGGTGCAGACAGCATATGTTCATAAACAGCAGGGGTCACGTTTGGAGCAGGTAGGGAAGGATTAGGCCGAGGTGGAGCAGGCAGCCTAGGTTTACAAGCAGCAAATTTGGACAAGGTTGGTGCAGGAAGCATAGATTTACAACCAGCAAATTGGGACGAGGCTGGTGTACATGAATAAGCAATAGCTATCAATCACGCTAGAGACTGCATTACTGCATTTTGATTCTAAATGTTGCCTACCGTGGATCTTTAAAGATGGAGTTGTGGGGGCGGCACTACTGCACGTGCATGTGAAGTTATGTGCAGGGATTTTTCTCTATGCACAGTTGGCTGCGCACTTTCATGGTGTTACATTAGACAGATATCATATGTGTTCAGCAGCCAGTGATATACTTACATGATACAGAGCCATGATTGCTGGTACTGAACCCCTGTGGTGGTGGCGCTGACCCCTTGGATGGTATCCGAGAGGAGGTGTACTGCAAGGGAGAAAGAGACTACATTCAGTTCACTATTATTATGTGGCACATCCACCTTTTTTATTCTATTCAGAAACAAAAACCTTGCATGCCACAAAGTGGGCCAACAACCCCCCTCTACTTCAGGAGGGGCGCCTACCTGACCCCATTTGCTAAAGCCAGTTATACTCAACCTTTTCACGCCAAGTTGCCCATAGCGACAAGTTTTAACCAAGTACCCCCAAAGGGGCGATTAATTGCAAATCGCACCAAAATAAGCAGGCCACAGGCCTCTACTTCTAAAGCAAGAAGGGATAATGTTAAAATACTACACCAGTCCAGACAGACACCCCCTGTTGGTTTGCCCCTCAACATCGCCACAGGCCCCCTGGGGTATGTGAGCCGCAGGTTGAGAAACAGCCATACATTGCTGAGGTGTCTACTTTGTCTCGCCGCGGGTAAGCCGAGTGGATCTGGGGTGGGATCATCGGTGGTGCCTTTTATTGAACACTTGATAGCAGCAGGTGCGTGCTGCTGTTTTTGGGTTCCCCTTGGAAAGCAGTAGCTTGCAGGAAGGGTATGTATTTGAACAATGTCAGTCTGGGGATTGGTGGGAGGGAGTGGGCTAAGGGGCCTGCAGACTGCCACCCTGCCTAAGGCAGAGGTGCCAGGGAGGATGTAGGCCCTCTAACCCTTTAAGTGCCAGCCTACCTAGATTTTTTGTCACACTCTATTGCCAGACTACTTTTCACGTTTTTGCGCTACACATGTTCAACCTTGATTTTTGAAGGGATTTCCAGGGATTCTCCATATTATATATTGTTTTTTTCAGCAGAGTCTGGGCTTCAATATGAAATGTCTTGTTTGGCCTTTTTTTTTGTGTATTCTCAATACTTTTGGGTGAAATATGTGCAAAAAAAAAAACAAATCTATTTTTTACAATTTGTAGTGTTTTTTTGTAATAAAAAATGTAAGTTTGTTAATAAAATATTATTGCGTGTGAAAGCCCTATTTCTCCCGGTTACAACAGTACCACATATGTATAGGTATACACCCTTTCCTGCCCAGGAAACTCCCCCAAACTGAAACAGCAGTTTAGGAGATTTCAGATAGGATACAACTATGCAATATGATTGCATAGTTGTAAAAGGTTAATGTAAAAAAAAAAAATAAAAATGACATAGGGTCCCCCCTCCCGTGGTTAGAAACCCTTAAAATCCCCCCCCAAAAAATACCATTTTGTGAAATACTCACCTGTAAAATGGGTATTATAAGTATGTCACACACCCCGCTTCAGATATCCATAACATGTGGGCAATACCGACCTGAAGGGGCGTTCCTGCAGAGATGATAGCAAAAAGAAAGCCCCTCCCTGATCCATAAATACCTGGGACCTCCCACTCATTACCCAGTATACAGAAGCAGTAAGGTAAGGGATCAGGAAGAGGCAAATATAAACCAAAACAACGCAAAGTTCACAATATAGAGGATCCAGAATACAGAAAGGGCGGGTGAAGCGGGGTGTGTGACATACTTATAATACCCATTTTACAGGTGAGTATTTCACAAAATGGTATTATTCTAAGTATGTCACACACCCCGCTTCAGATATCCATAACATGTGGGACATCCAATAGCAGTGTCCATAAAAAGGGCGGGGATCCAAAACAAGGCAACAATGCACAACTTAAACCACAACAGCTTGCAGAACTTTGCGGCCAAAAACAGCATCCGCTGAGGCCCGAACATCAACCTTGTAAAACCTGGAAAAAGTGTGAACAGAAGACCAGGTAGCGGCCTTACAAACTTGCTCAACAGAGGCCTGGTGCTGAAAAGCCCAGGACGCTCCAACTGCACGAGTAGAATGAGCAGTAACACGAAAAGGGGGACTCCTCCCCTTGGCAGAATAGGCCCCAATGATGGCCTGACGAATCCATTTACTAATGGAAGATTTGGCAGGAGCCAAACCTTTCCTAGGCCCAAAGGGCACCACAAAAAAAGCATCAGTCTTACGAAAGGAAGACGTAACCACCAGATAATATTTCACAACACGAACTACATCCAAGGAATGCAACGCCCTTTCCTTGTCGTTGCTAGGATTAGGACATAGAGAAGGCAGAACAATGTCCTGATTCAGATGAAAGGCCGAGACCACCTTAGGAAGAAAATCCGGCTTAAAACGAAAGACCACCTTGTCCTGATGCCTTTCGAAGTATGGAGCTTTAATGGATAAAGCTGCCAACTCGGAAACATGCCTAACAGAAGTGATAGCCACCAAAAAGGCCACCTTTTGAGTAAGAGAAGACAAAGCAACCTCATTCAAGGGCTCAAACGGAGGACCCTGAAGAGCAGAAAGAACCAGGTTCAAATCCCAAACTGGAACAAAGGGCTTCCTAGGAGGACGTACATGCGTAACTCCTTGGAAAAAGGTCTTGACTAAGGGATGAAGTGCAAAGGACCTTTGGAAGAACACCGCCAGGGCAGAAACCTGCCCCTTCAAGGTACTAAGTTGGAGCCCCAGATCCAGTCCATGTTGAAGAAACTCCAGAATTCTAGGAATGGAGAACTCCCGACAAGAGAAAGACCTACTTTCACACCAATCAATATAGGACCTCCAGGTCCTGTAGTAAATAGTAGAGGAAGACCGCTTCCTGGCGCTGATAAGAGTCTGAATCACCGCGTCAGAAAGACCTTCTTCCTTCAAGATGGCGGTTTCAGCAGCCACGCCGTCAAAGCCAGCGATGGTAAATTGGGATAGCGTAGCCGACCCTGGGTGAGCAGGTCCGGCAGTAGAGGCAGAACGAACTGATCCTCTGCCAGCCTTACCAGATCTGCGAACCAAACCTGCCTTGGCCACCTTGGTGCCACCAGAATCGCCGACGCGCCTTCCAGGGCCAGCTTGCGCACCACTCTGGCTACCATTGGGAACGGAGGGAACAGGTAAAGAAACCCCAGGTCCCTCCAGTTCAGAGACATGGCGTCCACTGCCAGAGCCAGAGGATCCTGCGAGAGAGACACAAAGACTGGAAGCTTGTGATTGTGACGAGAGGCAAAGAGGTCCACCACTGGGAACCCCCACCTGAGACAGATCGAACGAAACACCTTGGGACTGAGAGACCACTCCCCCTGACGAGAGGAGGCCCTGCTCAGCGAGTCCGCCTCCGTGTTCTCCACTCCCGGAATGTAGACTGCTGAGATACACGGGACGTGGCTCTCCGCCCAGTCCAGAATCAAAGACACTTCCCTGAGGGCACTCCTGCTGCGAGTCCCCCCCTGGTGATTGATGTAAGCAACCGCCGTCCGGTTGTCCGACCGGACCTGAACAGGCAGGCCCCGCAACTGATGAGTCAATCGAAACAGAACCAACCTGATGGCTCTCAACTCCAGAACATTGATGGGCTCGTGTGCCTCCTGCGGGCCCCACAGACCCTGAAACTGGAGGTCCTTCCAAACACCCCCCCAACCTGACAGACTGGCATCCGTGGTGACCGTTTCCCAACACGGTGCCAGAAAAGATCTGCCCTTCAACAGATTGACAGACCCCAGCCACCATTGCAGGGATCGACGAACTCGGGGAGTCATCAGGAAGGACTGATCCAACGATAGTGGAGACTTGTCCCAAACCTTCAACAGATGAAGCTGAAGCGTCCTCGTATGAAACTGCGCAAAGGGAACTGCCTCGAATGAGGCCACCATTAGCCCCACCAGCCTCATCCCTAGCCGGATGGTCGGACGAGGGGCCAACAAGAGAAGCCGAACTAACTCCTGAATCAAAAGAATCTTGGCCTGGGGCAGAAACACCCTGGCCTGCGAAGTGTCCAGAGACATTCCCAGAAAGGTCACAACTCTGGACGGAGAAAGAGAAGACGTGGGGTGGTTGATCACCCAACCGAACCTCTCCAGAGTGGACACCACCGCCCTGGTGTCCAACTCCGCTTGGTTGAAGGAAGAGGCCATGATCAGTAGATCGTCCAAATAGGGCACAATGCGGATACCCTGAACTCTGAGCAGAGCCATCACCCCCGCTAGCACCTTGGTGAACACCCGAGGAGTCGAGGTGAGACCGAAAGGAAGTGCCACAAACTGAAAATGCCGATCCTCCACCACGAACCTGAGAAACCTCTGGTGTGCTGGAAAAACCAGAACGTGTAGATAGGCGTCCTTGATGTCTATGGACGTCAGAAAGTCTCCCTGACGAAGAGAGTGAATAGCCGAACGCAGCGTTTCCATGCGGAATTTCCGCGGCCGGATGAACCTGTTGAGAAACTTCAGATCCAGGATGGGTCGGACCGATCCGTCCTTCTTGGGCACCGTGAACAGATTGGAATAAAAGCCCCTGCCCCGATCCGAGGGGGGCACTGGGCAAATGACAGCCATGTCCAGAAGATTCTCTACTGCCACCAGGAGCCCCTGCGCCGCCAGAGGCTCCGACGGCATCCGAGACCTGAAAAATCTGGAAGGGGGGCGGAGCTCGAACTCCAGCTTGTAACCGGAAGACACCACTTCCCGGATCCATCTGTCCGAGACCTCTTGATCCCAGATCTGGGAGAAGAGTTGCAGCCGTCCCCCCACCCGCATGGGTGAGGGCGCCCCCTCATTGCGGAGCTGGCTTAGCAGCCAGTTTGGGCTTAGAGCCCCAGCTGTATCCAGAACGGGCACGTCCTCTGCCCCTGCTCCCAGAATCTCCTCTGGAAGAGGGAAATGCAGAACCCCTGCCAGATCTGGCCCCCCGAAAGGAGGGGGTAAAAGCAGGCGCCCCCCGAAAGGAGCGGCGTTGTTTCTTACGTTGAGGTAACCTACCTCCCTTGGTGACAGAATCCAATGTCTCTCCAAAGAGCCGTAGTCCAACAAAAGGCAGAGCCGTCAGTGACTTTTTGGACATAAAAATCAGCCGCCCACTGGCGCAGCCACACCGACCGCCGAATAGCCACCAGCAGAGCCGACGCCCTACCACACATCATCAAAGTGTCATCCAAGGCAGTTAAAACAAAAGATAAAAACAGCTCACACCGTTTTAGGCTAAGAAACTCGGCACTACCAGGACGAAGCCCGGAAGAAGCCAACAGGTCTCTGACCACCGACCTGGCAGCCAACACCATAAGTTCCGAAGCACACACAAGCCGTATGGCCGACCCAACGCTAGTAAAGCCATGACAAGCCATCTGGTCAATACGTTTATCCTCTCCATCCTTGAGAGTGGAACAATCAGGTCTATTTAAAACCGAGGAGTTAGACAACCCCAAAACCAGTGCATCCACCTCGGGGGGAGATGCCCAGCGCTTGACCGCCTCAGAAGGAAAGGGATATTTCTTATCCCACCCGAGGGATGCCAGGGAGCCGAGCCGGCCTATCCCATTCCTTGTCAATGATTTTGTCAAAATGCCGTTGCGTAGGAAACTCCAGGCGCGGCCTGGATTCCTCAAACAATTCACCCTTCTGCTGTGACGCCTCCTCGGGAGGGGAAATATTCAGAACCTCCAACATCAGAGCCAGAGCGTGAGGAGAGTCCGAGGATCTCCCTAAGTCACCAAGCTCGGCGTCAGCGCCAGCAGACTGCTCATCGTCCGAAATATCTGAACCCTCATCGACCTCCCCTTCCTCTAGCGGGGGATAATCAGACCAATCAAGATTATCAACGTCATCAAGGTCATCCACCGGCGGAGCCGGCGACAAATGCTTTCTCTTAGCCGGAGCCTTACGGGCGGCCGAGCTGGAGACAATTTTCTCAAGGTTGGCCAATCTGGCGCACATCTCAGATTGCAGATCCCTACCCATGACAACGTCACACGGGGTGCGCGTCAAGGTGGGAGGGGGAGATGAATCGGCCGGCGGTGCTGACCCAGACGCCTGGGGTTCGGACTGCCGCGCAATAGTTTGCTGTGCACAAGGAATACACAGAAGTACGTCGTCCCCAGTAATGGATACGCCACATAACATACACTTCCGGGGTTGTCCCGAAGGAGTCCCTAGCCCAGTATCCGGGGATGCCTCCATAAGGTGAAATTTTTTGTGGTCGCTAAGACCCAGGGGATTACGCCAGTAAGCAACCCGGGATGCCCCTTTAATGTCCCGAGTGGGAGGATTTTTGGTCAATAAAATGGACCCAGGGACCCAGGACCAGGAGAGACCCTCTAATTACTAATGATGATCCACTGACAGAGTCCAATGTCTGAAAGACACAAACAATCCCAATAAATACAAATAAGGACCACATAATAAAGGAATAAAGAATGAATATAGGCCCACAGGGCCACTCACATAGCCGTCGGGAGCGGGAGTAGTGGCTACCTCACACCATCCGTGAGGGGAGAAGGAAGGCCAAGGAAGGGGCGTGGTCAGCGCGGACAGCGCGAAACCACTGTTCCGCCCCCCTCCAGACATCCAGCACGGAGCGACATGCTCCGCAGCGGCGCCCAGTGAATAGGGGGCGGGCCGCGGCGACGCGCCGAAAGCCCGGCCCCGCCCCCCCCCGACGTAGATGCGGGAGGGAAGAAGCTCCCTCTCGTACAACCCGCTCAGAGACCGGCGCCGCTGAAGTCCCGCGGCGCCGGTAACCGCCTGAACAGGGCACAGCGTGTGTGGCCGCATAAAGCAGCGGAGCACCAGCCCCGCTCCCCTAACACTGCGGGGAGCGCAGCTTAAGGAGGGCTGGCCGCGGCAGCGCGCCAAAAGGCCGGCCCCGCCCCCATTGTGTGATCACAGCACCTGAGGTAAAAACCGGCGCCCCGGCGGCAATGGCGGCCGCGGCGCTGGAAAAGTAAAAACACACACATAATACCATTGAGGGATTACTTCCTACTCCACATCAACAGACACAAGTAAAGTAAAATAAAGTTTATACGCCTAGCCCTAAAGGAATGACCCCCAACCCCCACTATGGTAGAAGGGAACTGTGGAGGGCCAACCAGGGATAAATTTCAGGGGACAGGGCATCCCAAACCGGGTTCACCTACCCGGTGAAGCCGCCTACCCTCTTATGTAGGGTCTCACGGCGGAGCTCTGCTCCTAAGCACCAGAGGTGCTAATCTACCCTCGCCCGGACCAGCAGCCGAAACTGTGGAGGCATGTATGTAAGGGGATCAATCAAGAGAAAAAGGTGTCCGAGCGGAAATAAATAAATAACGGGCCGGGAGTTATCCCGGCTACCTGAAATCCCCCTGTGCAAGGAGGAGCCATCATCTTCTGACTTGCTCGCCGTCTTGCAGAGATGGAAAACTGGGTAATGAGTGGGAGGTCCCAGGTATTTATGGATCAGGGAGGGGCTTTCTTTTTGCTATCATCTCTGCAGGAACGCCCCTTCAGGTCGGTATTGCCCACATGTTATGGATATCTGAAGCGGGGTGTGTGACATACTTAGAATATGACATAGGGTCCCCCTTACCCAGCATTACCGACCCGGACCAGCTATGGGGGCTTGTAGAACAGGGCACAGGGGCCAGCGTTGGTGGCCCCTGGCCCTGCAGGCTACTAGCCCCCATAGCCACTAAGTGGCCCGGGCCCTTCTGCCCCCCCCCCCCCCGGCCGTTGGGGAGGCAGGTAATGGGGGGCTGGGGGTTTTGGCAAGTCACCCGCTAGCTGCAGGTGATTGGCAGCCACAGAGCCTTGTGAACTGGTATAAGGGGTCTCATGGATCCCTTACCAGTTCACAAAGGGTTAAGTAAAAAAAAAAAAAAAGACACACAAAATTCTTTATTTATTCTTTTTTCACTAATACTTACCTCTGATCCCGTGTCCCGCGCCGCTGCAGATGACAGTTGTCAGTAGTGATCGGAGTAGGGAGGCAGGGAGATGAGAGCCACCCTGCCTGCCACCCTCCCTGCTCCGATCGCTACCAACAAGTGACAGATCGGGGCCCGATGCCGGTATACGAGGAGCAGGATGTCGTCATCCCGCTCCTCCAACAAGTGGGCGGGGCCAGCGCCAGCCGAAGAGGATGGTGAGGGCCCGTTGCTGGGTCCTCACCCGAAGCGTGGAAAGCCCGGGGCGGGGGATCGGAGCCCCCCCTGGTGAAGAGAAGACTCGGGGAGAGCGATCGCGCTGCGAGGCGAGTACTGACATTTAACTTTTTTTTTTTTTTCTTGCAGATGTCGGCGGCGGAAGCGGGGGGTGCCTAGTCCGGGCCCCCTCCTGAAGATCAGAGGCCCGGGGGCGGAAATCGAACAGGTGATCCTTGTAGAGAATCGCTGCCACTTTCACACGAGGGGTCAGGTAAGTCTGTATGTTTTATCACGTAGCTGGCACTTAACGGTTGGAGAGGCAGCTACGTTAGACTCATGTAGCTGGCACTAGAAGGGTTAAAGTGGACCAAAACCCAGGATTTTGACTATCCTGGGTTTTGGTCCTTTCCCCAGGGGGCACCCGATCTGGGGTGCCCCGCTGTGCGATACCCCCCAGATTGCCTTATCTCACTCACCTCTTCCAGGTCCCACGCGCGTCTAAAAGCAGCGGCTCTGACGGCCACAACCTCCGCTTGCCTCTAATGAGCTGGCATGGGCACGTTCCCTGTTAGAGGGAAGCGGAGGATGCAGCCGTCAGCGCCGCTGCTCTTAGACACGCCGTGGGACCAGGAAGAGGAGAGTTGGCATCGGCAATCTGGGGGGTTTCACACAGTGGGGCACCCCCGATGAGGGTGCCCCCGGGGAAAGGACCAAAACCCAGGATAGTCAAAACTATTGACTAGCCTGGGTTTTGGTCCACTTTGAGAAGGAACAACGCCTCTTTGAATGCTTAAAAAGAGGAATTTCACTTTCCTGTGTGTTCCTCTCAGGGGGCAGCCGCAATTGGGATACACTGCTGTGTGTATCCCTCCAGGTCCCCCAATTCAATTACGTTTCTGTTCTCATGGCGCAGGCTTGGCCAAACAGAGCTCGCTCAGCCAATCCGTGCACTGGATTTCACTCAGCGGCTCCATCTGAACGGCTAAGCAGCCAAAGGAAGCCGGGTGCACCGCCGGCTGCATCCCACACTCCGCTCAGCTTCTAGCTGTGGTGTGCCAGCACTGCCTACTCAGAAAGACCTGCCGTGGGTGCTAACACAGCTAGAGGCGAGAGAGGATGCAGCCGCGGCGCAAAGACGCAGCGAGGACTCCAGGATACGTGCATGGAATGGGGGATCCGGAATTGGGATACTCTGCTGTGTGAAATGCCCCAGAATGATGCTATTCACTAACGTCTTCCCCGTTCCAATGGCGCACGCGTGTGCTCTCATCCAATGAGAGACGTCTGCTGTGACTATGTCATTCGGCAAACGGCTCTCATTGGCTAGAATGGGGAGTGCACGCTGCCATATATCCAGCGGTGTGCGTGCTCCTGTCCCAGCCTATCTAAATGGCTGGGGCGGGAGTGCACGCATGGTACCGGGGATGCAGGGAATGACAGTCAGCTCTTCTTGGAGGAGAGCACACGCATACAAAGTTTGAGCAGGGAAAGGTGAGTGTTTACAGGCACCCTGGGGGGTTGCACACAGGGGGGCACCCTGATTCGATAAGTGATAATAGTGCAATAGTGGCCATTGTATGCACACATGGAATTCTCTCTCTGCATTTTACCCAGCCGTGCACCTTGAAAAGCACAACTCCGTGTACACACCAGTGAATAAACACCATGTGAGTGACTATACATGAATTACACACTAAGGCGCAGTGAAGCGCACACATGCCCGGAGAGGAGGGCTGCCCTAAACTCAGCACCTGGGGAGCAATTGGGGGTTAGATGCCTTGCTCAATGGCACTTCAGTCATGGTCATGTCACCAACCGCGGGTCACGTGACCCAACTATCAATCAGGGGCCTCCGAACACACAGCCTGCTTTCCCAAAACCTTGTCCGTTTGCCCGCCTAGCGGGACTACCAGGCCCAAAGTCTATGGACACACAGATTCTTGGCTAAGGCAAAAAGATCGCTAAAGTTAAATAAAGCTTTTAATGCACTGAGCGCACTAGGCAGTGATAACACACATTTGGCTATGATGGAATATGAATGAATACAAATGTCGTTCTGAGAAGTGGGTTAAAGATTACAGTGAGTAACAAACACAGGTCACCTGTTATCTCACAATGCAGATGCCGAGTAGTGATGATGGGCTCCCACATGGAGGTTAGTGGCAAGCTTATTGATGGGCACCTCCAGCACGCATGCAGCGCAACCTCCCCAGAAGGCCCATTGGGCCAGGGTCATCCCCTTTATACCTCGGGATCCTTTCACTCCCTTCCTTTTGTGGGGGGACTGTCCCCCCCCCCCCTTGTGGAACCTGCTTTAGAACCTAAAACCCTTTAAGGGTTATAACTTCGGGGGGTCATATGGCTCCGGATATGGCACCAAACGATTAGGCTGGACGCCGGGCATCCGATGAGCCCAAAGATGGAGTCCCTAAGTTGGTCAGAACCTGAGATCTCCATTTCTTTAGGTTCCCCTGGTGGCATGGCCCTAAGAATTGTACATCTACGTGCGGTTTTGTGGGCCCCGGTTTTGTATCTTGCTTGGTGCTGGGACACACAGTTGCCCAGCTACAGTCTGATTTGTTGATTCCAGTGTATTGTCCAGCCAATCGTGAATAAAAAATAGCTTTTAATAGTTTTGCTTAAAAAATAACTGTCAGCCCATATGGAATAAGTGCATAGTAATCCAAACCTAAATGCAGATAGGGAACCATGTGACGCGTTTTGAGCCACAACGGGCTCTTAATCATACGATTAAGGTATGATTAAGAGCCCGTTGTGGCTCGAAACGCGTCACATGGTTCCCTATCTGCATTGCTTGAGCTATTAGGTTTGGATTACTATGCACTTATTCCATATGGGCTGACAGTTATTTTTTAAGCAAAACTATTAAAAGCTATTTTTTATTAACGATTGGCTGGACAATACACTGGAATCTTCTCATTGCCGCTAGGAGTATTGCCTGGGATCTCCTTGGTCCGTGCCGATTTGGATGGTTGGTGAGCTGGCAATTTTGCTGTTTTACAGTCTGCTTTGTGTTGCCGGTTGCGGTGTCGGTTGTCTGAGGTGCTTGTCTTTGATGTGAGGAAGTTCACAGCCAGGGGGGGTCACATCGGCTTCAGACCCATCCTGGCCCAGAGGTGTGAGTAAATCAGCAGTCCGTGATCTGCCCTTAGCTCAACTCACAGATGCTAATTCTCCGTCCTTGAGAGATTAGGTCCGGTGCATGTTTATTTAGCTAGAAAGCCTTAATGCTACAGGGGAAAAAAGGGGGCACTCCAGACCTGTATCTGTGGGAGTTTACACATTTAAACTGGATCTTTCCTTCGCACCCTACCTCTAGGCCATAACTGCCCCGGGAAAGGTAAGGCCAGTGGCCAGCCATGGAATCTTTTAGGTTTTTGTTCCGCTTTAATGTGTGAGCTGGTGCAGGTATCAGCCAGTAGATTGGAAGCACGTCAGCCTGTGGAGCCCACTTGTGGCGCATTGCCGGCCCTCGCAGTCGGGGGGGAGAGCCATGAATGGCGCATTGTGCAATGTAAACAGAACTTTATTATGTAAGATTTTTGGACGCCAAATCACACAGCGCTTTCCAGCAGTCGTGCACACCACAGGTTTATGCTCCACCGCTGCTGGAGAGGGGGGGAGCGCGACCCCTCCGGGAAAACAGACACTGTGCCTGCATCCAATGATGGCAGAGAGCCCAGCTTCTCAAATATTTAAAAGCAGAACTCTTCCTCCATATGTCACAGCAGGTTTCTTGTTATCAGATAATCAGACTCCTGCCGATTTCTTGGTGATCTGAGAATAGAGGACCTGCACCCATCCTTATCCCCTCCATATTGCCTCCATGGATGCCACTTATGTGACTTATGGCCATTAAACAGGGTTGCCGGCACACAGTGAAGTGCCAGCATGCTGAGAAATCCAAATAGGCTGCCGGTGGTCATGTGGGGAGGTGGAATTAGTGAGTATGGGATGCCTGGTCTCAAAAGTTACCAGCAGGGGATGTGCAGTGAAGCTTCATAGAACAGAACACGGGGGCCAGCCGGTCAATTTGGAGAAGAGGTGCTCTTTAAAGGCTCTGGAGCCAACGGTCCCCCTCTTCTGGGGGGATCCCAATTTGTGAAATCCTAGGAATCCCTGTAACACGTTCCTTTTTCACAATCCCAGTTCTAGGTGAATCGTTACCATGCACAGGATACAACACTGATTGCTCGAGACCCCCAGGTTCAAATTACTAGCATAAAAGCGAGGGCCTGGGGGGAAATGATCCGTTTAATAAAGTAGTACTTACACCTTAAATAGTATTGAACATCTAAATAGTATGTATTATATTATCATACATATCATGTTCTAATTTTATACATTCAAACATCATGCGCAGTAATACGGGATTTTATGTGGGGGGGGGGGGGGGGTTATGGCAAACCAGGGAAAGGGGAAGTATTGTTCGTTAAAGACAAGAAAACCTATAGCTGCTTTAAAGTGGACCGAAGCCCATCCTGGGTTCTGGTTCTTTCCGCGGGGGCGCCCCCCCAGATCGCCACAGCCAACTCACCTCTTCCTGGTCCCACAGTGTGTCTAAGAGCAGCGGCTCCGACGGCCTCATCCTCCGCCTCCCTCTAACAGGGAGCGTGCCCGCACCAGCCATTCACAAATGCCTGGCACGCACACTGCTAAAGGGAAGCAGAGGATGCGGCCTTCATAGCCTCTGGTCTTAGACATGCCGTGGGACCGGGAAGAGGTGAGTTGGCTGCGGCGATCTGGGGGGTTTCACACAGCGGAGCACCCCCAGGGAAAGGACCAAAGTCAAAAATCCTGGCTATTGGTGCACTTTAACCTTGGAGCTTGCATAGGTCTCAGCCCTTACGCGTTTCACCAAGTATGGCTTCATCAGAGGGATTCATAGCAGCCTATGTCATCTGTTAAAGTGGACCAAAACCCATGATTTTGACTCTCCTGGGTTTTGGTCCTTGCCCCGGGTGTACCTTGAGAAGGTGTGATGCGCAACCCCGAAATATCTGCTATTTTTGACTTTCAGAATGTGATGAATACACATGAGTTGGAGTTGTCTGGAGTGCTGGCCTATTCTTGTTTCTTTGTACATGAAAATATGGTACTGCAGCACCCTAATAATCTAAATCCCTTCCCTGTAGGTAAATTTGGTTGTATGTGTTAGTTAGGTAGGTTAGTGCTGGAAAGATAGTGCCTTGCAGCAACCTTATTGAGCAGCCATGCTCAGGAAAGGTATCAATGTAATATTAGACTGAGGGCTTTATTCATCAAGGGATAGCGGCAGGTAGTGCCTCGTAGCAGCAGGTGGCGGCAGGTGAACGCCGGTCGCGGTACGCAATACCACATTTATGAAAGCAAATCTGGTGAGCGCCTCTTACAGCGACCGATTCATCATCACAGATGGCTCAGCGGATCCCGGCGGCGCTCTGGCTATTACCTGTCGCTCTACCATACATTTCAATGGACGTTACTCTTCTCTTCCTTACATCTGGGTATTTCGCCACAAGGTGGCGCAGTGCACTGCAGAAGATTTGTGGTAAAAGGGGTTTTCTTTTAATAATTATTAATAATAATTACTACATTTTTTTTGTTTTGTATCAAATCATTGTGTGCCCTCTCCTGACCTGCTTAAATACATTTTTGAAAACTTTTTTGCTTTTTTATGCAGAATTGTCATTACAGGTCTGGTATTAAAGTGTTAATGTCACAATGTAATAACAATGTTATTCCATGTGTTTTCGCTTTGTTACTGGTGGATATGTGTTCAAAAACAGACTTTAATCACACAGCGTCTGGCGCTCTGGGCTACAGCGACACAACGCCGGCGCTGTGTGATGCTGTTTTTTTTTATGAATATGGTTTGAGTCGCTCACGCTGACCAGTCACTACCGTTCGCTCCCATATAGCTCTGTACTGGTGTTATAGCGACTCACACATCAAATTCATCATCAATGCCGGCAATAATACTACAGCGACTGAGGCGCTCTATAATAGCGACTCATGGTATCGCTGGAAAGGCAGGTAAACAGGCGATCTTGAGGGAGTTGCACCCTAAATCGGGATGCCCTGGGGAGGAAGAAAAAAAAAACATAGTAAAAATCCTGGGCTTTCCCTCACATTTTTAACTTGCATCCCCTGAATTGCTCCCCCCATGAGGAGCACGTTTGCCAATTTTCACTGCTCCTGCATCACTTTAATTCCAGATAATGGCACCTGTTTTAGCTGTAAAGCTGTGAAGCTCCGCCTCCTCCATTCATCACCACTGTTGTGTGTGGCAATGATGTCATCGTCACACCTGTGCAATGACTGATCGCTGCCATCTCACACCAAGTGACAGCAAAAAAAACTGCGTTCCAGGACCATTCGTAAAGCGAAAATATCCATTTCTAGTTCTGAACCCTAATAGGTATTGGCGGGGACTTTGGACAAATGTATTTCGCAAGTTAAGTGGGTTTTGGTCTGCTTTAAATCCAATTGTAAAACAGAGAAAACCAGTCAGGCGACTAGTGAAGCACAGAGAGGATGTAAATCAGGTGCAAATGTGATGCAAAGGTAGAAAAGTTCATTTCTTTTCTTTCAGCCTCTGTGACACACGGCCTCAGCTTCCCAGCTCCAGCAACATACAGCAAAAAATCCAACAGGGCCACCCGTTGCCCTTCCCCCTAGAGCAGCGATACTCAACTGGCAGACCGGGGTCCGAATGCAGACCTTGGCGCCAGATTTCTGGCCCCCTGCCCTGACAGCCCTGAACTCAGTTGCTTCTGAGTTGCTGAGCTCAGAGCTGCCCCCTTGATCAGCGATGTAGCGCTTACTCTCTGTGCCGGTGTTCCCTGGCACCTAGCGTTGCAATATGAAGTACTGCATGGCCAGGAAGTGGCACTGCAAGGTACACACAGCCTTTGTTGGTTTTGCTGGAGAATCTTTAGCCCCTCCCCCAGTGTGCTGATTTATAACTGTGACAGAGGCTCTGTCTTTTGGGTGTCATCACTATTCCATTGCCCACCGGATCATTCACTGGCCTTTTCTTAATTAGGTTCCAGACAATGTCATTGTATTTTGATACTGTTACAGGCAATGTCATTGTAGTTTGGATTGTATTATAAACTGCCATTGTGTTAATTGATTACGTCACAGACAATGGCATTGTTCGGATTGAGTGTATTACAGACGTCTCTATTGTATTGCTGATTGCGTCACCGGCAGAGTTGAGGGATTGTGTGCCCTGCTGCTATTGGTCGGTGTGTGTGTGTCATGCAATAGGAGACTTGTGTATATAAGGCCTAGAGTGGCACTAATAAAGACACTTCATCTTCACCCTCAATACTGAGTTCTGTCTCTTATTGGGGGAAACGCTATATTACAATTCACTAGCCCTTGTAAGAGCTGTTCCTGTTTCCTCACGGACGACTCTGGAATTCCAGCAGCACCTCTTACGATTGGGAAAAGGACGTCTCGGGCGGTGAAGCCCGCCGGCGATAAGGGTTATCGCTACAATAACAACCCCCCCCCCCCCCCCATGACATCCCTGCGCCCGGACCTTCATATCTCAGCAGGTGCCTTTAAGCGGACCTTTACAAGAAGTGGTTGAGTACCCCTGCCCTAGAGCATCCGAAATCAGGACCTTCTACCTGGCTCACTCGCTAAGGTAAATATCGGCAGCCGCATCGCCAGCATCTTTGGGTGGTGTGCGTGCTCACGCTCCCAGCCATTCAGATAGGTTCCCCGATTGGGAAGACTAACATCTCTGGACGAGAGCCCGCACATACACTGTAGGAGTGTTTCTGGGTGATCTGTGGGGTTTCACACATTGGGGCATCCCAATTAGGTATACCGCCGGGGAAGGGAACAAAACAGGGGATAGCGAAAATCCTGAGATTTATTCTGCTTTAAATAGAACATAGATATATAAATAATGACTGACTCGTGTAGAGGAGCGCGCTATCCCCGGGCTGATGGTCTCTCTCCCCTCTCCAGTGTTATTCCCTTTGATTTCTGGCAGCGTATACTTAGCCAGTGATAATGAGCGCACGCTTTGCCAGCCTGAACCAATGCAAACAGCGGCTGAACGCTGGGAGAGGGCAACGGGCCAGCCACACAAAATAACACTGTGTGCGTGTGTATAACGGACACCGAGGGGGGCGAAAGTTTCAGGGCAGATGGAGAGATTCACAAGAAGTTGCAATTACAGGCCTAGAAATAATATGGCTACTGCTTAAAGGAGCAGACCTATAGTCCAAAAAGTGTTGACAATGCCCCCTGGGGGAATCCTATAAATAAAGAAAGGCCAATTACTCTTCAACATTCCAGTCTCTTCTCTGTGGAAGATCAGCAGGGGGGGGGGGGGGGCGCTAGGGGTGTGAATTGGCAAGAATCTGGCGATACGATACGTATCACGATACACTTGTGACGATACGATATATATCCTGATCCTGTATTGCGATTTTTTTTTTTATTACATTTTATTTTTTATGAAAAAAAAAAGAAAATTACATAGGGTCCCCCTTTCCAGGGGACCCCATTTTTTAAGGGTTAAAAACCCTTAAAAATCCCCAAAAACTGGTGTGAGGTCCTGCCTACCCATCATAACTAGCTTGGGACCAGCTATGGGGGCTTGTAGAACAGGACGCAAGGGCCGGCTTTGGTGGCCCCTGGCCCTGCAGGCTACAAGCCGGCATAGCCTAATGGCCATGGGCTCTTCTGCCCCCCTTTGGGGAGGCAGGTGATGGGGGGGCTCAGAGTTAATGGCAAGTCGCCCAACTAGCCGCAGATTTACTCACCTCCTATTGCCAGCTCCTGTGTCCCTCACCAATCCGATGACAGATGCGTTGATCGCCGGCCAGGAGAGGGGGGAGGCAAGAGATCAGAGAATCGCCTGCCTCACGCCTCTGGCCAGCAATCATCGCATCTGACAGCTGAACCGCTGGGAGCCGGGATGACATCCGCAGGGAAGATGTGGCTAGTCGTGAAGATGATGGCGGTCATCAGGAAAGCAGGGGGAGAGGGTCTGTCGGGCTCTCTCCTGAAGACTGAAGATCCGATTCCTCTATTCTAATCTATTCTAGTATTGTCTAATGAAATATTACTTGACATAATCGATTTTTTCTGACACCCCTAGGGGGCGCGCAGTGAGTTGTTTTACAGAAAAAAAAATAGGACATTTATGCAAACTGGCTAGGGGTGGAGCTGCATTAGAAAAAAAATGGCTGATCGCATAAATGCCGGGTGACATGACCCAGCCCACATCCCAAGCTTCCCTGTAGTGTAGAAGTCGCTCATCCCCAGAAGCTGGGGATGCAACTGGCTTTACCGGTGCCAGCAGGGCATTCTGGGGGTTTCAAAACGCCCATGGTACAGTAGCTTTGAAGCCACTTAGCACAGTCCTGGAGTCTTCCAGCTCTTTATATTGTCACCACCCTTTCATCTTTCACATTCCCTTCCTTTCCTTTTCCTTCTCTCCCCTTTTCACGCCTGCCTTTATAAACAGCCCCTTTACATCCATTTTCCACATTTTTTCTTTCCGTCTCTTGTTTCAACTCTTCTATGTCTTACTCTCATTTTCCCATCTTTTCTTCTCGCCCTCATTAACATATTTCCTAATCTATATCTCTCTTTTTTCCAACTTTAGTTCTTTTATCACCATCCCTCTGTCCCTAGTTCCCTAAATGTTAATTTACAGTATGGGGGGGGGGGGGCACCCAGCGTAGCACGCACAGACACCTGGCACAGACACAGCTTGCAGCAGGCCACGCCCACCCCCCGCGCGTGTGTGTGAGCGCGCCACACCTGAGGACCCAGAGTGGGGACAAGGATCAGTTACCCTACCTTGTCCCTGCCTGCCCGTTGCTCCTCCATTGTCTGGCCTCATCGGGTGGCAAGGAAGCGGCAGTGCCACAGCCACACTGCCTATAATGGGGGGAATGCCAAACTGCCTATAATGGGGAATGGGAGGGGGTGCCACACTGCCTATAAGAGGGGAATGGGAGGGGGAGAATGCCAAACTGCCTATATTGGGAAATGGCAGGGAGTACCACTCTGCCTATAAGAGAGAAACAGAAGGGGGAGAATGCTGAACTGCCTAAAAACACTGCAGAAAACAGTCCCTTTATACCCCTTTTCCACATTCTGTCTCTTGTTTCAACTCTTACTCTCACTTTCCCATCTTTTCTTCTCTCCCCCATTAACATATTTCCTAATTTATCTCTCTCTTTTTCACCTTTTTTTTTATCTGTGCACTAGTCACACTGCCTATGTTAGGAGAATGGGAGGGGGGGGGAGAATGCCATTCTTTAATAGAGGAAATTCTGCACCTTGCCTATAATTTGGTTCGGGGGGGGGGGGGGGTCTTTTAGCACAACATTTATAGAATATAGCCAAAATAGTCTTATAGGGCAAAAAATACAGTATATTCACCGAGAACAGTAGCAGGGGGTTAGTCATATTTTCAGTTTCAAGAACAGTGTATAGCATGCAGCAGTCCCCGTGGTAGCAGTGTATAGCATGCAGCAGTCCCCGTGGTAACAGTGTATAGCATGCAGCAGTCCCCGTGGTAGCAGTGTATAGCATGCAGCAGTCCCCGTGGTAACAGTGTATAGCATGCAGCAGCCCCCGTGGTAGCAGTGTATAGCATGCAGCAGTCCCCGTGGTAACAGTGTATAGCATGCACCAGTCCCCGTGGTAGCAGTGTATAGCATGCAGCAGTCCCCGTGGTAGCAGTCTATAGCATGCAGCAGTCCCCGTGGTAACAGTGTATAGCATGCAGCAGTCCCCGTGGTAGCAGTGTATAGCATGCAGCAGTCCCCGTGGTAGCAGTGTATAGCATGCAGCAGTCCCCGTGGTAGCAGTGTATAGCATGCAGCAGTCCCCGTGGTAACAGTGTATAGCATGCAGCAGCCCCCGTGGTAGCTTATTTTTTGTTTATGTTTGTGTGTCGATTCCTATTGAAAACCGAAAGCGGAGTTTTCCTTTAACTGCGCGCCTCTCTCATCAGCCATCCTGCAGCCAAGTGCTCTTGGGTCTCCAGAGTCTCGGAGCCAAGCCATGCACGTGCTAAGCTCTCGTATGTCAATAGTGCTGCTGCTGCCTGGTCGCAGGAACTGTAACAGCTGCTTCACCTCGGCGGCGGCGGCGGCGGCGGCATTGCTGGCTGGAAGGAATTAGGCCGAGCCTCTCCAGCGGATGAGTCAGCTCACAGCTATGCACTGAGGAGGAAAACAAGAGGCTAGCTGGTACGCCATCCTCCATGGCCACAGCGCTTTGTGGTGCCAACACCAAGCGTAAACATTAGGCCTGGCCTCTTATTATCTCACCACCAATTCTGCACAAGTCTTCATACGACAGCTTTGGCAGAGCAGAGTGTAACACGGATAAGTGTACCCGCAATATGGTGCAATTATCCCAAGCGCACCTCAGCTCCGCAGTATAGAGCCACGGGGCCCCCCCTGAGCACAATGAACATTCTCAGTCCAGCTATTCAGAAAGCCATGAAGCGCGGCGGCCTGGGCAATCGGCATCTGATGACATGGCGCCGCTCACCGCTCAGCAAGGGGTTGTTTAGAAGGCTTATTGGAATAAGAAGCATTTTTTTTTTTAAGGCCATTTCGTTTTTTATTTCAGAATTAAAAAATGGATTTAAAAGAAAAGACTGAAGCATAAACATCGGCCTCAGATTCCCTATCCCTGGGGTGAGGAGAGTTTACACAGCGATCCCGGAGGGGCATCCCAATTAAGAAGAGGAACAAAACCCAGAATTTTGTGACAGTTGACTTGATGGTCCCTTTAAAGTGGACCAAAACCCAGCGCTATCGGCATGGGGATAGTTTCCCTCCCCCCGGGGCATCAGATTTTGGAAGAATAAGGCTTTAAAGTGGACCAAAACCCAGCTCGATCTTTAAGATTCCCGGGCCGATTGATTCCCTCCCCTGGGGAATCCAAAATCAGAATGCCCCACTGTGTGCCCCACTTGTCTCCCGATTCAACGGTGCATGCACCGTAGCCCTCTAGCAGAGCGAGTGCCCATGCCAGGCATTTGTGAATGGCCGGCGCAGGCAGGCTCCCTGTTAGAGGAAAGTAGGGGATGCTGCTGGCCTTAGACTACGGCTTAGACGCAGTGACATCAGCGGCTCCGAACGCGCTGATTGGAAGAGCAGCCGTGCATGCACCTGGGGAGTTTCACACAGCGGGACTTCCCCACGATTGGGGTGCCCTGGAGGAAAGGACCAAAACGCAGGATAGTCAAATTCCTGGGTTTTGTTCCGCTTTAAGGTAGACTGGCTAACATTTATGGGTACAAAAGCAATGCCCCCCCCTCCATTGTTCAGGTTAAACACTACAGTCAGTGCCTGGCTATGTTCTGGGGTCAGGAAGGCACTGGCTAGCACCCTAGCCTCAATCACCCTAGCCTCAATCATTAGCCTCCATTGCACCTTTGTCCAATGCTCCTCCATTGCACCTTTGACACTAAAGCCCCCTGCTTTAGTGTCCATCACACCTTAGCCCCATGCTCTGGCCTCCTAGTGTTCTGGGGTCAGGAAGGCACTAGCTAGCACCCTAGCCTAAAGCTTTAGCCTCCATCGCACACCAGCCCCCTGCTCTGGCCTCCATCGCACCTTCGCACCATGCTCTGGCCTCCATCGCACCTTCGCACCATGCTCTGGCCTCCATCGCACCTTCGCACCATGCTCTGGCCTCCATCGCACCTTCGCACCATGCTCTGGCCTCCATCGCACCTTCGCACCATGCTCTGGCCTCCATCGCACCTTCGCACCATGCTCTGGCCTCCATCGCACCTTCGCACCATGCTCTGGCCTCCATCGCACCTTCGCACCATGCTCTGGCCTCCATCGCACCACCTGGGGTGGTGGGTCTTGAGCTGTATGGGGGGAGGCTTTTGACCCTCCCCGCACATGTGATGCACTCTGGGTTATAGGGCAACCTCAGGTAAAATTTATCTATTGCATTGTATGTCCCATTGGGGGCTCAGAGATTAGCCTTAGGACTGCCCCTCACAGAGGCACCGTGGGGTTTGGTGGTGCAGCTTTAGCATACTGTAGAATTGATTTCTCTCTTCCACTCCAAGGCGTAACCGAATCACGAATGGGTTAAATACAAATGGGTTAACTCCCTAAGAGCGGGACTCCAAGAAAACAGGTGTGGCTCCTCCCTGCCTATATATACTTCCGGCAGCCCTCCACAATCCAGTAATTGAAAAGCAATAGGAAAAGCCTCCCTTGAGGATGAAGGCATCCTAAGAGATCCCACTGATATTTGAAAAACAAGGAGATACGTTAGGATTCCTCTCTTTTCATTTTTTTTTAATACACAAAAAATATTTACATATATACAAGGCTTCACTAGGATTATGGCATCCAAGGAATGGATATAGTAGTCTAGCACAGCGGTACTCAACTGGCGGACCGGGGTCCGAATGCGGACCTCGGTGCCAGATTTTCGGACCCCTTCCATGTAGCCCTGCACTCAGTTGCTTATGTGTTGCTATGCTCAGAGCTGCCCCCTGATCAGCTGCCCCTTGATAAGCGATGTAGTGCTTAGTCTCCCTGGCACCTAGCATACCTAGCATTGTCATATGAAGTACTACACTGCACTATAACTATCCATCCCCCACGACAGCCCCCCGTCCGGACCTTCACCTCTCATGGGATGCCTGTTAATGGACCTATACAAAAAGTGGTTGAGTACCCCTGGTCTAGCAGATAGGGTGGGCTTGACACCATGGAGTGGGGATTTATCTAACCTGAGGAGTAAGCCATTCCAAAAAAAATCAAACTTCAGCTAAAGAGCTCACTAATGCTTGTAATACCTTTTGACCAATATTGACGTCCGTTGAGGCACTAACATCTACCTAATAAAATGTGATAAATGTATGAACCGAAAAACA
The DNA here is from genome assembly GCA_027917425.1 of Gastrophryne carolinensis. NCBI lineage: Eukaryota > Metazoa > Chordata > Amphibia > Anura > Microhylidae > Gastrophryne > Gastrophryne carolinensis. The sequence continues at coordinate 38,362,709 of CM051234.1, forward strand.
GGTAGCAGCCTTGCAGACCTGCTCCACTGAAGGCTGGTGCTGAAAAGCCCAGGAAGCTCAGCTAGCCTAGGTAGAATTAGCTGTGACCCGAAATGGAGGATTCCTCCCCCTTTGGAGACATAAGCATTAATCGCGGCTCGTATCATCCATCAGCTTATGGTAGAAGGTCTGAATAGCGCAGAGATAATATTTAAGAGCTCTAACTACGTCTCTCCTTATGGCTAACCAGAGCAGGACATGAGGGCAAAACCAGCTCTTCATTAAGATGGAAGGGGGAAACCACCTTAGGTCAAAGTAAATCCTGTTTAAAACGAAAAACTGCTATGTCCTTGTGTAGGACTAAATAAGGAGGCCTAACTGATAAGGCTGCTAATTCAGAAACCTGCCGCACCACGGTAATTGCCGCTAGGAAGATGACCTTAAGTTGTCATCAAGTTGTCATCAACCCCAGTGAAACTTCTTATAGTGGTTCAAAAGGAGAACCCTGAAGGGCCGATGAGACTATTCAGGCTCCAAACAGGCTTTCTGGGAGCCGCACATGACTGCAAAAACATCCTTATAAGTTTATTTTCAGCAATGGGCTTCTGAAAACAATTTATCCTTGGCCAATGGGGTGCTACCAGGATGGCTGGCATCCCCTCGCGAGGTACCTTCTTTAGTACTCGACCCAGGAGTGGAAATGTAGGGAATGCATAGAGAAGCCAGGATGCTGACCAAGGAAGGGTCAGAGAATCTACTGCTATAGCCAGAGGGACCTTGGACTGGGAGAAAAACCTTAGACCCTTCTGATTGTGGCGGGACACAAAGCGTTCTATGTCTGGAGCCCCCCAGTGGATGCATAGGGCTGAAAAGATCCCCTTACTGATGGACCATTCTACCTGATCCAAGGGTCTTCCGGATGAGCTTAGAAAAACGGGACTGCTCAGGGAAGAGCTTCCTTTGTTTTTCGGATCTGTATGGATCCCCCTTCTTCCTTTTAGGGGCTTTAGGAGCTGGGATTTCCAAAACCTCTAGAATAGAGGAAGTAAGATTATCCATTTGTTCCCGAAACATAAAAGACCCTTGTTCAGAAAGAGAACCAGAATCACTCTCTTGGATGAGAACTCCCTTTCCGAAGAATCTTCCTGAGATTTTATGGCAGCATAAAAATCCTCTTCTTCGGATTCGGAAAACTACACAATTTTTTAGGACTCCTTTAAAGATCTCACCATCTCCCACCATAGGAGCAGTAAACCCAGAGGAAGCAAAACATGACGCTCCCATAGAGAGAAATACCTCCGAGGGTAGCAGCTGCCTCTTCAATCTGCAGTGGTGCATTCAGGACAGATGGAGCTGTCCTCTTCTGGAGGCCTCTGCAGGCACAGAGGTCATGGGACAACACCCCCAAAGGCCCCAGGCATGGTGAAATCAGTCTATTCTACTTAGGGGCCCAAGACCGAAATATATATATTTTCATTCTCGATAATCTCTAGTGATAACTCCGAGACCCTAGGGGTGGACCACAGCCTAATATCCTTTATCCACAATATCTAAAAGCAAGAAAGAGCTAAAATTCCTGTACTTAGTTTTTTTTTTTTTTTTTTTTTTAATACAACAGTAAGAAAAAAAGAATATCCTACCAGATCCTGGGATCAGAGAAGGGCAGTGCGGCAGCAGGAGACCTTAACAAGGCAGCTGGAGGGGTTGCAGGCAGGCATAGGTGGAGGCACGGACAACAGCAGTGAGTGCCGACAAGGGGACCTTGGCCTGGCCGTCGTTCATTCTTCCCGTCGAGGAGCCAGCCAGCATCCCTAAGAGGTGTGGACGGAGGCCCGTGGCGAAGCGGTGCACTCGAGGAAGACCAGGCTGAGGCCTGAGGTGGTAGCCCAAAGCTGTATGGACAGATGACTGAAGAACAAGGCCCCAAGCTCTTCAACCGCGGCAGTAATCCCCCTGCCGTAAATCCGGCAGCCTGGAACAGAAGCCCCTGCACACTGCCCCAGCTAGAAAACAGACCGCACCCCAGCCCCACCTATTGACCTTCACAGTCCAGTCCAACTGCAAGAATGACTGGATTGTGGGGGGCAGCCAGAAGTATTTAAAGGCCGGCAGGAACCACACCTTTTTATCTTGCAGTCCAGCCCATCAGACGAGCGTTAACCCATTCGTATCGGATTCGGTGACGCCCTGGAGTTGAATATGCGAGATTTGTGCATTCTAACTGCCCTGCTCACATGCACTTCCCAGGTTAGTTATAAATTGGTCTGAGCGGCTGCCACCCTGCCTTTGCATCTCCTTTGCACCTTAGCCCCGTCATTTGGCCCCCATCGCACCTTCACCCCCTGCTTTGGTCTCTATAGCACTCACCCAGTGCTCTGCATGCTCTTGCATCATATGCTTTGAGCTTTTATTTTTTTGCTTCTACTGTTGCAAATGAAAGCTTTTCCCTCCCCTGCACTACACACAAACATTAGCCCTTGCTCTCATGACAATTAAAAAGAACCAATTATTTTCAACATCCTAAATATTAAACCCTTCCTGAATGAAAATGTCATTATCATTTAAACACTCGTCTTTGATTGTATACAGAGGGTTTGGTCTCCTTCCAACAAGCAGAAATGAGTGGAGATTATTTCATTTGCTTACCAAAAATAAATAAAATATTGTTTGAATACACTATTTATATATAAATGAAGACAGGGACTCTCGACCACGAAATGTAGGAGTGAATCACTATTACGTGTAAAGGAAATACAGAACATATAACACAAGCCCTGGTGTACCCAGAAAACCCCCACCAGCGGGCCAGTAAAAGTTTCTCACCGTTGCCTTCTCTCGGCGCCTCGGAGTCTGTGAATAAAGTGCTCATGATTTTGTCAAAGTTACAGCTGGGCTCGGCGTTCTCCGGGTCTTCCACAAAGTGCTTTAGCATCTCCCGCAGGACGTCATCCAGAGAGGTGGCGGTCTCGTCAAGGATGATGCTGGCTTTGGCAAGGAAGCCGTCCAGATCCCGATGGGCTCTCACCTCTTCTTCAAAGTTCTTTAATTTTAGATACTGAAAACAAAAATTAAAGGTTAGTGGCATCTCCGTTTACTGTATGTCACTATTAAAGATAAGGTTTACTTTAAAGCCTTATTCTGGATAATGAAAAATACAATTCTGTGATTACCACCTGTAGAATTGGTATTATGAATATACAGTACGTCCTGCTCCAGATAGATTACTTACACTTGGGTATTACTCCGCCAGATGGTGCTGGACTGCAAAGACATCGAAAATAGGCTCCTCCCGGCCCCTCAAATACCCAGGGACCTCCCACAATCCCCAGCATTGAAAAGCAGTTAACGAGAAGCCGGGAGAATTAAAACAACCCAAAATGGTAACTACAACAACGATAACAATCACCATACAAGGGATCCAAGATAATGCAAAACCAAGGGTGGGGTGGAGCAGGACGTACTATATACTCATAATACCAATTCTACAGGTGAGTAATCACAGAATTGTATTATTCTTAGTATACAGTACATCCTGCTCCAGATAGATTAGTTACACTTGGGACATCCAATAGCAGTGTCCATAAAGTAGGGTGGGATCCCCAAAGGTAACAGCAAACAGGTCATACCACTGCCGCCTGCAGAACCTAACGGCCAAAAGCAGCATCAGCTGAGGCCCTAACATCAACCTTGTAAAACTTTGAAAAGGTATGAACAGAAGACCAAGTAGCGGCCTTGCAAACTTGTTCAACAGAAGCCTGGTGCTGAAAAGCCCAAGAGGCACCAATAGCACGAGTGGAATGAGCAGTAAGGCGGAAGGGAGGACTCTTCCCCTTAGCAGAGTAGGCCTGAATCACAACCTGACAGATCCATTTGCTGATAGTAGACTTGGCAGGAGCCAAACCCTTCCTAGGACCAGAAGGGACCACAAAAAGAGCATCAGTTTTTCTGAAAGGTGCAGTAGCCACCAGATAGTACTTCAGACACCACATGCAAGGAATGCAAGACCCTCTCCTTAGCGTTACTAGGATTAGGGCACAATGATGGAAGAACAATGTCCTGATTCAAATGAAAGGCAGACACAACCTTAGGCAGAAAGTCTGGCTTGAAGCGGAACACCACCTTGTCCTGGTGTCTCTCATAGTAGGGGGGCTGGATGGAGAGCGCCGCCAACTCAGACACACGCCTAAAAGAGGTGATAGCCACCAAAAAGACAACTTTGAGTGTAAGAATGGCCATTTATGGCCATAAAATAATGTAGTGAAGCACAAAGGCCAATACACATACACACACATCCCCCCCTCCCTCCCCCGAGGGCTACAAGGAGAGCGAGGGAGGACAGCGGCCACTTAACAGGACCCATTGATAGACCGGGGCAAGGGGCAATAGTGCAGGAGGGGCAACCCATAGAGGCTCACCATATGCCTATACCGCCTACCCTTTGGTGGGGGATTGCGGTGGAGCAGCGCTCCTAAGCACCTGACAGCGGTGCAGCCTACCATCACCCGACCAGCGCAGCCAAGGCTGGGAGGCACATTACTAATGGAACGGGTGGGAATAGTCCTACAGGGCTGCAGGCTAATAGCCCCGCTCACCTGCGAGAATAGAGAGCCATCTTCTTGTCCTTCGCAGTCCAGACTGCAGAGAAGATCTGGGGATTGTGGGAGGTCCCTGGGTATTTGAGGGGGCCGGGAGGAGCCTATTTTCGATGTCTCTGCAGTCCAGCGCCATCTGGCGGAGTAATACCCAAGTGTAAGTAATCTATCTGGAGCAGGATGTACTGTATACTAAGAATAAAGGCCCTATCCTTAACCCTCCCCTATGAGCTCTAGTCTGGACTGGCTATATGGGAAAAGGCATTTCCTGTCTTTTCAGCAATTACCAGTTAACTCCCACTACCTCCGCCCTGCAGAATCCACTCACTTTAATGCATCAACCCACATTAGCAAAGCTTGCTCACAAGGGAGCAGAGCTGTGAAGACAGGAACAGTCCTTGTTGGACAGCAAGGTACCGTCATGGCCTAGGGGTAAGGAAGAGGCCTTGTGCCCGAAGGGTTGCACGTTTGATTCATGACTGGAGAGCTCTTGAGCGAGGCATCCAACTCTCCAACGTTTCCCTGGGCACTGTTGCTTGAGTAGCCCCCAGGGCATGTGGGTACTCACAGCTTGTGTTTGTTTCACTGCACGGATGGCTTAATATCCATATATTCAGAGGAGACAATGTTCAGAGAGCCACATATTGAGATGGGAAGTAAAACCTTGGCATTTATTTCTATTGTAACCAACTGCAATACTTTCTAAAGCAGTCATGAGCCTACTAATGGAATGTAGATAGCTTACAGTGCAATGTGATGTGTGCATCGCGCTGTGGGATGGGAAAGACACCCTCTTCTCCGCTGTATGTCCAAAAATCCAAAATCCGATTAGGGCAGACCTCCAGAGCTACTGCACCTCTGGAGGTCATAGGTAGGCTTCAAGCCGACAAAGCACTGACTGGACAAGTGCCAGCACATGCACCATGGGAACGGCAGAAAGGTGAGTGAATGTGGCCAATCTGGGGGGGGGGTTACAAATGGGGGCATCCTACACCAGGATGCCCCAAGGGCTGAGACCAATTACCAGGATACTCTAAATCCTGGTGATTGGGCCACTTTAAAGGTATAAAAGGAAAATTAGTTTATCTCTACAAGAGATAAACTTTGGGGGCTAGTTGTCTGTATATTTTGTCATGACTTGGCGAAATAAGTGTCCAACACTGTGGACAGCAGGTTATTTTTAAAGTGATGGCTAGTGTAAGTGCAAATATCTTTGATTTTGCAGGAGTGGCCCATCCACAACATCATGAAGGTAAGCTTTGCATTCTGTGGGGGATCGGCATTTCAGGGCAAGGACGGGACAGATTACCGGGATAGTCAAAATCCTGGTGATTGTTCCACTTTAAGTAACGAGTACATTAGATATATACAAGAGGTAGACATTGGGGGTCAGTTTGATCAAATGTCTGTATATTCTGTTATAAAGTACCATGAGCCTGTACATTTCGGATGAGGTCAGGACTTCGAAATACGGCGAAATATGGGTCCAACACTATGGACAGCAGGTTATTTTTAAAGTGACGGCTAATGTGAGGGCAAAATTCCTTGATTTTGCAGGAGTGGCCCATCTACAATCTAATTAAGCACTTCTAGTGAAGTGATAATGGATTCATGGATGTCAAAAGAACCTGCTGGACAGTAATGAGTCATTTGGTTTTAACATTTCTTCTCCGATACTCTGAAGGCAAAAAAGGAAACCGCAAAGTTATATTTGACAGCTCTTGAATTTAAGACGTAGCACGCCTCATACTTTATCAACTTCTTTTGTAGAAGGCCGAAGATTGCCAACTCCAGAGAAAAAGTGCTGTACGGAGTTCTGAGCCCTTATCAGATATTGTGTATTATTAATCAGACAGGATGTCATAATACTTTTTTTGTACTTTTACTTCCTAGAATTTGCCTGCTGAGCTTTGTCACCCAGAAAAGTTCATTCTGAAGGATCTTCGCATTAGCGGACTGTCCCCTGGAAAAAGGGGAACAATGGTGAATAGTTATAAGCAGCGAATAGGAAGCGCCCCGAGCTCAGTAAACAGAGATGGGTTTAATTTAGAGGAATTCCACGTTGGGGAGATTATGTCTACAGGACACAATGACTGCGGAGCTCAAACAATGGACGAGCAATAAAACATTCTAGACCGATTGTAGCCGTGCCGTCTCCCACCGTGCAACAATGCCGAGCAGTCACAGAATGCAAACCTTACGTAACCAAAGCTAGTGCCTTCAAACTAGGGGTGATTTTGCCACATGAGGAGACTAATCGGGAGACCCTTGGATTGCTTTGCTGAACAAACCAGTGAAAAGTTGCGGGGTCGTCCATAGGAAATTGTTACATTATTTTGCTAATGGTAGCCAGGCTGGTCATAGGAGGTCGTCAATTCTCAGCTTTAGGGAGTTTAAGAATAGGGTTAATGCATGTATGGCTTCGGCAGTGAAGGAAGGGAATCTTGGGAACTTTGAACAAATTTGGATGCCTTGGGTCCACAAGTATCTGCCGGGGAATTTTGATGCGCTGTTGGTGGTGCAATATTCGGTGGAGAGGGTGGATTTATTTTGCTGGAAGTAGAGAGAGGTGTGTTTCTTTGGATTGCGGTGGTGCTGGGGGGGGGTGGAGATTATTCCCTCTTTTTTTCCCCTTCTTTTTCTCTTCTTTGTTGGATGGTGTACAGGGTGGAGAAACATATGTACATGTACAGGGTGGAGAAACATATAAAAATAGGCTCAAATTCAGGGTGAAGGTCCAGTTTAAGGACAGAGTTGAGGTGAAAGATCGGTATCTTTTCCATATGTTACAGTAGATCTTTGGTATCACTAGATTTCTGCTTTCAAACAGGGTGGAAATAACGATGCAATAACCCCTTTTTTCATACTTAGCCCCATTCAGGGTCCATACTGCTAATTTTAGGGACTGGACCTGTGGATGGAGAATTTGCCCCGAAATTCCCAAGGTTTTGTTCCTTCCTGGGGGGTTTAGAAAGGCAACTACCATGACGTTGTCTTTGACAATCTGGATGTCTCTGCCCAGTACATCCAACTCTAGTTCCCTCAGGGCTTCTTTTAGAGCTAGGAGTTTCCTGAAGTTGTAGGACATCAGGGCTGTGGCTCTTGTCCACATCCCCTGAAAGTATTGTATGGCAATGGGCTTCGCAGCCAAAGAAACTTGCGTCTGTGGTTATGACGATGGGTTTTATCTGTTGCCAAGGCTTCCCATCTGCCACATTCTCTGACAAGGTTCACCATACCAGACTTTCCCTTACCTGCTCTGGTAAGCAGACTAAACGACCCAGGGAAGCTTCATCCTTGTCCTATGGGTCCATAAAAAAGGCCTGCAAGGGACGAGAATGAAGCTGGGCCCAGGGAACTGCTGGTATGGAGGAGGTCATTAGACCAAGTATGGCCAGAATCTGCCTCAGAGAGATTGACTGGTGGGAGAGAGCTTGTTCCACATACTCCACCATCTTTTCTGTTTTGGCCCTAGGAGGAAGGATACGCACTGTCAGAATATTTATCTCGTATCCAAGTTACGTGCATCTGCTTTCGGGGGATGAAGCTGGACTTTGCCTCCAAGGGTTATTTAGATATTGAATCTGGAAAAGTAAGGTCTTCTGCAAGGCTGCTAGAAGGGGGACCTGATCCTCGCAAAGTGAAGCAGGTCATCCAAATAGGCTATGATGTTCACCCGATGAAGTCTCAGATGAGCCATTGCTTCTGATAGAATCTTTGTAAAGAAGAAAGGATAAATGGCAGAGGCAGAAATTGGCAATGCTTCACCTGGCCTAGCAGGATAGCAAACCTCAGAAACCTTCTGTGAGCAGGATGGATATGAATGTGAAGGTAGGCATCCTGGAAGTCCACTGACATTTTTTGTATTTTATATTGCGGTTTAGATTTTCTATATTGTTTGTCTTAATCCCGAACGTACTCATCTATGCTTCTTAGTTACACGCTTGATTACACGGCAAGTTTCTGGCCTTAGATAGTCCTGCTAACACCAGGTTGTCTAATCTAACTCACCTTTCCCCGGTCCTACACCTTTCCCATGTGTGGCCTCGCAGCCTCAACAATCAGTGCGCTCAGATCCACTCCTGCCCATTTGTCTAAGGCTTCTAAGAGAGACCAGAGCTCACTCAACGGATGCATCCCCAGCTGCCCTCTAACAGTAAGCTTGCCCACACCGGCCATTCACGAATGCCTGATGCAGGTGTGCACCCTGCTAAAGTCATAGCAGGAAGCGGTCGATGCTCGTGCATGCAACGCTCGACTGGGGGAGAACGGGAGTATACCGACCAGGGGGGATTCACAAAGGGGCATCCCGATTTTGGATGCCCTCGGAGCGCATAAAGCGGAAAACGGAGACAGGGTTGTCTGTCTGTCGGTTTTGGTCTATTTTAAACAAGAGCTGGTGACATTATTATGGGCTGGCAGTGTCACTGGTGGTACTTTTGATGACCTGTATCAAGGGACAGATCTCGCTGACACCGCAATGTTGAGGCTGCGAGGCCTGGATTTCCTCACAATTATACTAATCAAAACAAGGAAAACCATAAAAAACATTTTTACACAAGAATAGTCAAATAAAGTTCCTCACCTTTCGAGATGTGTGAAGTAATACACAGCCAGAGCACTCATTTTCTGCTGGAACAAAAGAGAAGGAATTAGCTGTATAAAAGTCTACAGCAAGGGTCAGCAAAGCAATTAGTAAGAACAGCACATGGACATTAAAAAGACATGGGACATAACACTGGTTCTGGCCCAGAATCCTATGCCAAGACTGCTGCAGATCAGAGAAGCCAAAGATCTGCATGAGTGGTCCAGAGTCTGACACAGTCCTGGAGCCTCCATTTAGCTCATGGTGAAAAGAAGAATCAGCATGGACCCTCCTATGAAGGGACTGTTCTTTGTTTAAAGGCTAGGAGGTTTGGCTCTTGCCCAGGTGGGCATCCTCTGCCTCAACCAGACAGTATCTCTCTTATGTAGACTTACCTGCAGGTTCTAGAGATCCTAAGGTAGTAGGTTATTTCAAGCATCTTAGAGCTTTTGTCAAAGTTCCATCTCAGTCTGTTTTACTAGCATCTGTTAGTAATCCAAGACTGGCTCAATAGTGTTGAGATCAGACATGTTCTACAATTCCCGGTTTTGTTTCACATCGTGCTTTCAGGACTTTTGCTTTGTGTTCGAATATTGGAAGCAATCAAACACTTTTCTAATGGTTTGGCAGGATGGCTAATATTCTCAGCAATAAAAGTGACACATTTTGAACCAATCACAACTTCATTTGTAGAAATGGATTGTCAAACCTTCACAGAACTTTATGAGGACACCTAACACCACCAACCACTGGGACCCTACAACCAATATGTACAGTCCAGAGAAGTCTGGACTGGTTCAGAACAATATATTTTCTCTTCAATCTCATGAAGTAGTGGGAAAAAACGGTTAGACTTACTGGTAACTGATTTTTTAGGAATCCTTCAGCATGACCACACAAATAGGTGGTCATGCTGAAGGATGACTTGGAAAAACCACCGTTAGACTTACCGATAACAGATTTTTTTTAGCAATCCTTCAGCATGACCACCTATTCGTGTGGTCATGCTGACGGATCACTTTAGCTTTTCTGCTTGAAATGAAGGTCAACATGATACTACAATCTGCTAATGGTATCTATGGAAGAGTTGAGACAAGAAAGTCTTTCCTATCAAGAGAAAATGCCAAATGACTCACTGACCGACAAAGGGTCAGGGGTATCCAAAAAGAAAAGCAGCAGGTGCTCTGGAATGAGTCATTTGGAATATTTGGGTCTAACAAATGTCTGTTTGTCTGTAGGAGTGGAGAGCGGGAAACAAGGGAACATTTGCTGGCCTCAGCAGAGGTTCCCTGAAGAGAAAGTCAAAATTCCCGGCACTTACACTGCTGAAGGACAATACGCACCAAGCAGGGCTGTTGGGGCGGCATGGTACTGGTACCAACATCATTCTGCATCATGAAAATAACCCCCTAACCCTACAGCTCTTTCTGAAAAACAACCATCTGATTTTTGGGGATGATGGCTGCAACTGAATAAGATAAAGTTGTTTCTTGTTTGATCTCCTCCATGTGGCAACTTGGAAATTTTACACCTTAGATTTTTTGCTTTAGATTTTTACACTGTGTAACCTACTACTCTAAATTGACCAGCTCTACCTAGGCCTAATACCTTCTACACTTCCCTGGACCAGGTCTATTCCAAATAGCTCAAAAACCTTCTGGTTTAGGCAGAGAATCTCTATCTCAGAGCTATTATATAGTGAACACTGGTTGCTAGATCAACAGAATCAAGTCAGTCAGAGATCACTCTATTCATTTTTGGGACGAAGACTCCTCCAAGTGGCACATTGGAATGGTTTCTGGTTTAGTTTCCTACATTGTGTAACAGGACTGACCTACTAATATTCATTTACAAACCTTAATTTTGTCTACTACCTTCTACCGTTTCCTGGACTGGGTCTCTTCCAAATGGCACATTGAAACGGCTTCTGACTCAGGTAGAGTCATTTTATTTCTCAGCCCTTATGTGGTGTACCCCAAATAAACCACTAGCTAGTTTCCTGGACTAACAGCCATTTAAGCGGCTGCTTGAACAGCTGCTCCTGGTGTGTGTGTGTGTGTGGGGGGGGGGGGGGGGGGGGTCATTCACCCTGTCTTACAATATGTAACCTGACTGGCCTAATACCCTACACTTGCCTACCTCACCAGTACCTTAGTCTACTACCGTCTAACACTTCCCTGAACCAGGCCACTTTCAAAGGGTGCCTTAGAATGGCTATCAGTTCTGGTAACATTTAAAATGGACCAACACCCATTTTACAAAAAATGGGTGTTGGTCCTCTCTGCAAACCCTCTGCGAACTTACCCGTCACCCCGCTGGCAGTGGTCAGGTGTTACGTTGTCTACCGGCAAAGCAGAAGCCAGACACATGAAAGCTGCCAGCAAATCACACTGCTGCAGGTTGGCGATGGAGTGAGGCGACACGTGAGGTTTATGGGGTGGGTTTGCAGGGAGCAGACCAACCAGGGCCGTCAGCACCCGGCAAAGCAGGGCAGCTGCCGGGGCCCCCACTCTCTGGGGGGCCCACTGACCGGGCTGGCCTTTGGGATGTGCGATGACATTGACCGGCGGCGGACTGGGAGGACACCGCCATAGCTGGTGCCCACATCTCCTCGAATGGCAGGGTTCCACATAACGGGGCATCACCGATTTAGATTCCAGGGGAGGAAGTGCTGGGTTTTGTTGCCCACCCCAGCTGATTTCCTATGCCTGGAGCACCCAATCAGTGATACCCTACTATGTGAAACCCCCTGTGATCGCTGGCATACCTACTATGCAAGCAATTCCACCCCTGAGTTTTGGTCCACTTCACAGGGGCATCTCAATTTGGCCCGTTTGTGAAACAACCCCCCCCCCCCCCCCCCCCCCCCTGGTTTGGCCATTAAATCAAACTGGCAATCCCACAGCGCATTAACAAGTTCCAGGAAAGTAATGAACAAAGGGGGGGGGGGGGGGGTCACACACAGGGGCATCCAAAATCAGGAGGATCTAGATTTGTTAAAACTAGAGTTTTGGTCCAAATAGCATGATCCTCAGGGGGCATCAAGATTTGGGACGTCCCTCGGTGATGTGACGCAGCTCTTCACCACAAAGGAGCCCCCTGAGACCATGCCACCCAAGGACCCACATAAACCTGGAGCCGGCCCTGAGACCAACAGCCATTTTTTGTAAAATGGGAGCTGGTCCTGTTTAATTTTTCCACATTTAGCTTACCTGACACAAATCATTCCTTTTTACATGATAAACAACCAAGATTGATGACGATGAACCATGATGAACAACCAAGATTGATGATGATGAACCATGATGAACAACCAACCAACAACCAAGGGACAGAGTTCTGAGAGATATTCAAAACAACCTAAAACCCAAGTGAAGTGTCTAACTTTGTGCACAACATTGATTTTATTAACATATTTTTTTGCATTCCAAAGAGTTCCTTGACAAATAACTATTCCTGATATGACACCGTACTGTAATGTTTAGCATTTTCACACCTCTGATGGGAGGTGTGTAACTGGAGGTTGGACTGGATTGGAGGTGTACGACTGAAGTTAAGGATGGCCATTGCTTTGTTTGTACCATTTCTGTATTAGTATCATATATATAAACATGCCCCCTGTGTGTGTACCGGGATCAGCGCTCGGCCTGTAGAGAGCGAGCGCGCCATAAACAGAACTCTTCTGGGAGACGATTCCCCTGGAGATGTTTAATTGCAGATTTAGATCATCACATTTAGCACTATGACTTGCAGATAATTAAAGCAGATCTATCAGAAAAGACAACCCCGTCTGCGGCTTTGTTTTGTCTCTATATGAAGCGTAGACTGGGGCTTGGTGGTCAGACACCCCTCCTTGCCAGGAAGCATCGATGAGGACCTTCTCTTAGTGACTTATGCATAACAGGCTAACTGCCATTTTATCAACAAAAACCTGAGCCTGCCAATAACTTAGGACAAAGGAGGCCCATAGAACTCTCAATACAGTCACCATTCTTGGAGTTCGGTATATATGCCTATCCCATGGTCAGTTTCCTCTGACCAATAGCCTCAGAGTGAAGGAAGTGTTGTCAGCCATAGGTGTGTTAATGTCATTGTCTAGGCACACACACAAGTATTCCCATTGTGTTAGGGCTACACATGGCAATGTTCTAATTTTATCCGAAAATAGAGGCAATTAAAAATAAATTTCAAAAAATTCGCAATTTATCAGCGTTGAAACAGAATAAGGATATATCATATTGTATCGTAACACGTGTATCGCGATACGTATTGTATCACCGGATTCTTGCCAATTCACACCCCTACTTGCCATTTCCTGTGCCATGGTGATTGATTCAAAACCATGCAGACCTATCTGACCCTCCAGTCTTCTCATCCACCTGGCCCGATATACTGCAACTATCAACATTTGTTTGGCATAGCCACTGGACAGCGTCTGGTCCTGTCAAGGTCCTCCCATGCCCCCGGCTTCCACCAGGTATGCAACAGCAATACAAATAAGACCATCTAACGCTCTCCTACTGTAATAAAAAGCACTGTCTGCTGAGGCAAGTATTATTGTAAAACTACAGAACATTCCAGCAACAGCTGCAGGCTGAAACGCCAGAGACAGTGCTGACATAACATGTTCTCGGACAAAAAAATAAAAAAGAGAAACTTCCCTAGGGAGAGCGGCTATATGCTAAAGCCCCTGTGGATGTATGTGGAAGTAATGTGACCTAACAAGACCCCGGCTATCTGCCCATTGTCCCGCTCATCCAGCAGGCATCACCTTGAGGGTCGGGAAGGAGGAAAGCGCTGGGCACAGAGCTTGCTGCAGGGCGGACACAGGAACCTGGTGCAGGTGGCTGGTCAAGCCCGATTCAAGTCTGACGCAAATCCTGAGTAGATGAGGTGCGCGCATCATCAATGCCAGATTACCTCAAGACAAATGGACTGATTAATAGTGCAATTAACAGTCACCGGCCAAAAGTCGCTCATTTGGCGTGCACACCGCACCGCGAAACAAGACTATGCAAGGACATGAGAGGAAGAGCACATTTTCTACATGGCAGTTGCTGGTCATGCCATTTTGAACATAAAACAACTGCCCCTATTTACCCCACCACACGCCCATGCCACTTCCTAACTGAACTACTGAATCCCATCTTTTTGCCCTATTTTTGACCATAACTCTATTGTGAGGAAATAAAAATATATTCCAGCTCTCCTGGCTCAGGGACATATGAATTTGAATATGCATAGTCACGTCTGCCAGTGCCCAACAGGGAGCCTAACCCTCAAAGGCCCCCTCCACTGAAAAGATTCACACCTATGCAGAATCCAAAACCTAAGGTCTCTGACTGGACACGCCCCCTGCTGTGAGCCTGCACTGGTCACGTCACTTCAAAACCTAAATCCAGACATGCAGGCCTGGACTGTGAACGTGCATAAACACCGCTTCTGCGCTCCCTCGCTTATGTACCATGTGACCATCATCAGCCCATCATGAACCAAATTGCCTGCCAGCACTCAGCAGACATAGGGAGTATGGGCTTCACCAAGACCTGGCAGCTCATAACACATGCTACCAAGGTGAAAAGACCTCTAAACCGTTTTGACAGGTGGCCCTCTTTAACATGAGACACGACTAAAGTCATTTAGCTCTATATATCATTTACCAGATCACAAGTATATTCTTTCAAGAAATTGCTCCTCTTTATTAGAACTTAATATACAACAGGCCACCAGACCCTCTTACTTAGGAACAATGGATCACCCGACAGCCTCATTTGACTATCCTGGGTTTTGGTCCTTTCCCCAGTGGCAACCCCCCCCCCCACCACCACTGTGTGAAACCCCCCAGGACACCGATCCCAGCTCACCTCTTCCCAGTCCTACGGCGTGTCTAAGAACAGTGGCTCCGACAGCCGCATCCTCAGCTTCCCTCTAACAGGGAGCGTGCCCGCGTTGGCCATTAACAAATGGCTAGGGCAAGCACGCTCCCTGTTAGAGGGAATGGGAGGATGCGCTGCTCTTAGACGCGCCGTGGGAACAGGAAGAGGCTAGCTGAGTTTGGGTGATCTGGGGGGGTGCCCTCGGGGAAAGGACCAAAACCCAGGATAGTCAAAATCTGGGGTTTTGTTCCACTTTAAGCTCTATAAAGAGGGGCAAAGTGTCTTTAGCTGTATGAACAAAGCCTTAAAGCAGACCAAAACCCACTGAACTTGCAAAATACATTTGGCAGAAGACCCTGCTCATACTTCCTTCTTGTTGAACTAGAAATGGATATTTTCGCTCTTCGAATTTTCCTGGAACTCTGTGAGATAGCAGGTGATCAGTCATTGCATAGGTGTGGCAACGACATAATTGCCACACACAACAGTGGCAATGAAAGGAGGAGGTGGAGCTTCACAGCTAAAACAGGCGCCATTATCTGGGATTAGAGTAAAGCAGGAGCAGTGGAAATAGGCAAAAGTTACTCTATATGGG
This sequence comes from Gastrophryne carolinensis, assembly GCA_027917425.1. Classification (NCBI taxonomy): domain Eukaryota; kingdom Metazoa; phylum Chordata; class Amphibia; order Anura; family Microhylidae; genus Gastrophryne; species Gastrophryne carolinensis. The sequence goes on from CM051234.1 coordinate 38,378,336, forward strand.
AGGGGGGGTGCTAGTTAAAAAATACCATTTTGTGATTACTCACCTGTAAAATGGGTATTATAAGTATGTCTCACACCCTGCTTCGGAAGTAGAAATTACACGTGGGTTATGGTCCAGTAGAGGGCGAACTTCTGCAGAGAGGACTAGAAAAAGAAGCCCCTCCCGGTCCATAAATACCTGGGACCTTCTACACATTCCCCAGTACAAGAAAGCAGTAAGGGGACCAGGAAGAGCCCAAAAAAATCTATGAGAAAAAAGTTTCACCATATAGAGGATCCAAGATACAACTCAGGGTGAGACGAAGCAGGGTGTGAGACATACTTATAATACCCATTTTACAGGTGAGTAATCACAAAATGGTATTATTCCAAGTATGTCTCACACCCTGCTTCGGAAGTAGTAATTACACGTGGGACATCCAATAGCAGTGTCCAAAAAGGGTGGGGATCCCAACAGGCAATAATGCACAAATTAAACCACTGCAGCTTGCAGAACTTTGCGGCCAAAAACAGCATCCGTTGAAGCCCGCACAATACACCTTATAAAACTTGGAAAAAGTATGAACAGAAGACCAAGTAGCAGCCTTACAAACTTGTTCAACAGAGGCCTGGTGCTGAAAAGCCCAGGAAGCCCCAATGGCACGAGTAGAATGCGCAGTGATCTGGAAAGGGGGATCCCTCCCCTTAGCAGAATAGGCCCTAATAATGGCCTGACGAATACATTTACTAATGGTAGACTTGACGGGCGCCAAGCCCTTCTTGGGCCCAGAGGGCACCACAAAAAAGGCGTCTGTCTTCCGGAATGGAGAAGTAGCCACCAGGTAGTACTTTACACATCTAATGACGTCCAGAGAGTGCAAGGCCCTCTCCTTGTCATTGCTAGGTTTAGGACACAATGAAGGAAGTACAATGTCCTAATTGAGGTTAAAGGCAGAGACAACCTTTGGCAAGATGTCTGGTTTAAAACAGAAAACCACCTTGTCCTGATTTCTCTCAAAGTAGGGGGCCTGAATGGGCAGAGCCGCCAACTCAGAAACACGTCGAACAGAGGTGATAGCCACCAAAAAGGCAACTTTTAAGGTGAAAATGGATAGTGCAGAATCCTGCACTGGTTCAAAAGGAGGACCCTGAAGGGCAGACAACACCAAATTTAAATCCCAAATAGGTAACATGGGTTTGCGAGGAGGGCGCACGAGTGACCCCCTGAAAAAAAGGTCTTAACCAAAGGATGAAGAGCGAAAGATCTCTGAAAGAAAACAGCCAGAGCAGACACATGCCCCTTAAGAGTGCTAAGCTGAAAACCCATATCCAGACCATGCTGAAGAAACTCCAAAATCCGAGGAATGGAAAACAACCGACAAGGAAAGGAACTAGCCTCACACCAATCAATGTAGGTCCGCCAGGTCCTGTAGTAGATAATAGAGGAAGATTTCTTCCTAGTCCTGACAAGAGTCTGGACAACGGCCTCAGACAAACCCTTTTCCTTTAAGATGAAGGTTTCAGCAGCCACGCCGTCAAAGCCAGCGTTTATAAATTGGGGTAACAAAGCTAACCTTGTGTGATCAGGTCCGGAACCAGAGGAAGCCTGAATTGATCGACCGCCAGCCGGATGACGTCTGCGAACCACACCTGTCTTGGCCACCTTGGAGCCACCAGGATTGCTGGCACACCCTCGAGCCAGCTTGCGTACTACCTTGCCCACCATGGGAAAGGGAGGAAAAAGATACAGGAGACCGAGCTCCCGCCAGGACAGAGACATGGCATCCACTGCCAGAGCTAGAGGGTCCTGGGACAGAGACACAAATGCCGGAAGCTTGTGATTGTGACGAGAGGCAAAAACAGATCCCCCTCCGGACTCCCCCACCTGTGACAGAGGGATAGAAATACCTTGTTGCTGAGGGACCATTCCCCCCGGCGAGAGGTCCCTCTGCTCAAGGAGTCCGCTTCCAGGTTCTCCACCCCTGGAATGTAGACTGCCGAGATGCACGGAACATTGCTCTTGGCCCAAGCAAGAATCATAAACACCTCCCGGAGGGCACTCCTGCTGCGAGTCCCTCCTTGTTGATTGATGTAAGCGACCGCTGTCCGATTGTCGGAGCGAACCTGAACTGGTAAGCCTTGAAGGCAATGTGTCAGGTGCAACAGCACCAACCGAACCGCCCTCAGCTCCAGAATGTTGATGGGGATATGGGCCTCCTGAGGACCCCACAGCCCCTGGAACTGATGTTCCCTCCAGAATCCTCCCCAGCCCGACAGACTGGCATCCGTGGTGACCGTCTCCCAACAGAGCGCAAGAAAGGACCTGCCCCCCAGGAGATTCCTCTGGTCCATCCACCACTGGAAGGACCGCCGGACAAGGGGGACAAAACACAAGTCTGATCCAGAGACAGAGAACATTTGTCCCAAACCGATAGAAGATGGAGCTGAAGGGGTCTCATGTGAAACTGAGCAAATGGCACTGCCTCGAAGCAAGCCACCATCAAACCTACCAGCCTCATGCATTGCCTGATGGACGGACGAGGGCTGGACAGAAGAAAACGAATAAGAGCCTGAAGAACATCCACCTTCGATTGGGGTAGGAACACCCTGGTCTGAATGGTATCCAGAGTCATGCCCAGGAACGAAGCCACCCTTGACGGGGATAGAGAGGACTTGGGGTAATTGATTACCCACCGTTAACCTCTCCAGCGTCGTCACCACCGTTCTGGTGTCCAACTCCGCCTGGTGGAGAGAGGATGACGTAATAAGAAGGTTGTCCAGGTAAGGAAAGATACGAATGTCCCGGACTCTGAGATAGGCCATCACGCCCGCCAAAACCTTGGTGAACACCCTGGGCGCCGAAGTCAGCCCGAAGGGAAGAGCCACAAACTGCTGGTTGTCTACCACGAACCCTTGGTGTCCCGGGAAGACCGGCACATGAAGGTAAGCGTCCTTGATATCTATTGAGGTCATAAAGTCCCACGGACGCAGTGAGTCGATAGCAGAGCGCAGAGTCGCCATGCAAAATTTTTTGGTTCTGATGAGCCGGTTGAGAGTTTTCAAGTCCAAAATGGGTCTTATGGAACCATCTTTTTTGGGCACCATAAAGAGGTTGGAATAGTAACCCACACCTCTCTCTGTGGGGGGAACCGGACAAACTACCCCCATATCCCAAAGATTTTGCACCGCCATAAGAAGGCCCTGTGCCGCCCGTGGGTCCGACGGAACCCGGGATCTGAGGAATCTGGGAGGAGCCCGGCATGCAAACTCCAGCTTGTACCCGGAGGAAATTACCTCCCGGATCCAGACGTCTGTGACCTCTAGGGTCCAGACCTGAGCAAAGAGCCGCAGCCGTCCCCCCACCCGCAAGGGTGAGGGCGCCCCTTCATTGCTGAGCGGGCTTGGCAATGGATTTGGGTTTAGTCTCTGCCTATCCTCTGCCCCTACCCCAGGAATCTCCTCGGAATGCAGTGAAATACATTCCCTTGCTTGACAGAGAGCCACGAAAGGAAGGGTTGAATGAGCACGAACCCCGAAAGGGCCGGCGCTGCTTCTTGCGTTGAGGTAACTTACCCCCTCTGGTCTAAACGATCACCAAACAGGCGCAGACCCACGAAGGGAAGATCTGTGAGCGCCTTCTTAGCAGCGTTATCGGCCACCCACTGGCGCAACCAGACCGACCGGCGTATAGCAACCTGCAATGCCGAGGTCCTGCTACACATACGGATAGTATCATCCAAGGCTGATAAGACAAAAGCAATGAACATCTCACAATGAGTCAAGGCTGTAAACTCCTCACTGCAAGGATCCAATTGGGAACCATACAAAAGGCCCCTAATTAGAGCTCTAGTAGCCACGGCCGTGAGCGCAGAAGCACAAACCGGGCGCAAGGCCAAACCCACACAAGCAAAGGCATGTGAAGCCAATTGATCGAGACGTCGATCCTCACCATCCTTCAAGATAGTGGAATCTGGGGTATGCACGACTTAAGTATTGGACAAACCCAGGACGGGCCCGTCCAACAGGATGCTGCCGATCCTCAGATGAGTCAGAGTCTGGGAACAGTTCCCCTTCCTCGAGCGGGGAACAATCAGACCAGTCAAATGGTTCAAAATCAGCATAATCAAAGGCCTGCGCCGCGGGCGCCAAGTGCCGTCTCTTAGCTGGGGCTTCCTGGCCGCAGATCTAGCAATCAGTTTCTCAATGTTGGCCAGTCTTGCGCATACATCGGATTGCGACTCCCCAGTGACAACGCCACTTGGGGTCATAACCAGGCGTGGGGGTGTAGGTGATGAGGCCGCACAGGGCCCGGCTTGTCGCACAAGCGCCTGCACATGGTATACAAATTTGCACATTATCTCCCAAAAGGGATGCCCCACATATCACACATGACCGGGGTTGTCCCGAAGGGACCTCGAGTCCAGAGTCCGGGGGAGTCTCCATATGGTGTTTTATTGATAGTCGCAATGATAAACGGGAATTACGCTATGAAGCTACCCGGGATGCCCCTTAGCGTCAGTTAGTGGGAGGAATTAATAATGACAAAAGGGAACCCCAATTTAAACAAGGGACCTAAGGACTGGGAGAACCCCCTTTTTTATTAAAGGCTAGGTAGTCCCACCTGAAAGACACAATAAGGGACCCCGTAAAAATCAAATTATATATATATATATAACAGCCAAGGCCCCGAAGGGCACTCACAGTATCCGGCAGACAGAAATGGCGCGGGAGAGCCTCGGAAAGAAGGGCGGGCCAGCGCGGATCACGCGCCGCGCATGGCCCCGCCCCCACCCGGGCCGGGAACTGACAAGCGGCTCCCAGCCAATGGCTGAGAGCCACAAAAAACGCGCCGGAGAAGAGGGGCGGGTCATACCGGCTCAGAGAGCAACAGGCCCCGCCCCCTTCTCTGACAGAGAAGAGAGAGAGCCGCACTGCGAAGCCGGCCATAATGCAACCGGCCCGTCGCCACTGTACAAGACAGCGAGCGCGCGGGTCGCAAAACACAGTGACAAAACAATGAACACACACACACGCTGCCGGTAGCCAGCACGTGAAGTAAAAATACAATTCTGTGAAATACTCACCTGTAGAATTGGTATTATACGCATACAGTAAGTCCTGCTCCATATATAATACTTACACATGGGTAATCCTCCGCCAGATGGCGCTGTTCACTGCAGACATGCAAGAACAGGCTCCTCCCGGCCCTTCATATACCCAGTGACCTCCCACAAATCCCCAGCATTGAAAAGCAGTGAGAAAAAGAAGCCGGGGAAAACCAACCACCAAAACTGGTAATGATAACAATGATAACAATCACCATACAGGGGATATAGAACAAGGTGAAACCAGGGTGGGGTGGAGCAGGACATACTGTATGCGTATAATACCAATTCTACAGGTATTTCACAGAATTGTATTATTCTAAGCGTACAGTACGTCCTGCTCCATATATAATACTTACACATGGGACATCCAATAGCAGTGTCCGTAAAGTAGGGTGGGATCCCCAACAACAAAGGCAACGGCACGTAGCTCAGACTACAACCGCCTGCAAAACCTTGTGGCCAAAAGCAGCATCAGCTGAGGCCCGAACATCAACCTTGTAAAACTTTGAAAAGGTGTGAACAGAAGACCAAGTAGCGGCCTTGCAAACTTGTTCAACAGAGGCCTGTTGCTGAAAAGCCCAAGAGGCACCAATAGCACGAGTGGAATGAGCCGTAAGACGGAAAGGGGGAGTCCTCCCCTTAGTAGAATAGGCCTGAATCACAGTCTGACGAATCCATTTACTGATAGTAGACTTGGCGGGAGCCAAACCTTTCCTAGGCCCGGAAGGCACAACGAAGAGAGCATCAGTTTTCCTGAAGGCCTTAGTGACAACCAGGTAATACTTCAAGCACCTGACTACGTCCAAGGAATACGGAACCCTCTCCTTGTCGTTGCTAGGATTGGGACACAGAGAAGGAAGAACAATATCCTGGTTCAAATGAAAAGCCGACACAACTTTAGGCAGAAAATCCGGTTTGAAGCGGAACACCACCTTGTCCTGGTGTCTCTCATAGTATGGAGGTTGAATAGAAAGAGCGGCCAGCTCAGACACACGCCTAACCAAAGTAATAGCCACCAAGAAGCCTTGTGAGTGAGAACAGCCAGAGCAGCATCTTGAATAGGCTCAAAGGGAGCACCCTGCAAGGCAGACAAAACCAAGTTTAAATCCCAGACAGGGACCATAGGTTTTCGAGGGGGGCGCACGTGAGTGACCCCCTGAAAGAAGGTCTTAAGCAGGTGATGTTGAGCAAAGGTCTTCTGAAAGAAGATAGTACTCTGAAGGGTCAGGTTTCTGCCCTAAGTTTGAGACCTAAGTCCAAACCATGCTGTTAAAAACTCCAGAACCCTAGGGATGGAGAATTCCAGGCAGGGAAGAGACCTGGACTCACACCAGTCAATGTAGGAACGCCATACTCTATAATAGATAGCAGAAGAAGTCTTCTTCCTGGCCTGCACCATAGTAGCCACCACAGAGGCAGACAAACCCTTCTCCATCAAGATGGAGGTTTCAGCAGCCAGGCCATCAAAGCCAGAGTTTGTAAACTGGGATGGCATAAGGACCCTTGAGTTAGCAGGTCTGGCACCCTTGGCAGATCATACTGATCTACTGCCATTTGAACCACGTCTGCGAACCACACTCTTCTTGGCCACCTGAGGGCCACTAGAATCACAGTTACCCCTTCCAGAGCAATCTTGCGAAGAACCCTGCCCAGAAGGGGGAACGGTGGAAACACATACAGGAGTCGAAACTCCCTCCAAGACATGGACAGGGCATCCGTGGCCAAGGGCAGAGGATCCTGAGACAGGGAGACGAAGGCCGGGAGCTTGTGATTGTGACGGGAAGCAAACAGATCCACATCCGGTAGGCCCCAACGGTAACACAGGGACTGGAATACCTTGTTGCAGAGGGACCACTCCCCCTGACGGGACATCCCCCTGCTCAGGGCATCCGCCAGCAGGTTCTCCGCCCCCCGAATGTAGACAGCCGAAATGCATTGGACATTGGCCTCCGCCCATGTCAGAATCTGAGACACCTCTTGGAGAGCACCCTTGCTCCGGGTCCCTCCCTGATGGTTGATGTAGGCAACCGCCGTTCTGTTGTCTGAGCGTACCTGGACCGACAGACCCCTCAGGTATTGGCTCAATCGCTCCAGTACCAACCTGACTGCCCGTAATTCCAGAATGTTGATGGGTAAATGGGCCTCCTGAGGACCCCACGTCCCCTGGAAGCACAGGGACTTCCAGAATCCCCCCCCCCAACCTGACAGACTGGCATCCGTTGTGACCATCTCCCAGGAGGGGGCCAGAAAAGACCTGCCCCCTATCAAGTTCCTGTGGTCCAGCCACCACGCAAGGGACTGTCTGACCGAGGGGGGAAGCACACAGACCCCGTCCAAGAACGCTGGGTTCTTGTCCCACACTGACAGAAGGTGAAGCTGCAGAGGTCTCAAATGGAACTGGACAAAGGGCACCGCCTCAAGAGGCACCAATAGCACGAGTGGAATGAGCCGTAAGACAGAAAGGGGGAGTCCTCCCCTTAGTAGAATAGGCCTGAATCACACCTGACGAATCCATTTACTGATTGTCTCAAATGGAACTGGACAAAGGGCACCGCCTCGAAGCTCGCCACCATCAGGCCCACCAACTGCATTCCCTGCCGGATGGAGAGCTGTGGGCTCGAGAGCAGGAACCTCGCCTGCGCTGTCAGAGCTTCCACCTTCTGTTGAGGAAGGAATATCCTTGACTGAACCGTATCCAGAATCATTCCTAGGAACGGAGTCACCGAGGAGGGGGACAGGGAGGACTTGGGGTAATTGATCACCCAGCCGAAGGACTCCAGGGTGGACACTGCCAGCCGAGTGTCCAACTCTGCCTGCCGCAGAGACCGAGAGGTGATGAGAATATCGTCCAGGTAGGGCAGCACGCGTATGCCCCTTAGCCTTATCAGGGACATCACCCCTGCCAGCACCTTGGTGAACACCCTGGGAGCCGACGTTAGGCCGAATGGCAGGGTCACAAATTGGTAATGCTGATCTTTTAGTGCAAATCTGAGAAACCTTTGGTGCCCTGGAAACACCGGGACGTGAAGGTAAGCATCCTTGATGTCTGACGTCATGAAGTCCCCTGGGCGCAGTGAGCCAATGGGCGAGCGCAGAGTTTCCATGCGAAAGTGCCTGTTCTTGACAAATTTGTTGAGGATTTTTAAATCCAGAATGGGCCTGACAGACCCATCCTTCTTGGGTTCTGTGAAAAGGTTGGAGTAGAACCCTGTGCCCCTGTCTCCAAGGGGGATCTTGCAAATGACCCCTAGATCCAGGAGACCCTGTACGGCCAGCAACAAGACCTGAGCTGAGGCAGGGTCTTGAGGGGTCGAGACCCAATGAATCTGGTGGGGGGCCGTACAGCAAATTCTATTTTGTAGCCGGAGGACACTACCTCCTGAATCCACCGGTCTGAGACGTGGCGCCGCCAGACGTGCTCGAAGTGCTGTAGACGCCCCCCACCACACCCCCCCCCCCCCGACGGGTGAGGGCGCCCCCTCATGCCTGAGGGGTCTTGGGAGGGGCTTTGGGCTTGGGCCCCCAGGAGGAACCGGGGCGGCGTCCTCAGTTCCTGTACCAGGAATCTGCGCGGGCCCCAGCGAAGGACACCCCTCTACCTCGATAGGGAGCCTTGGCCACGAAAGGGCCGAATCTGCCGCCTGCGCTGGGGTAACTTGACTCCCTTGGCGAAGAGGTCTAATCGATCCCCAAACAAACGCAGCCCTTAAATGGAAGCCCCATAAGGGCTTTCTTGGCGGCATTGTCTGCGGCCCACTGGCGCAACCAGACCGTGGGGCATATAGCAACCACCAGGGCAGATGACCTGGCACACATCTTAATAGCATCGCCCGATGCGGACAGAATAAAGTTCACAAACGCATCACAGCTGGACAGAGCATTGACAGTATCAGGAGGCAACTCATCTGTGCCATCGAGAGCACTCCTAACCATGGCCCTGAGCGCTACTACCATAATGGCTAAGGCACAAACCGGGCGCAGAGTCGCTCCCCCAAATGCAAAGGCATGACATGCCAGTTGGTCAACACGCTGGTCCTCAGAGTCCCGCAGCGTAGTAGTCAGGAGAGTGCATAATAGAGGTGTTGGACAACCCTAGAATAGGAGCATCGACCTCAGGTGGCGATGACCAGCACTTAACCAAGTCAGCAGGGAAGGGATATTTCCACGCTCTTAGGGACCCCATGAAGTCTGTTGGGATGTTCCCATTCGTTAAGCACGAGGCTATTGAAATGGGTTTGCTCAAGAAATTCCAAGCGAGCTTTAGCGGTATGAAAAAGATCACCCCTTTGCCGGGGAGCCGCAGTAGGGGGAGAGAGGGACAAAACCTCAAAGATCTGAACCAGCAGTCTATCAATATCATCCGAGGACCAATGCTCGGAGCCAGACTCCTGACTCCTGGACTCATCGTCATATGACCCGAGTTAGAGAACAGTTCCCCTTCGTCCGAGGGGATATGGGCATCGGAATGCAACAAATCATCAGGTTCTATAGGGAAGAGAGCCGATTCAGGGTTCAAGTGCCGCCTCTTGGCGGTGGCTTTACGCGCTAAGGAGTTAGCAAGCAAGTTTTCAACACTAGCCAGCCTAGTGGCCAGATCAGGATGACAATCTCCACTGGTATTGGGGGTTAGACTCAGGCTTGGGGGAGTAGGTGAAGTGCGGCGGGGTGCAGGCCCAGCCTCAGAGGAGACGGGAAGCACCGATAGCACCTGCTGTGCACAAGGAACACAGACCAGTGCATTGTCACCGCTGCTAGGTAAGACCCCACAAGCTACACACAGCCGGGCTTGTCCCGAAGGAACCCCGTTCACAATATCCTGAGATGCCTCCATATGGTGATTTAATCGGCACAATATGCCAGTAGGGATTGACGCTGTAAGCTACCCTGGAAGCCCCAATAACCCGCGGGGAAGTGGGAGTAATTTTTAATGGTCACGACCGGGAGCTACACTGGGCCGGGAGAAGCCACCGAAATCCGCGGTCAGAAAGACATAAGGAGGAACAAGGATGTCAGAGCCATGCGCAATGGGAGGATAGAAAGTAAAGAAGAGTCGCCCATGAGGGCACTTACAGACTGAGAGGAGATGACGGTCTTTACCACGCGCGCGTGAGAAGGAAATGGCGCCAAGTGAACCTCGAAGGGCGGGCCTGAGCCGACCGCAACGCGCCAAGCCGGAACCACGCCCCTCCCCATCAAGCGAGAAGCTCGGAAGGCGTCTAGCCAATCAGTGACAGTAAGGTCATAACGCCTGATGTAAATGGCGCTCGGAGCCTATACAGGGACTGCTGAGATCTGAACTCAGGATCTCCTGTGTACTGGACAGGCGCTATAACCAACTAAGCCAGCGCAACCTAAGAAGAGCCACTAAGGCTAAGGAGAGGGGAAGGAAGAAAAAAGACACAGAAGCGTCCGCAAAGGCGCCACCGTACATGCGGTGCAAGCAGAAACAGAAACTAAAGGAGCTGCGGCTAACAGTACAGATAAGAGCGCGGCTCTGATCCCCGTTCCCAGTAAAGCACAAACCAAGCCGTAAGAGTGTAAGGATACACTGAAACCGCCATACACACAACCCCTCCCCCCCCCTTTCTTTTCCCCCTGGCAAAGGGGGGGAACGAGGGAGGAAGGCGACCCGTTACATAGGGTCCCCCGCTACATGGGGCAATGATGCGGGAGGGGCATCCCCTGAAGGCTCACCATCAGCCTTGACCGCCTACCCTATGGTGGGGGATTGCGGTGGAGCGTGGCTCCAGGTTCGCCCCCCACCCCCACCCCACTATTCGGGAACAGGGAGTAATGGAGGGGAAGCCGAAAGCTACCTATAACAGTGTAGCGACGGCATAAATGCGGACAGGGCATCCCACTTCAGGATCACTAACCTGACGACCACCTACCCCTTGGTGGGGGATTTGCGGTGGAGCATGGCTCCTGTTCAAACACCTATAAGGTGTGCCCTACCCTCACACAGACATTACAGCCAAGGCTGGGAGGCATAGGGACATTAATAAAATAGTCCAGGTGGAAATAGGAAAAAAAGTGGCCGGGTGTACACCCGGCTTACCTGCAAAGGAAAGAGACAGCCATCTTCTTGACTTGCTTCGCCGTCTGCAGAGACTTATCTGGGGAATGTGTGGGAGGTCCCAGGTATTTATGGACCAGGAGGGGCTTCTTTTTCTAGTCATCTCTGCAGAAGTTCGCCCTCTACTGGACCATATCCCACATGTAAGTACTACTTCCGAAGCAGGGTGTGAGACATACTTGGAATATGTGGGTTTTGTTCTGCTTTAAATTGAGTCCAATCCTCCAGCGCTAAATGTATGACTAAGTTGGGCCTGAAGAATAAAGTAATGTGTATACTAGCCCATTTACTACATAGAAAATACACCCCCCCACCCCCCCCCCCAATATTTCTGAAAGATATATATGCTGGAAAGTCACAGATCAGGGTTGAAAAATGGCCGGCATAGGGGGAAAACACGCAGCACACATCAAAGCGCATGAGGTCAGAGTTATGGGAGGTGAGGCAGTCGTGTGCGCATTGTGTAGCCGCTGATAAACAAGCAGTGCCACTGACATTAGGAAGCAGACATCCATTGTGTGTAGAATGTAGGCTCCGTGGACTCCAGACCTCCTGCCGCTAGCAAGCAATCTCTAAGGGATTCACAAAGAGATCTCCATGTGGAGCCTCCAAATAGCCCCGGCCAAGAGCGGGGAACTCGGAATACACCTTTCAATGATGGCCGACACCAGGGGGTTTACAAAACAAGGACAAACGAAGGACACTAGGCAAGGTCTCTGCTTTGTGTAAAATTAGTCTTTAGATTCGTACAGGAAACCAAAAAAAAAAAACACATAAAAAAAGATTGAAAAGTCCATAATGCAAAAACAGTCTCTGTCCCTTGTGCAAGCTTATCAGGCCACAACGCTACACTCAATCTCCCATACCACCTGAGTGGTAAGTACGGACAGTCCTTCACGCAGAACATACAAAACAGCAATTTAAAGGGCATGAAGCACACAATGATGCACATAAATCACTTATCACCGTCTTCAGCATTTACCGAGCAGATGAGGCTTGGGTGAAGTATGGATGGCAGCAGATGAAATTGAGGTTCAGTGCAGTTTGCAGCCTCGCCGCTTAACACCTAATATGATCTGTGTACCAAAAGTGGTTAAACACGGACTGGCAGAAAGCGTTTAAGAGGGATCATTCAGTCCCTATACAGGCAATGGAAAGTTATACAAAAAATAATGTAATAAGGTAAGGAGGTGAATGGCAATGTTGGTTGCCTGGGGGGGGGGGGGGAATCGAAACTTAGAAATGTGGTTAACTCCCACTGGTTTTGATTGCACTGACAGCACAAGTGCACCACCCAAATCTCCCTCCGATGCTGGGTGCATCTGCTGTCTCCCTCCACCTCCAATACTAGGGCCCTCTCCCAGCTCCCTCTACCTCCAATACTAGGTCCCTCTGTAGTGTCCCTCCACCACAGATACTAGGTCCCTCTGTAGTGTCCCTCCACCACAGATACTAGGCCCCTCTGTAGTGTCCCTCCACCACAGATACTAGGTCCCTCTGTAGTGTCCCTCCACCACAGATACTAGGCCCCTCTGTAGTGTCCCTCCACTTCCGATACCAGGTCCCTCTGCCACTTCCCTCCACTTCCGATACTAGGTCCCTCTGCAGCCTCCCTCTACCTCCAATACTAGGTCCCTCTGTAGTGTCCCTCCACCTCCGATACTAGGCCCCTCTGTAGTGTCCCTCCACCTCCGATACTAGGTCCCTCTGTAGTGTCCCTCCACTTCCGATACTAGGTCCCTCTGCCACTTCCCTCCACTTCCGATACTAGATCTTTCCACCACAGATACTAGGTCCCTCTGTTACCTAGTTACCTCTGCAATCCCTCCACATCAGTAACTAGGTCCCTCTGGCACCTCCCTCCACCACAGTGTCGGATTCCTTTGCAGTCTCACTTCTCCACCAATGTCTGGTCCTTGCTCTGAGATCAATATCTAATTGCCAAGATATTCATCTATTTTGGCTGTCCCTATATCAGAGGTGCAGTAAGTAGCAGGTGTTTCCATGCGGGTTAAACTCCTCACCAGTGGTACGCAAGCTCTTATGGGAGCGGGGGGTAGGTGGCAAGGGTGCAGACTGACCTGTAACCCAGGTCTGATACCATCTATACTTCACCCAAACCTGGTCTGCTGCATATATACAGAAACTACTTTAAAAGATGAACACTAAGTTTGTGCATTTTTTCTGTTTTAAAGTGGACCAACACCCAGGGGGGATCGGCCCGGGAATCTATAAGATTCCCGGACCGATCAGATCCCTCCCCGCGGGGCATACGAAATCGGGATGTCCCGCGGGGAGGAACCCCCCAGGAGGCCCACAATCCTTACCGGCGATCCAACGGCGCATGTGCGAGACGCGGACGCGTCTCTCGCTTCCCTCTAGCAGGGCGCGCTCCCGCGCCGGCCGTTTTGTTAATGGCCGGCGCAGACGCGCTCCCTGTTAGAGGGAAGCGAGAGACGCAGCCAATGACAGCGCTCTGGTATGCGCGTCCAAGCGGCTTTGGACGCGCATACCAGAGCGGCTCTGAGCGCTGTCATTGGCCGGACGAGGTCACGTGGGAGCGGGGAGAGGTGAGTTTTTGCGGCGATCGGGGGGTTTCACACAGCGGGACACCCCCGATCGGGGTGCCCCACCTAAGTGGACCAACACCCAGGATAGTCAAAATCCTGGGTGTTGGTCCACTTTAACTAAACGTTGATGGTGGTTTTGTATATTTTAACAAAGTCTTAGGTGATTGACAATAAATATGCCCCCCCCCCCCCCAGTAAGTAAAAAAAAGCAAGAGGTAATTTTTTAAAGCAAAAAGGAAAGAATGTTGGGTAGTATACTTTTTACTAGCTGCTATTACCATGTTGTCCTTTTAGGATGGTCCACTAATAGAGACATTGGAGGGCTAGATCATGAAAAGGTCATGGCAAAGGGCCATACGTAACACTAACTCCAGTCATTAGCAAAGTGGCTGCGTCTAGAGGCCACCATTGGCTTCATAGCAGGGACATTAAGAAAATTGGTAAGACGGCGGTTTATTGGTGACACAGCAGGCAAGCGCTTTCCATCTGGCACTGAGGTTAGAAAGATGCTCCTGCATTATTCAAAATAACAGATAAAAAAAGCCTGTGCAAGAGCATGGACGGTGACAGCAGCAAGGCAGGCCAGGTTAGATAGGACAGGGGGAGGACAAGCAAATGCCAAACAGAATTATTGAGCCAATGTTTAGGGCTCCAGCTATAGATGTAAACCGCTTCGTCCTAATTGACCAAAGTGACGCACACTGGAGCAGACCAAATAGGAAGAGGACTTGCAATCTGAATAGCCAGCACTGCACTGGACTGAAGGGTATGGGGCCCAATGGACAGTACAGGGCGAGAAGAGGAATGGTCGTTTTCTGTGGTCTGATAGGCCCAGATGGTAAGAGTAAGCTGCAGAATTGTATAACAGGATCCTTAGACGTCATCAAAGGGTTGCACAGCTCTATCAAGGAGTGCTAAAATTGTACATATGGGTCACATATGGCTCTTGGAAGTATAGACAAACCTTATTATCAATGGGCCACATTGTTCTATAAACTGGTAGCTAAACCTTTGGGTCCCTTGCAAGTTATTACAGTAGGTGTACAAAATGCATAGTGGACTCTAGGATGATATGGTGATTTTAGAAGGTGTTAAGAAAGGCACAGAGGAACCTTGCATGGTATGGTGGCATTGGAGGCAAAGAAAGCCATAGTGGCCCCTTGAATGTTATGGGGGTATTGAAAGGTGCAAAAGTGAAATTGAGCTTTGGATGGTAGGGTGCTATTAGGAGTAGAGAAAGGCATAGTGGACCCTTGGATGGTTTGGTTGTATTAGAAGCAAAGAAAGGCATAGTAGCACCCAAGGATGATACAGGAGTATTCGATTCAAAGGAAGTCAAAGTAAAACCTAAGGATGGTATAGAGTAGGAGAGGGTTGGGGGAACACTGGTATAGGGGTATTAGGTTCTACTATGCCTGCTTTTTCTCCTAATATGACTATACCTTCCTTAGGATCCACTATGCCTTCTTTTTCTCCTAAGGATGGTAAAGTCATATTAGGAGCATAGAAGGGCATAGCGCACACTTGAATTGTATGGTGGTATTAAAAGTACCGAATGGAATAGAGAACCCTTGGATGGTATGGCGGTATTTGGAGTAAAGAAAGACATAGCGGACCCTTGAATGGTACGCTGGTATTAGGTGTACAGGGTGGTATGGAGGACCCCTTGTATGGTGGCATTAGGAATAACAGAATGCATAATGGCCCCTTGGAAGGATGGTGGTTTTAGGAATAAATGAGAGCATAGTAGAATTTGGATGGGATGGTGGTATTAGGAGTACAGGGTGGCATGGAGGACCATTTCTATGGTATGGTGGTATTAAAACTAATAGAAGGCATAGTGACCCCTTGGGTGGTATGGTGATATTAGCATTACAGGGTAGCATGGAGGGCACTTCGATATTATGGTGGTATTTGGGCTAAAGAAAGGCATAGTGGACCCTTGAATGGTATGGTGGTATTGGGACTACAGTGTTGGCATGGAGGAACCTTTCTATGGTATGGTGGTACTGAGGTGGAAGGCATATTGGACCACTGGAATGTATGGTGGTTTTAGGGGTAAATGAGAGCATAGTGGACCATTAGAAGGCATGGTGGAAATTAGGAGCGTTAAAGGATAGGATTATAGATGCCCCCCAGATTAACACTCAAATAGTATGAGAGTCTGAGCTTCTGCCATCTGTCTATGCCCCATGAATACAATAGACGATATTGACACCTAGCTGCCAACTACCTCAATAGCTCATGGGGTGTTTTCTGGGCTGCAGCTCATTTCCCCTTGAAAGGAAAGGAATCCTTGAATTCCTAATTAGGTTGGCCTCCGACATTCAAATACACATTAGACACAGTCATTGTATGTTATTTGTGGAAGTAACTCCTGAAAGGTGTCAGTTATGACTATATTCAGGATTATAAGACCTTTCATTTGATATCAAACATGTCATAAATATATTGGCCAAAGACACATAGTATCATACGCTGTATGATATGTATTTGATGTTTAGGTTCATTTAACTAAGAAATTAATGGGGATCATGAATTTCTTGGTTACAATATGATAACATGCATATGGTGGGAGTTAGATCACTTTATAGAATCTTTATCTAATCTCACAGAAGCAGGTTGTAGTCAGGGCAACAACACAAAGGAGGCTGGGAATGCTGGCCACACCCCCTAGTGAGGCTGCTTGGAGGGCTATGGAAGTGGATGGATGGGCCGCTACCTGAATGCAACCATAATGGCTAAGTATCTCTCCATTATCTCTCTCTCTCTCTATTATAACATTTATTGTACTATACACGTACTTTATGTTATCATGCAACAACTGCCTGTAATATCTAAGGTTATCTGAGGAAACTTCATGAACATATTGGGTTAGTGATTTACTGTGCTGGTAATTAAACCTGTTTTCATTTATACATCTTACTGTGTGTGTGTGTGTGTGGTGGATCATTTTTCACACAATAGATTGTATGTGCAAAGTATTTGAGGGAAGATATTTCTTCTTTGAGACATTTCGCTTGATGTATGAGGACAGCCTCAGCGACCATTGGTTTGTATCAGACAAGTGGCTGCTGGGCGGATATGATTATTAGTATTTGCGATATTTATAATATTAATCTCTAGTAGAAATATTGGAGATTAATGTGCAGCAAATATTAATTTAAATTATATTTCCCCTCTAATAAGGAGCATAGTGGACCCTTGCATGGTAAGTTTGTGGACGCCGGATTTTTTGCCTTTTTACAAAGAAACGAGAAGAATAGCTTTACCCTAGAGCCCTAGGTAATGCATTGTGGGATTTGTTGGCACACAGTAACTTTAGAAAACTGCCAATTGAATGGCCAAAACCCCCAATGTTCCAATCAGGCTGTAAATAGAAGAATGTGTAATGCAAAACTTACCTGTTGTGTTCTGGGGCCCGTCTAGATTGACGTTGACGAAGAATCGTATGCTTTCTCCAGAGACTATGGAGGAATGTATGGTGTCGAACAGCTCCTCTCCTCCGCCTCCTTCCTCTTCTTTGGGATCACAGCCATCATCAGTGTCACATTTAAGGTAACCTGTAAAGCAAACATGTGGGTTAGACAGGATGACATTGGCAAAAGGATGGAAATCCATTAAAACCTGATAAAAGCCCAACACAGCCAGCCAACACATGTCAGAGGTTTTCAGAGGTTTTTCCTGGCATATTATAGTTAGAAGGAGACTCAACAACAGGGCTCAGGGATTATTTTTAGGGCTGAGAGAGTAGCCAGCTAATTTTTCTTGGTGACCTTTAAAACAAATTATAGTGGCAGTTAATGCAACCTTTTGGTTTGGACACGTATTTAGGAATCAAGGCCAAAGTAGAACAAGGAATCACAGATGCAGTAGTAGCACTAACGTGGACCCACTGTATTAAAAAACTAAAATAAAAGATAAGTTTGGATTTGTGCTTTAAGTTCCCTAATAGGGCTGAACCAATAAAGGGACCCGCGGCCATTGGTCTTTCTTAATGAGAACAATAAAGGATTAGGAGCCGGAGTGCAGAAAAGGAAATGAGACTTAATCACCTGTATTATGGGCCAACAGTCTCCACCAGCGAGAGCCAAGACACACACACATTATCATACAACAAAGAAAACAAAACACTCCGGTGATTGTAGAGGGCCCCCGAGGGGGAGATCTGAGGCAGCGGTGGAATGTGTCGTCCACACAGACAGCCTCAAGTCCCTCCCTTAACATTACAATATTGTTTTGTCGCCATTCCCAGTTCAGAACCCAAAAGGACCATTAGTCCAATCGTTTATATCAATATGTGGGGGCCAGCCAGCCCGGGGGGTAATGCACTCTGGGACGCTGAGCGTGACTCCCCCCCCCCCCCCCCCCCCCCCCCCAAAAAAAAGGAGTAAATATCTTTGTTATATTACCCGATATGTTTTTTGACAGGTGCCCCAGGCATCTGCAGGTGTTTCCCTATTGCTCTATAGCCATAGATGTGTTCCATCACCTGGAGCCAACATTCATGGCCTCTGGTGCTCCAGGTTGATGTATGAAGGAACTGCATTAAGTGCCTGGGGTACCAATCACTACTGCTGCCAACCTGGGCCCCACCATCAACAAATATGGCTCTAGTCCTGTTGGGCAGGGCAGCACCAGTTTTCCACTGCCAGGAGCCCACCGGAGGATCAGGTGATTCAATAGAGCAGACCATCTGCAGCCATTGCTGGAAGAACACAAGCTAATAGTGGCATCATTAGGTTTCTGTGACATTCTCTGGGCCAACTCATCCACGTGGAAGACAATTCAGCCACTTTGGGCATGAATCCATCTCTGCAGAACACGTACACCCAAACATGTGGATTGCCCTTCCTGGGGTAAATGGGATCCTCCAGCAAGAACCTTCAGAACCAGGGGACCCAATCTGAAGCTAGTCGGAGGGAAGATGAGGTGTTTAAGATTAGCAATGTTAGAAAATATTATTTTACAGAATGAGTAGTAGATGCTTGAAACAAACTTAAACATGCCTGGGATAAGCACACATCTATCCTAAGATAAAGAGAACATACAGTATACACATAAGGGCAGACTAGATGGACCATATGGTCTCCTTCTGCAGTTAACCTTCTATGTTTCTATCTCAACCACTTTCCCCCAAACATGTGGATTCCTTTCCTGGCGTAAATGGGATTTTCCAGCAAAACAATGCGACATGTCACAAGGCTAGAAATGTTCGAAGTTGATTGGAAGAGCCTGGCCTGTTACACACTGACCCCCTAATAACCCAGACAGTAACGCAATTGAGTAACTGTGGGACAACCTTGATGGTCTACTAGGGGTGTGAATTGGCAAGAATCTGGAGATACGATACGCATCGTGATACACATATGACGATACAATATATCCCTATGCCGACAATTCTGTCTCAAAGGCGATATATTGTGATTTTTTTTTTTTGTTTGTAGGCTACAAGCCGACATAGCCTAATGGCAACAGGCTCTTCTGCGCCCCCCCCAGCCTTTGGGGCGGTAGGTAATGGGGAGGGCTCGGGGTAAAGGCAAGTCGCCCGCTAGCTGCAGGTGACTTGCCAGACCCAGAGCCTTGTGAACTGGTATAGGGGTCACATAGATCCCTTACCAGTTCAGAAAGGGTTAACAGTAAAAAAAAAAAAAAAAAAAAAAAAAAACACAACACATAGAGAAAATGTATTTCTTAAAAGTCTTTACTCATCTACGATCGTCAGCTCATGTGCCCCCTGCCGATCCGATGACAGATGCAGTGATCGCCGGCCACAAAACGGGGGAGGCAGGAGATAAGAGGATCTCCTGCTCTGTCCTCTTCTGGCAGACGTTCATCGCATCTGACAGATGAACCGTGGGGGTGACGTCATCCGCCCCACCACAGAAAGGGTTGGGCTAGTCGTGAAGATGGCGGCACTCATTGGGAAAGCAGGGAGAGAGGGCCTGTCGGGCTTTCTCCTGAAGACTGAAGAGCCCGGGGGGAAGAGGAGAGGCGACCGGATTGAACGAGGGGTCAGGTCAGTGTTTTCTTTAACTTTTCTTTTACTGAAGTGAGAATCGATACTAGGAAGAAAGAATTATTTCTAGTATAGTCGAATGAAATCTCATACTTCACAGAATCCATTTTTTCTGACATCCCTATGGTGTAGGCTCTATGGATCCTCCCCCACACACCCTCCAGCACTGGGGTGGGGGGGGCGGTCAGAATGCAGCCAGCAGATACTTGTGACCACCTACCAGCTCCTTATTGAGTCACCTCCAGCCCCTCTAGCTGCTGTCTGTGCTGCACATGGCAGCCAATATGGATATTAGTTGCTGCTCATAATAATGTGATCCACTGTGTGTGGAAAATGACAATCAAATCTTTCAGGAAAAGTTTTATAACATATGTAGCTCTCTTTTAATCACAACAAAGTAGAAAACCAGTTGAGACTCATTACTGCAATATCTGAAGATGCCATTCAGAAATGACCTATGTATGGGGAGCGCAGCAGCGGCTTATAATGAGGCTGACTGATAGCAGATCAAAGAAGCCGCGTGTAATTAGTAAAAATCAGACAGCAAGTAGGTCAAATATGGCTGGAAAATGGAACATACGATGGAAAAACATTTGGGGAAATCCCATTGGCAGGATGAAGATATCGCAAAGGAGCCGCTAAGTCATATACTTGAGTCTAATATCGAGCTTATTACCGAAACTTAAACTGGAACTTCAGCATGATTTAATGAAAAGCACAAACCCTTAAACTATTCCACAGCATCTAACATTAATATTAAGTTTTTAGTCATTTATTCAGGATGAATCAGGATTTCTGCTGGAGCCCCACTAACATGCGACTGTTCACGCCGCCATCTTAGCCACGCCCCCCGAGGCCTCCTATATCATAGTGAGCAGCGGGCCGGTCAGAGCCAATCAACGGGCCGTATGTGGCCTGGGGGCCGTACAATGCCCAGGTCTGGATTAGTAGCACTGTCTCTATTTTTGCAGATGACACAAAGATGCGTAGCACAGTGCAGTCTATTGAAAATGTTCACAAGATTCACAGCTGTTCGACAATCTTAGGTGGTATTTGTTAGAAAGAGTTTCGGGAGACCTCAGCTCTATAGATAAATAAATGTGGAATGTGAACCCGGCTTGCATGACGGGATCTAAAAAAAAAAAAAAAAATAGGACAAACAAGAAAAAAAAAAAGAAACAATAAAATGGATGAACAAACATCTGAATCAATGCTGGAGTATAGTCTGTGTGGTTGTAAAGTAGCCGGAGGTGCTCTGGGAACCTTTTCCTAGGCAATAAATAATGGAGCCTCTGGCTTCTAGCTCGGTGTGGCAGTGATGCCGCTTGTCACGCAGAGACATTGGCCCGGTTCCCTTCCTGGACGCTACTGGGAAAGGCGACTGGGGATTTATAGCACAGGCCACATCAACGGCACAATCTGCCAGGGAGCTGATAACACCACCTCCACCAAACTGTCCCATTTGTCAGAGTGATTACTGGAAGAATATATTCCATCATGTCCTAAGCAAGCTGCTCGTTACAGAACACTGAAGCATTTAGAACGTTCTGTGTCTGGCTTGTTTTGTAAATCTGCTCAAAAAGACAGGTGGTGGACCAGGAATGGGAGGAGATGGGAAACCCCTTGTGTCATAGGGCCAACAGGTGGAGGAACCCATAAACCTCAATCCTTAAAGCAGACCAAAAGCCCTCACCACTCCCCCCCCCCTTCCCGGTCGATGCTAACAACTCGCAAATGCCTTCCCTGCTAGAGGGATAGTGGGGATGCGTCCGTGGCTCTCGCATGTGCCGTTGGACCGGAAAGCAAGGTAAGTTTATACCTGGGGGGTTTCACACAGTGGGGCATCTGGATTTTGGATGCCCCGGGAGGAGGGGAATGTTATAGATTCCTGGGCCGATCATGCTGGGATTTGGTCCACTTTAAAAAGAAGCACGCCCTCTAGCAGTTTTGAGATTGCAGACTGGCTGGTTTAAAAGGCTGCCGGATGACCTACACCTCCTTGGTTTCCCTGGGGAGTGCACGCACTCTGAATGGCTGGGCATTAGAGCATGCAGAGCAGCAGGGAAGCATCCGCCAGCAAACACATCAGCGCCGGAGCAGCCGGTAAAGGCGAGTTTACTGGCGAACCTCGGTGGTTTTACATAGTGGGGCATTCAGGAATAGGTTGTCCCAGGGGCTGGCCCTGGAGTTTTTAGATTCCAGGTCCAGCTGGATAGATTTGAGCTACTGTGGACCAAAACCCAGGTGACATAGGCCTCCCCCCCCCCCCCCTGCCCTCACTCACTCACAATGTCTCTAGCCTACCGAAACAAATGATGTTCATTGTCTAGACAGACCCTCTACATAAAATGGGTGTTGGACAACGTGGGGGGGTTGGGAATCGATAAGCACGAAAACTGACTTTCCCACGCTCCCTGGTGGGAGTCGGTAGCGAAGTTCATATGATCCCGCCAGCCAATAGTGGGCGCACAGATGGGGATCATGGGGAAAAAAAAGGGGAGGTTTCTCAGGCTACAGGTGGTTAACATGCTGGGGAACCGCAGCAGGCATCCTAGTGGTTGCCGACAGAGAAGAAGACCCTTACATGGATGCAGCTGCTGCAGTCCCAAGAATGCGGTTCAGTAAAGTATTTCTACACAATTTTGGAGTATTTAAAGTGGAACAAAACCCAGGATTTCAACTATTCCAGGTTTTGCTCTGTGCCCTGGGAGCATCCCGAACTGGCACGCCTCGCTGAGTGAAACCCCCCAGAATGCCCAGAAAAACTCACCTCCTCTCGGTCCAAAAGCGTGTGGGCTTTCATCCAATCAGAGCCATTTTCCGTGCATGTACTCGGCAAATGGCACGGTTTACAAGCAGGGCTTTGGTGATCAGGAGCGCAGCATCAGCATCCCAGGCAGCACATGCGCTCTCGCCCTAGCCTATCCCAATACCTGGGAGTGGGAGCACATTCACAGCCCAAAAGGTATGCATCTGTGAGATGTTTACTTTGCTGAGGGCGCCAGGAAGCAGGTGAGTTTGTGGCGTGGGGGGGGGGGGGGGGTTACACAGCAGGGCATCCCGAATCCTGAGAATCCATGGCCAGCAACAGTGGGTTTTGTTATGTGTGAGGAATAGAGCAAATATTATATGTCATTTTATTGCTGATGCCTGGAATCCCCCTTAAAATTCTCAGTTCTTAGCAAATGTCACCCTTTTTTCCCCCTGGTAGCATTAAGGCTTTCTAGCCATAAACACACACAGGACCTAATCTCCACAGGAAAGAGAATTAGAATCTGTGATTTGAGCCAAGCGCAGATCACAGACTCCCTGCCGATTCTCTTCCACCTCTGGGACGGGAAGGCCCCGATGGGTCTGAAGCAAAGGTGACCCCTGGAGATAGTTCCCTGGCATCAAACACCAGTACCTCAGACATCCGGCACCAACACAAATCAGATCGTGTGTGTCCCAGCACGAAGTCAGATACAGAACCAGAATGGGCCCAAAAAAACGAACATAGACGTACAATTCTCAGAGCGACGCAATCACAGGAACCTAAAGAAATGAAGTTCTCAGGTTCTGTCCCATCTAGGGACTCAATCTTACCAATCTCAATCAGCCCAATCGTTTGGTGCCATATTCAGGGACATATGACCCCCCCTGCCCAAAGTTATAACCACTAAAGGGTTTTAGGTTCTAAAGCAGGTTCCACAACCATGGGAGAGAAAAGTCCACCTCACAGAAGGGAGGGGGTGAAAAGATCCCGAGGCATAAAGGGGGATGACCCTGGGCCAGCGATTGTCACTTCTTGGGAGGTCACGTTGCAGCACGTGGGAGATGCCCGGACCATCTATCAGCTATTTACTCACCTCCATGTGGGAGCCCATCATCACCACTCAGCATTCTGCATTTTAAAAGCAACTCTGACTGTTGCATCTCTGTGTGTAACTCACTGTAACCCACTTCCCAGAACGACATTTGTATTCATTCATATTCCATCATAGCCAAACGATTGTTATCACTGCCCTGTGCGCTCATTGCATTAAAACCTTAACTTGAGCCATCTTGTTGCCTTAGCCAAGAATCTGTGGCTTTGGGCCTGGTAATCCCACTAGGTGGGCAGAACAGATGGGGTTTTGGGAAAGTGGGCTGTGTGTTCGGAGGTCCCTGATTGTTAGTTGGAACACATGACCCGCGTTAACTGATTTTTAATTTTTTTTTTTTTTTTTTAGGTATGCTTATATCTAAGGTCAACATCTAACCTATCATCTTCCGGAGTGTAGTGGAAGTTTTTAGAAGGAACAAAACAGGCTCCAGGCGATTCCAAAAAAAAAAAAAAAAAGTACAGCTAACTGATGAGTTAACTAAGGAAGCATTAGTAAGTCTGCTCGTCCTTGAAGGACAGCAGACTATGAATATCAGCACATCCGGGCGTTTCTAGAGACATCAGCGGACATTAAAGTTAAATTTGGCGAGCAGAGTTCTGATAATAAAGATGATTATTGCAATGGCAGCCTGTTCCACCTGTTCCCCCAGCACGCCCGCGCAGTTACGCATGAAGCTATAAAAAGACGGATCTGATGGCGGAGCGTGGCGAGGCGCGGGACGGGATTCTGGCTTACTTCAGATTGCGCAACAGTTAATTATGGGAACGACCTTTACTCCACAATCCGCTAATTAGAGAGTCGCAGTGTTCTATGCAAATTGGCGGCCGGTGTTCCAGCAATTCAGGTTTCCCCCGAGAAGTAGGAGCTAGATGTAAATATTTACAGAGGTGAGGGAAGTCGCACCGGATTACGGATGGAAACGCTACGTTATCTATATGTAACCCGAGGGGAGGGGTTATTTATGTGTATGGGGGGGGGGGTTATTTATGTGTATGGGGGGTATTTGAGGTATAGGGCAGCCTCAGGTAAGCTGCTGCCACTTTATCCATTGCTCTGTATGTCCCAATGGGGCCCTAATAGATTACAATTGGGGGCTGCACCTACAAAGAGAAACCGTGGAGTTAAACCGGACCTTCACCCTGAATAAGAGCCTATGTTGTATGTTACCCCCACCCTGTACATACAGATTGCCCACATTAAAAATTATCCTACCTGCACCTAGTGCCTTTTCTGAGGCATCCAAGATGGTGGCACATGGAGTCTCAGGCTGCCTACAGACAGGAAGTGTCTTCTGACTGCCGCTTTGCATTCTGGGATTGCTGTACTTTTCCAGCTCTGCTCGGTGTAAAGCACAGCTATAACCCCACCCCCTGTACATTATCCCGCTCTCCTCTCCTAAGTATCTGATACTTCAAGATGGCGGTGTCCATATCTTAGAGTTGCAGTTGCAGCCCATTGGGTGAAAGAATAATAAGTAAGTGACTAAAAACTTAAAATATATTAATTTTAGATGCTGGGAAATAGTTTTGAAGGGTTTGGGCTTTTCATTAAATGATGCTGAAGGTCCGGCTTAAGTCCAGGGAGGGTGACTGGAGCAAACAGAGAAACATGACAGTTATTGCAGGAATCGCAATGTCAGCAACAACATGGAGAGCGATAGAGCAGGAGAAAACAGGAAAAACATGTGCGCCCAGTGGTGCCAAGCGGGGACACTGCAGCACTCAGGATGAGACGCGAGAGACGATCATTAAATGAATCCACATGCTGGACACACAAACAACTCGCAGAGTGTCACTCCGCCGCTCGCTGCGAGGGAACGCTGTCCGGCTTCAAGTCTCCTCCGTGTAGACTAATTGCTCACCGGAGTATAGAGATGGAGACGCGCTCTGCGGCCAGAATCTTGTGAGAATCGTAAACAATCCCTGGTGAAGAGCGGTGGTGGCAGGGACACGATGCAGAGATCCTCCTCTGCTGACCATGTGACCAGGGCCAACTCCAGCTTTGAGTGGGTCCTAAGGGAGTCTCAGTGGCCCCCTGCGGTGTGGTAGGACACTCCACATACGGTGGTAAAGTTGCATTTATAATGAATAGTGCCAACGAAAATAGAGGAAAGAGAAAGAATAGAGGGACAAAAACAAAATGAAAGGTATGACTAAAAGAAAGACTGACAAAAGAGAATGAAAGGACGTGCGAGAGAAAAAAAAAAGCAAACATAAAAATGAAATGGCAATAAGGATAAAAGACAGAAAGAAATGGAATAGAAGGAAGGACAGCAAGAAAGAATAGAAGGAAGGACAGCAAGAAAGAATAGAAGGAAGGACAGCAAGAAATAATAGAAGGAAGGACAGCAAGAAAGAATAGAAGGAAGGACAGCAAGAAAGTATAGAAGGAAGGACAGCAAGAAAGAATAGAAGGAAGGACAGCAAGAAAGAATAGAAGGAAGGACAGCAAGAAAGAATAGAAGGAAGGACAGCAAGAAAGAATAGAAGGAAGGACAGAAAGGAAGAATAGAAGGAAGGAAAGAAAGAAAATGAAAGGAATGACTGAAAGAAAGATTGACAAAAAGAGAACGAAAGACGCGCAAGAGAAAAAAAAGCAAACATAAAAATGAAATGGCAATAAGGATAAAAGACAGAAAGAAATGGAATAGAAGGAAGGACAGCAAGAAAGAATAGAAGGAAGGACAGCAAGAAAGAATAGAAGGAAAGACAGCAAGAAAGAATAGAAGGAAAGACAGCAAGAAAGAATAGAAGGAAAGACAGCAAGAAAGAATAGAAGGAAAGACAGCAAGAAAGAATAGAAGGAAGGAAAGAAAGAAAATGAAATGACTGAAAGAAAGATTGACAAAAAGAGAATGAAAGACGCGCAAAAGAAAAAAAAGCAAACATAAAAATGAAATGGCAAAAAGGATAAAAGACAGAAAGAAATGGAATAGATGGAAAGAAATGATAGAAGGATGTATATGAATATAAAGAAACAAAGAAAGAATAGAAGGAAAAAAAGAATGAATAAAAGCGAGAGAAAAAAAAACAGCAAAAATAAAAATGGAATGGCAAAAAGGATAAAAAGACAGAATCAAAGAATAGAAGATATGACAGAAGGAAATATACAAATAATAGAATTGCTGACTGAATAGATGAATGAATGAAATAAAACAAAAACAAACAATCCCTGGTGAAGAGCGGTGGTGGCAGGGACGCGATGCAGAGATCCTCCTCTGCTGACCATGTGACCAGGGCCAACTCCAGCTTTGTGTGGGCCCTTAGGGAGTCTCAGTGGCCCCCCTGCGGTGAGGTAGGACACTCCGCGTACTGTGGTAAAGTTGCATTTATGGTGAATATTGCCAACAAAAGAATAAAAGGAAGGACAAAAAAAAGAAAATAAGGAAACAAAGAAAATCAAAGGAATGACTAAAAGAAAGACTGACAAAAGAGAATGAAACATGCGAGAAAGAAAAAAACAGCAAAACATAAAAATGAAATGGCAAAAAGGATAAAAGACAGAAACAAATGGAATAGATGGAAAGAAATTATAGTAAGGAAATATATTAATATATAAGGAATAGATGAATAAATGCATGAATGAAATAGTAAAGAAATGAAGAATAGGACTGATGCAAGAAAGTAGTAAAGAAAAAAATGGAGTGTCAGAAAGAAAGAATAGATTAAAGAGGGCTCCCCGGTAAACAGAGCCAGAACCAGAGGGCTCCCCGGTAAACAGAACCAGAGGGCTCCCCGGTAAACAGAACCAGAGGGCTCCCCGGTAAACAGAACCAGAGGGCTCCCCGGTAAACAGAACCAGAGGGCTCCCCGGTAAACAGAACCAGAGGGCTCCCCGGTAAACAGAGCCAGAACCAGAGGGCTCCCCGGTAAACAGAGCCAGAACCAGAGGGCTCCCCGGTAAACAGAGCCAGAACCAAAGGGCTCCCCGGTAAACAGAGCCAGAACCAAAGGGCTCCCCGGTAAACAGAGCCAGAACCAAAGGGCTCCCCGGTAAACAGAGCCAGAACCAAAGGGCTCCCCGGTAAACAGAGCCAGAACCAGAGGGCTCCCCGGTAAACAGAGCCAGAACCAGAGGGCTCCCCGGTAAACAGAGCCAGAACCAGAGGGCTCCCCGGTAAACAGAGCCAGAACCAGAGGGCTCCCCGGTAAACAGAGCCAGAGCCAGAGGGCTCCCCGGTAAACAGAGCCAGAGCCAGAGGGCTCCCCGGTAAACAGAACCAGAGGGCTCCCCGGTAAACAGAACCAGAGGGCTCCCCGGTAAACAGAACCAGAGGGCTCCCCGGTAAACAGAACCAGAGGGCTCCCCGGTAAACAGAACCAGAGGGCTCCCCGGTAAACAGAACCAGAGGGCTCCCCGGTAAACAGAACCAGAGGGCTCCCCGGTAAACAGAACCAGAGGGCTCCCCGGTAAACAGAACCAGAGGGCTCCCCGGTAAACAGAACCAGAGGGCTCCCCGGTAAACAGAACCAGAGGGCTCCCCGGCAAACAGAACCAGAGGGCTCCCCGGTAAACAGAACCAGAGGGCTCCCCGGTAAACAGAACCAGAGGGCTCCCCGGTAAACAGAACCAGAGGGCTCCCCGGTAAACAGAACCAGAGGGCTCCCCGGTAAACAGAACCAGAGGGCTCCCCGGTAAACAGAACCAGAGGGCTCCCCGATAAACAGAACCAGAGGGCTCCCCGATAAACAGAACCAGAGGGCTCCCCGGTAAACAGAGCCAGAACCAAAAGGCTCCCCGGTAAACAGAGCCAGAACCAGAGGGCTCCCCGGTAAACAGAGCCAGAACCAGAGGGCTCCCCGGTAAACAGAACCAGAGGGCTCCCCGGTAAACAGAACCAGAGGGCTCCCCGGTAAACAGAACCAGAGGGCTCCCCGGTAAACAGAACCAGAGGGCTCCCCGGTAAACAGAACCAGAGGGCTCCCCGGCAAACAGAACCAGAGGGCTCCCCGGCAAACAGAACCAGAGGGCTCCCCGGTAAACAGAACCAGAGGGCTCCCCGGCAAACAGAACCAGAGGGCTCCCCGGCAAACAGAACCAGAGGGCTCCCCGGCAAACAGAACCAGAGGGCTCCCCGGCAAACAGAACCAGAGGGCTCCCCGGCAAACAGAACCAGAGGGCTCCCCGGCAAACAGAACCAGAGGGCTCCCCGGTAAACAGAACCAGAGGGCTCCCCGGTAAACAGAACCAGAGGGCTCCCCGGTAAACAGAACCAGAGGGCTCCCCGGTAAACAGAACCAGAGGGCTCCCCGGTAAACAGAACCAGAGGGCTCCCCGGTAAACAGAACCAGAGGGCTCCCCGGTAAACAGAACCAGAGGGCTCCCCGGTAAACAGAACCAGAGGGCTCCCCGGTAAACAGAACCAGAGGGCTCCCCGGTAAACAGAACCAGAGGGCTCCCCGATAAAGAGACAGCACCAGAGGACTCCCCGATAGACCCAGAGGGCTCCAGATAAACAGAGCCAGAACCATGGGCTCCCTGATAAAAAGACAGCACCACAGGGCTCCAGATAAACAGAGCCAGAACCAGAGGGCTCCCCAATAAACGAGCCAGAGGGCCAAGCCCCAGATCCCCCCAGTAAACAGAGCGAGCCAGAGGGCTCCCAATAAAGAGACAGAGGATGAAATTGCAGCCTAAGCTGGACACAAGCACCCATTACACTACTATAGCTTGGACTCGCTCATTCCCTGACATTTGTGCCCCTGCTTGGTCTGCTCCGATTCTTACATACACACACTCCTTTATTAGCTATTGTCAACCAAACACATGGCAACCTGGGTAATCTGGGCCTCCCCTTCCCTGTATACGGATTGATATGTATTGCCCAGTGGTGGCTCAAAAAAGCTGCCAAATACTCACAGGATTCATCATTTCTATGTTTCAGAGAAAGATATATACAGATTATTCCAAAAGAATTCCGTCCTTCATATCCTGCATTCCATTCCCATAAATGTTTACATCCGCATTATCCAGCGTATACAATTATGGCGAAACTGTAAAATCGCAGCGTACTTGTCTTATCTTCACGTTAAAAGATTTCTGACTTAAAAGAGAATTCCTGGGACAACCTCTGGTCTCCCGAACACATTTCTGCCCTCGGTACATTTTGCTTTGTACAGAGTAGCACAGAAATGATCGCGTTCATCAACCAATCAGTGTGCAGCATTTACACTGATTGGCTGATTAAGCAGTCACTCAGAATCCGTACAGCAGCTGGGCTGCAGCTTCTAAGCTGTCAGGGTGGGTGGAAGGATTACCTGGATGGCCCCCGGCACCATGCCAGGTGATTGTTTATTTTAAAGTGGACCAAAACCCATGGCCCGGGAATCTATCCCCCCAGGGCATCCATGCCTGTGAAACACCCCAGGTCGTCCCATTCACTTACCTTGACTCCCGGGCCAACAGCGCATGCGCGAGCCGCGGACGCATCCCCGCTATTCCTCTAGCAGGGCCCCGGCATTTGTGAACGGGCACGCTCCATGTTTGAGGGAAGCGGGGTATGTGGCCGTCAGCACGCTCAGAGCCACTGGCCTTAGACCAAGGCTTAGACGGAGGGACGTCAGCGGCTGAAGGTCCAGTTCAATGTATTACGCAGTGGCTTTTTATGCTGCCGTAGCCACGTCCCCTGCAAATTAAGAGATCACCAGTTGGCTGATCTCAAATCTGCTGGGTGATGCACAACAGCCGGTGGCTACACAGAACCCCGACAAGGCCCTCAAATATAACTTGTGTTCTCATGTCACAATGCTACAGGGTTTCCCCACAAAACGCAGCAGTGACAGCTGCGGTCGCCTGGAGTTGTTTGGGTCACATGATGGCTGTTGCATTCTCCGTTAATGCTCGCATAGCAAATGAAAGCGAAGCGCTGTCCTCTCCAGATCTCCGGGAGGACACACGTTCGCCAGCTCAGCACCCAGTAAAAGCTGCGCACATTGAATTTCCCTGTCGCCATCCTGGGCTGCGCTGTGGCAGCTTTGATGTGCGCCGCGGTTGGGGCCTGGTAATAGTCACGTATTATATAATCACCATTATAAACTTCAAAGAATTTTCCCTTTCTGTGTCTGTTTCGGTAACCTCCGAACAAGGGCGACGACTTGCAGAACTACAAAAATTAATTAGGTGAGGGGTCAGTGTGTGCGGAGGCCTCCGGTCCCAAAGCACAGACTCACATGGATGTAGGTCAGACTGTCTGGACATAGTTAAAAAATAGATAAATAAATAAAAACTGGACTGCTGTGTTTTCCTCCTCTCTGTTGCACTTCTCTATTGCCACATTCAGGTGTAAAAGGGGCCATAGTGATTTTTTTTTTTGCAGTACCGCAGCGTCTGCCGAACACATGTGGTACCCAACAAGTGTGAACAAGGGATTGAAGCACCAAAGTTGCAAGGGTGCACCCAAACCTCTCCACACCCCCCCAGCCCCCCCCCACCACCAGAGAGAGAGAGAGAGAGACAGAGAGAGAGGCGCAGAGACAGAGAGAGAGGCGCGCAGAGACAGAGAGAGAGGCGCGCAGAGACAGAGAGAGAGAGAGAGGCGCAGAGACAGAGAGAGAGAGAGAGGCGCAGAGACAGAGAGAGAGAGAGAGGCGCAGAGACAGAGAGAGAGAGAGAGGCGCAGAGACAGAGAGAGAGAGAGAGGCGCAGAGACAGAGAGAGAGAGAGAGGCGCAGAGACAGAGAGAGAGAGAGAGGCGCAGAGACAGAGAGAGAGAGAGAGGCGCAGAGACAGAGAGAGAGAGAGAGGCACAGAGACAGAGAGAGAGAGAGGCGCAGAGACAGAGAGAGAGAGAGGCGCAGAGACAGAGAGAGAGAGGCGCAGAGACAGAGAGAGAGAGGCGCAGAGACAGAGAGAGAGAGGCGCACAGACAGAGAGAGAGGCGCAGAGACAGAGAGAGAGAGGCGCAGAGACAGAGAGAGAGAGGCGCAGAGACAGAGAGAGAGAGGCGCAGAGACAGAGAGAGAGAGAGAGGCGCAGAGACAGAGAGAGAGAGGGGCGCAGAGACAGAGAGAGAGAGGCGCAGAGACAGAGAGAGAGAGGCGCACAGACAGAGAGAGAGAGGCGCAGAGACAGAGAGAGAGAGAGAGGCGCAGAGACAGAGAGAGAGAGGGGCGCAGAGACAGAGAGAGAGAGGCGCAGAGACAGAGAGAGAGAGAGGCGCAGAGACAGAGAGAGAGAGAGAGGCGCAGAGACAGAGAGAGAGAGGCGCAGAGACAGAGAGAGAGAGGCGCAGAGACAGAGAGAGAGGCGCAGAGACAGAGAGAGAGAGAGAGGCGCAGAGACAGAGAGAGAGAGGCGCACAGACAGAGAGAGAGAGGCGCAGAGACAGAGAGAGAGAGAGAGGCGCAGAGACAGAGAGAGAAAGGCGCAGAGACAGAGAGAGAGAGAGAGGCGCAGAGACAGAGAGAGAGAGAGAGGCGCAGAGACAGAGAGAGAGAGGCGCAGAGACAGAGAGAGAGAGGCGCAGAGACAGAGAGAGAGAGGCGCACAGACAGAGAGAGAGAGGCGCACAGACAGAGAGAGAGAGGCGCAGAGACAGAGAGAGAGAGGGGCGCAGAGACAGAGAGAGAGAGAGAGGCGCAGAGACAGAGAGAGAGAGGCGCAGAGACAGAGAGAGAGAGAGAGGCGCACAGACAGAGAGAGAGAGGCGCAGAGACAGAGAGAGAGAGAGAGGCGCAGAGACAGAGAGAGAGAGAGAGGCGCAGAGACAGAGAGAGAGAGAGAGGCGCAGAGACAGAGAGAGAGAGAGAGGCGCAGAGACAGAGAGAGAGAGAGAGGCGCAGAGACAGAGAGAGAGAGGGGCGCAGAGACAGAGAGAGAGAGAGAGGCGCAGAGACAGAGAGAGAGAGAGAGGCGCAGAGACAGAGAGAGAGAGGCGCAGAGACAGAGAGAGAGAGAGAGGCGCAGAGACAGAGAGAGAGGCGCAGAGACAGAGAGAGAGAGAGAGGCGCAGAGACAGAGAGAGAGAGAGAGGCGCAGAGACAGAGAGAGAGAGGCGCACAGACAGAGAGAGAGAGGCGCAGAGACAGAGAGAGAGAGAGAGGCGCAGAGACAGAGAGAGAAAGGCGCAGAGACAGAGAGAGAGAGAGAGGCGCAGAGACAGAGAGAGAGAGAGAGAGGCGCAGAGACAGAGAGAGAGAGAGGCGCAGAGACAGAGAGAGAGAGAGAGAGGCGCAGAGACAGAGAGAGAGAGGCGCAGAGACAGAGAGAGAGAGGCGCACAGACAGAGAGAGAGAGGCGCAGAGACAGAGAGAGAGAGGGGCGCAGAGACAGAGAGAGAGAGGCGCAGAGACAGAGAGAGAGAGGCGCAGAGACAGAGAGAGAGAGAGAGGCGCAGAGACAGAGAGAGAGAGAGAGGCGCAGAGACAGAGAGAGAGAGGCGCAGAGACAGAGAGAGAGAGGCGCAGAGACAGAGAGAGAGGCGCAGAGACAGAGAGAGAGAGAGAGAGAGAGGCGCAGAGACAGAGAGAGAGAGGCGCACAGACAGAGAGAGAGAGGCGCAGAGACAGAGAGAGAGAGAGAGGCGCAGAGACAGAGAGAGAGAGAGAGGCGCAGAGACAGAGAGAGAAAGGCGCAGAGACAGAGAGAGAGAGAGAGGCGCAGAGACAGAGAGAGAGAGGCGCAGAGACAGAGAGAGAGAGGCGCACAGACAGAGAGAGAGAGGCGCACAGACAGAGAGAGAGAGGCGCAGAGACAGAGAGAGAGAGGGGCGCAGAGACAGAGAGAGAGAGAGAGGCGCAGAGACAGAGAGAGAGAGGCGCAGAGACAGAGAGAGAGAGGCGCAGAGACAGAGAGAGAGAGAGAGGCGCAGAGACAGAGAGAGAGAGAGAGGCGCAGAGACAGAGAGAGAGAGAGAGGCGCAGAGACAGAGAGAGAGAGAGAGGCGCAGAGACAGAGAGAGAGAGAGAGGCGCAGAGACAGAGAGAGAGAGGGGCGCAGAGACAGAGAGAGAGGCGCAGAGACAGAGAGAGAGAGAGAGGCGCAGAGACAGAGAGAGAGAGAGAGGCGCAGAGACAGAGAGAGAGAGGCGCAGAGACAGAGAGAGAGAGAGAGGCGCAGAGACAGAGAGAGAGAGAGAGGCGCAGAGACAGAGAGAGAGAGAGAGGCGCAGAGACAGAGAGAGAGAGAGAGGCGCAGAGACAGAGAGAGAGAGAGAGGCGCAGAGACAGAGAGAGAGAGAGAGGCGCAGAGACAGAGAGAGAGAGAGAGGCGCAGAGACAGAGAGAGAGAGGCGCACAGACAGAGAGAGAGAGGCGCAGAGACAGAGAGAGAGAGGCGCAGAGACAGAGAGAGAGAGAGAGGCGCAGAGACAGAGAGAGAAAGGCGCAGAGACAGAGAGAGAAAGGCGCAGAGACAGAGAGAGAGAGAGAGGCGCAGAGACAGAGAGAGAGAGAGAGGCGCAGAGACAGAGAGAGAGAGGCGCAGAGACAGAGAGAGAGAGGCGCACAGACAGAGAGAGAGGCGCAGAGACAGAGAGAGAGAGGGGCGCAGAGACAGAGAGAGAGAGGCGCAGAGACAGAGAGAGAGAGAGAGGCGCAGAGACAGAGAGAGAGAGAGAGGCGCAGAGACAGAGAGAGAGAGGCGCACAGACAGAGAGAGAGAGGCGCACAGACAGAGAGAGAGAGGCGCAGAGACAGAGAGAGAGAGGCGCAGAGACAGAGAGAGAGAGAGAGGCGCAGAGACAGAGAGAGAGAGAGAGGCGCAGAGACAGAGAGAGAGAGAGAGGCGCAGAGACAGAGAGAGAGAGAGAGGCGCAGAGACAGAGAGAGAGAGAGAGGCGCAGAGACAGAGAGAGAGAGAGAGGCGCAGAGACAGAGAGAGAGAGAGAGGCGCAGAGACAGAGAGAGAGAGAGAGGCGCAGAGACAGAGAGAGAGAGAGGCGCAGAGACAGAGAGAGAGAGAGGCGCAGAGACAGAGAGAGAGAGAGGCGCAGAGACAGAGAGAGAGAGAGGCGCAGAGACAGAGAGAGAGAGAGAGGCGCAGAGACAGAGAGAGAGAGAGAGGCGCAGAGACAGAGAGAGAGAGAGAGAGGCGCAGAGACAGAGAGAGAGAGAGAGGCGCAGAGACAGAGAGAGAGAGAGGCGCAGAGACAGAGAGAGGCGCAGAGACAGAGAGGGGCGCAGAGACAGAGAGAGGCGCAGAGACAGAGAGAGAGAGGGGCGCAGAGACAGAGAGAGAGAGGGGCGCAGAGACAGAGAGAGAGAGGGGCGCAGAGACAGAGAGAGAGAGGCGCACAGACAGAGAGAGAGAGGCGCACAGACAGAGAGAGAGAGGCGCACAGACAGAGAGAGAGAGGCGCACAGACAGAGAGAGAGAGGCGCACAGACAGAGAGAGAGGCGCACAGACAGAGAGAGAGAGGGGCGCAGAGACAGAGAGAGAGAGGCGCACAGACAGAGAGAGAGAGAGGCGCACAGACAGAGAGAGAGAGAGGCGCACAGACAGAGAGAGAGAGAGGCGCACAGACAGAGAGAGAGAGAGGCGCACAGACAGAGAGAGAGAGAGGCGCACAGACAGAGAGAGAGAGAGGCGCACAGACAGAGAGAGAGAGAGGCGCACAGACAGAGAGAGAGAGAGGCGCACAGACAGAGAGAGAGAGAGGCGCACAGACAGAGAGAGAGAGAGGCGCACAGACAGAGAGAGAGAGGCGCACAGACAGAGAGAGAGAGGCGCACAGACAGAGAGAGAGAGGCGCACAGACAGAGAGAGAGAGGCGCACAGACAGAGAGAGAGAGGCGCACAGACAGAGAGAGAGGCGCAGAGACAGAGAGAGAGAGGCAGAGACAGAGAGAGAGACGCAGAGACAGAGAGAGAGGCGCAGAGACAGAGGCGCAGAGACAGAGAGAGAGACGCAGAGACAGAGAGAGAGACGCAGAGACAGAGAGAGAGGCGCAGAGACAGAGGCGCACAGACAGAGAGACAGAGGCGCACAGACAGAGAGACAGAGGCGCACAGACAGAGAGAGAGGCGCACAGACAGAGAGAGAGGCGCACAGACAGAGAGAGAGGCGCACAGACAGAGAGAGAGGCGCACAGACAGAGAGAGAGGCGCAGAGACAGAGAGAGAGGCGCAGAGACAGAGAGAGAGGCGCAGAGACAGAGAGAGAGGCGCAGAGACAGAGAGAGAGGCGCAGAGACAGAGAGAGAGGCGCAGAGACAGAGAGAGAGGCGCAGAGACAGAGAGAGGCGCAGAGACAGAGAGAGAGGCGCAGAGACAGAGAGAGAGGCGCAGAGACAGAGAGAGGCGCGCAGAGACAGAGAGAGACGCAGAGACAGAGACGCAGAGACAGAGAGAGAGACGCAGAGACAGAGAGAGAGACGCAGAGACAGAGAGCGCGAGAGAGATAGAGACAGGCAATTCTGTAAATACTCACCTGTAGAATTGTTTTTGTTCTTGTATGGCACGGCCTGCTTCAGTATTCACAGTTGGGTTGGGTTATTCCGCCACAAGGTGGCGCAGTGGTATCGCAGAAAGCTGTGGCATCTCCCGGCCCCCTATAAAAACGGGATTAACTATAGAGTTCCCAGCATAGACAAGCAGTGAGACAAGAAGCCGAGAGAGAATAAAGGTAAAAAAAATTTAAAGGGTAAAAAAAAAACCCCAATAACCTGGAACAATCACCATAAAGAGGCAACCAAAAATAACGATAACAAGGGTGGGGTGAAGCAGGCCGTGCCATACAAGAACAAAAACAATTCTACAGGTGAGTACTCACAGAATTGCTTTTTTTTTTCTTTATTGCATGGCACAGCCTGCTTCGGTATTCATAACAGTTGGGACATCCAAAAGCAGTGTCCAAAAATAGGGTGGGATCCCCAGTGAGTAACAGTCGGCAGTTCAAGTCACTACCGCCTGAAGCACCTTGCGGACAAAAGCTGCATCCGCTGAGGCCTTAACATCAACCTTGTAAAAAACTTTGAAAAAGTATGAACAGAAGACCAAGTAGCGGCCTTGCAAACTTGTTTAACAGAAGCTTGGTGCTGAAAAGCCCAAGATGCACCAATAGCACGAGTAGAATGAGCAGTAATTCTAAAG
Source organism: Gastrophryne carolinensis (assembly GCA_027917425.1). Lineage (NCBI taxonomy): Eukaryota > Metazoa > Chordata > Amphibia > Anura > Microhylidae > Gastrophryne > Gastrophryne carolinensis. The sequence goes on from CM051234.1 coordinate 38,414,983, forward strand.
GGAGGTTCCTTCCCTTTAGCAGAATAGGCTTGAACCACCACCTGATGGCTACACTTGCTGATAGTGGATTTAGCCGGAGGCAAACCCTTCCTAGGTACAGAAGTGAGAACAAAAAGAGCATCAGATTTCCTGAAAGGCTCAGTAGCGACCAAATAAAACTTCAGAGCCCTGACCACATCCAGAGAATGCAGTGTCCGCTCCTTCGAATTAGCAGGATTAGGACACAATGAAGGCAAAACAATGTCCTGATTGAGATGAAAGGCAGACACCACCTTAGGCAAGAAATCCGGCATAAGCCGAAACACCACCTTATCCTGATGCCTCTCAAAATAAGGAGGTTTGATGGAAAGCGCCGCCAGCTCAGAAACTCGCCTTACAGAAGTGACAGCCACCTTAGAGTCAGAATGGGCAAAGCAGCCTCAAGGATAGGCTCAAAGGGAGGACCCTGCAGAGCAGACAACACCAGATTCAAGTCCTAGACTGGTAGCATAGGCTTACGAGGTGGACGCACATGAGTAACACCCTGGAAAAAGTTTTAACCAACCGGTGGTTGGCAAAGGATCTTTGGAAAAAAATTGCCAGAGCTGAAACATGGCCCTAAAGGGGACTTAGTGGAAGGCCAGAATCCAAACCATGTTGCAAAAATTCCAGAATCCTGGGAATAGAAAAAACCCGACAGGGAAGAGACTTGGACTCACACCAGGCAATGTAAGCATGCCAGACCCTGTAATATATAAAGGACGAGGACTTCTTCCTAGCCTGAATCATGGTATCCACAACAGAGGCAGGCAATCCCTTCTCTGTCAAGATGTAGGTTTCAGCAGTCAAGCCCTTAAAGCCAGCATTTGTAAATTGGGATGGCGTAGCTGCCCCTGAGTGAGAAGATCTGGATCCCTGGGCAAGACGTACTAGTCTACTGCCAACTGCGGGACATCTGCAAACCACACCCTTCTTGCCCAACAAGGAGCAACCAGGATGGCTGACACCCCCTCCTGGGCAATCTTGCGCATGACCCTGCCCAGTAGAGGGAACGGAGGGAACACATAGGGAAGCCTAAACTCTGTCCAAGGCATTGTCAGTGCATCTGTGGCGAAAGCCAGAGGATCCTGGGACAGGGAGACAAACCAGGGAAGTTTGTGATTGGGACGGGAGGCAAATCGGTCCACATCCGGCTGACTCCAGCGGTGACACAGGGAGGGAAACACCTGGTAGATGAGGGACCATTCCCACAGACGAGACGTCCCCCTGCTCAGGGAGTCCGCCACTTGGTTCTCCACCCCCAGAATGTATACCGCTGAGATGCAGGGGCTCATTCTGTTCTGCCCAAGAGAGTATCAGAGACACTTCCTTCAAGGCTCGCTTGCTCCGAGTCCCTCCCTGATGGTTAATGTTGGCAACTGCCGTCTGGTTGTCTGAGCGGATCTGAACAGCCCGACCCTGAAGGTGAGTGGTTAGGCGAGAAAGATCCAATTTGATCGCCCTCAGTTCCAGGACGTTGATGGAAGCATGGGCCTCTTGTGGGCCTCACCGACCCTGGAACTTCAGGGACTTCCAGAAGCCTCCCCAACCGGTCACGGAAGGTCCTGCCCCCCAGACGGTTCCTTGGGTCCAGCCACCACGAGAGGGACTGTCTGGCCAGAGGAGACAGAGCAAATTCCTAATCCAGGGACACAGGGTCCCGATCCCAAATTGACAAGAGGTGCAACTGAAGAGGTCTCATGTGAAACTGAGCAAAGGGGACTGCCGCGAAGCAGGATACCATCAGGCCCACCAACTGCATCCCCTGACGGATGGAGGGATGAGGACATGATAGCAGAGCCCGAGCCTGCATCTAAAGAGTCCCCACCTTCTGCTGAGGAAGGAACACCTTGACCTGAGAGGTATCCAGAGTCATGCCCAGAAAGGACCTCTCCAAGGACGGGGACAGAGTACTTGGGATAGTTGATTACCCAGCCGAAGGATTCTAGAGTGGATGTCACCATCTGAGTGTCCTGCTCGGCCTGAGGAAAGGACTCCAGGTAAGGAATGATGCGTATGCCCTGGTTCCTTAGCAGAGCCATCACCCCCACCAGTACCTTGGTGAACACCAGAGGCGCCGAGGTGATACCAAAGGGTAGAGCCACAAACTGGTAATGCTGATCCTGCAGCTCGAACCTTAGAAATCTCTGATGACCTGGGAAGATAGGCACATAAAGATACGCATCTTTGATGTCCACAGTGGTCATGAAGTCGCCCGGGCGAAGGGTACTGACAGCAGAGCGTAGCATCTCCATACAAAAATGCTTGAATCTGAGGCCAAATTTGAGGCCCTTCAGGTCCAGAATGGGCATTAGAGAGCCGTCCTTTTTGGGGACCGTGAAAAGATTGGAATAGTACCCCTGACCCCGTTCTTGATGGGACACCTGACAAATGACTCCTGACTCGAACAGGCATTGAACCGCCAGAAGCAACCCTTGAGCAGACAGGGGGTTTAAAGACATCTGGGATCTGATGAATCTTGGGGGCGGCCAGGCTGCTAACTCTATCTTGTAACCGGAGTACACTACTTCCTGAATCCACCGGTCTGAGACATGAAGCCTCCAGATGTGATCAAAGAGCCGAAGCCGTCCCCCCACCCAGATGGGTGAGGGCGCCCCTTCATGCCTGAGGGGGCTTGGGCTTGGAACTCCTGGAGAGACCGGGACGACCACGGGATCTGCCACGGCCCCAAGAATCTCTGCGGCCACTAGAGAGGAGGGAGCACGAAAGGAAGGGAGGGGGACGGAGGACCCCCAAAACGGCCGAGACTGCCTCCTACTCTGAGGTAGCCTGCCATCCTTGGCTAGAACATCAAGACGCTCCCCAAATAGCCGCAGCCCCGCGAAGGGGAGTCCAGTGAGCGCTTTCTTAGCAGCAGCATCAGCTGCCCACTGACGTAACCAAACAAAGCGGCGCATAGCCACCAAGAGCGCAGAGGCCCTACTGCTCAGCCGCACAGCATCATCCATAGCAGTAAGGATAAAGGCCACAAAATCAGAGCAAACCAAGAGAGTCCTATACTCCTCCCCCCCGCTATGATCTGTAGCGCCATCAAGGAGACGCTTGAGCAGTTTCTTAAGGGCAATTGCTGCAATTGCAGCCGCACAGGCCGGGCGCAATCCAGCCCCCACACAGGTAAAGGCATGGCAGGCCAACTGATCCATGCGCCAGTCCTCACTGTCCCTCAGAGTGGTAGTGTCAGGTGAAGGCATGACCAAAGTATTGGACAAGCCCAGCACGGGAGCGTCCACTTCAGGGGGAAATGACCACCTCTTAACAAGATCAGCAGGAAAGGGATACCTCTTATCCAAACCCTTGGGCACAGCAGGCAGCCTGTTAGGACATTCCCATTCTTTAAGCACCATAGTTGTGAAATGTCCCTGCTCAGGGAACTCCAGACACTGTTTACTAGGACGAAACAGCTCAACCGGTTTCCTTTTAGCCTCCACAGGGGCAGCAATGTGTAAAATTTCAAAAATGTGAGACAGCAAATTATCAGTATTCTCAGATACCATGAATCCTCCCCAGATTCAGGTTCACTATCACAACCCGCTTGCTGGTCCCCAGAGGAGTCAGAGTCCTGGAGCAGTTCCCCTTCCTCTAGGGAATAACGTCCAGTAGTGACATTAAATTCCTCATACTCCTCGGTATAGCGTGAGGGAGTGGAAGTCAGGTGCCGCTTGTTGCCAGAGGCCTTCCTAGGAACAGGCCCAGCAAGCTGCTTCTCAATGTTGGCCACACAAAGTGCCAGATCAGACTGTGACCCCCTGCTAGCATCCCCCTCACTGGGAGCTAATTGCAGCAGTGGGGGGGGGGTAGGTGATGCCGAAGGGGGCGCAGAGCTGGGAAGCAATGCAGGCAAACCAAGCTGGAGCGCAAGGACACTTTGAGAGCACGGCACACACTCCGTGACATCATTGCTGATAGGGGATACCCTGCACATGGAACACAGCCGGGATTGCCCCCAAAGGACCCCCGAGCACGCTATCCCCAGAAGCCTCCATATGGTGATTAACACAGGCGCAATAGGCCAGCACTGGGTAAAGGCCAATACAAAAGCCACCTGGGATGCCCCCAGATAATCAAAAATGGGTGGGGGGATGAGAGGGAGGAAGGAGTAGAGCTGGGAGAAACCACAACGCACTGGTATCCCGCCTGAAAGACATAAGTAAAAACGACACATGAGCATCCTGCAGCACATGCCCCACGAGACCAATAAAAAAACCCCAAGGGGGACTCACGGACCAAGGACCCCGCAGGGTCACCAAGGCACAGACCACAGGATGAAGGACACACCGGAGGAAAAAGCGCTGCAGCACGGAAGGGAGAAATCCAGACGCCTAGCTAATCCAAAATGGCACCGGCTGAGGTACCTCAAGGGGCGGGCCGCGGGGGGACGACGCTATACGCGTCCCCGCCCCCCCCAAATAGAGCGCGAAAATGGAGCCCACGTGACACCACCGGCACCATGACAAAGCAAAAAACGCCACCGGTTATAGTGCCCACAGCCGCGGAGCGCAGTACAAAACGGCGCAGCTGGCAAAAAACACCAAAAAAACACACTGTAAACGGGCAAAACACCACAACTACCACTCGCCTCTACCACCAGCCCCCCCCCCCCCCCCCAAAGAGAGGGGGGGGAGAGAGAGAGACGAGAAGGAAGCGGCGAGTATCCAGGCCAGAAAGGGGGGGGGGACCCTGAAGGAAAAGAAGGTGTTAAAACACTTACCCCCTCAGAAGCCAGGACAGGAACTCTGCATCCCTAGTAGGCTCACCATAAAGCCTATGGCCGGCTACCCTTTGTGGAACTCTATGGTTAATCCCATTTTTATAGGGGGCAGGAAGATGCCACAGCTTTCTGCAGTACCACTGCGCCACCTTGTGGCGGAACAACCCAAGTGTTATGAATACCGAAGCGGCCGTGCCATGCAATAAAGAAAAGAGACAGAGAGAGGGGCAGAGAGACAGAGAGAGGGGCAGAGAGACAGAGAGACACGCACACACACTTTATTCTAGGTATTATTGTGATTGAGCGTCACACTTCAGCTCCAGCTGCTTTACACCACTGAGATAGCTTTCAGGTCTGATATGAAGACTTACCAGTCTCTTCAAAGAAGTATCCATTTCTGGACATCGCTGCCGGGGGGCTCTCTGGAAGAAAGAAACAAAAGCAATGGTTACGATAAATTTGTAATAATGTAATCAATTTATTTTTTTCTAAGCACAAATGTTCTACAATAGAAACCGTTAAACTGCCAGGTAAGTGCCAGGTAAGGTGCCAGGTAAGGTGCCAGGTTGTATATGCTAACTATTTGTTTTTCATAGGATCCAGGGGAACCTTAACCTTGTTTTATTCTCCCTTCCAGCCTACCATTACTAACCAACCATTTCCTTTTAGGTCCACACATGAATTGGAACAGATTAATACACCACATTTGTGAATGGTTTGTTCAGTGTTTGAGTTGGCGGCGCTTTCCTTCAAACCCCCTTACTTTGAGAGACACCAGGACAAGGTTGTGTCTGCCTTTCATCTCAGGATATTGTTTTGCCTTCTCTATGCCCTAATCCTAGTAACCCTAAGGAGAGGGTTTTAAACTCTCTGGATGTGGTCAGAAGTTCTATTTGGTGGCTACTGAATCCTTCAGGAAGACTGATGCTCTTTTTGTGCTCCCGTCTGGTCCTAAGAAGGGTCTGGCTCCAGTTAAGTCCACTATTAGCAAGTGGATCCGCCAGGCTGTGGTACAGGCCTATTCTGCTAAGGGGAAGGAGCCTCCCTTCCACCTTACTGCTCATTCTACTCGTGCTATTGGTGCCTCTTGGGCTTTTCAGCACCAAGCTTCTGTTGAACAAGTTTGCAAGGCCGCTACTTGACGTTCGGGCCTCAGCTGATGCTGCTTTTGGTCGCAAAGTTCTGCAGGTGGCAGTGGTTTGAACTGTCTGCTGTTACTTTTGGGGATCTCACCCTACCTTACGGACATTGCTATTGGATGTCCCAAGTGTAAGGAATATCTTCTGGAACAGGACGTGCTGTATACTTAATATAATACAATTCTGTGATTACTCACCTCTAGAATTGGTATTATATGTATACAGCACGTCCTGTTCCACCCCACCCTTATCATTATTCTTAGTTACCTCTGTATGGTGATTGTTCATTTTTTAATTCTGGTTATTATTATCCCGGCTTCTTGTTAACTGCTTATCAATACTGGGGAATTTGTGGGAGGTCCCTGACTTATATAGGGCCGGGAGGGGCCACAAGCTGTTTTCTGCAGTCCAGCGCCATCTTGTGGATGTATTACCCCAAGTGTAAGGAATATTCTGGAACAGGATGTGCTGTATACTTAGAATAGATAACAGACCACATAACAGGAGCCGAGTGCCACACCGAATGTGGTCTCACCGCTGTGAGCAGGTTAGAGCAGCCCGGTAATGTTCTGCCTGACAGTAAAGCAGTTATTACGGCTTTGGCGGTGAAGCACGTGCTGTTAAATTCTATCCGCATATTTATTTTCTTTTACAAATTTTTTATTAAGGTTTGCACAGGACAGACAGTTTACAGTCGTACACAACCGTACTGGAATACATAACACAAGCATCGCATACAGAGTTGGAGGTAATCAGTGCCATTCACCTATCTATAAACTATATCAATTCTGAACTGCAATCCAGTTACGTTTGCTACAACACCGGTCACAGACCTCTGATGAAGAGCCACGAGAGCTCGAAACGGCCGTCAGGTTATGTCATACATCTAGTAAGTCTCAACAAGGATGTTAATACATGTTTATTGTTTGCCAGCCTTAGGCTGAGTCACATACATTGTAGAGTTAATTCATGAGCTACTGTTTACTTTGTGTGCAATAAGCCTGAACTGGGAATCTGTGCAATATGTTACTTTGGAGCTGGTGCAATATATTATGGTTAGAATGAGATTTACTTTTTTTTTTTTATGCACTTTACACTTTATTCGATATCAACTAATGATTGCACTATGTACTTTAGTGATATATTGGGCATTACTTTTTACAACTAGACTGTATTTTTGAAGACATTTTAATAAAATAATTTTTTGATAAAATAAAACACACCTTAAACAGAGCAGCTCTGGCTCAATGATTTTTTTTAATTGATGTGTACCGCATTGTTATCTTTGTATGATGGAATGGATTTTTGGTAGATTGAAGTTTGTAATCTAATAAAAACTGCTGACAATTTTTAAATGAATTGTGTGCGCACCTTATGTAATTATATTGGATACAAAACACTGGTCTTCCCATATAGCAGGTCACATTTCTTCTATTTTGATCATCTGGCTGCTTATTAAATATCTTATCATGGGGACAACCACTATAATCGTATGAAATTCCAGCGGGCTACTTATACTGTAGGCAAACAATTAACTCATCGTGTAGGAGTAAAGTAAGCGGGGTTAAGTGGAGAAAGCTGCAAGATGATTGGACAGTGTAGCCAGGCAATAGGAAAAGCAAGCAGAATGCTCGACTGCATAGCTTGAGGCATCACCAGTAGAAAGAGGGAGGTTGTGATGCCGCTGTATAGAGCCCTGGTGAGGCCACAGCTAGAATACCGTGTTCAGTTCTGGGGATCTCGCCTGCAAAAAGACATTATTCAAATAAAACAGGTCCAAAGGCTGGCAACAAAAATAGTAGAAGGACTTAAACTTAAAACTTAGGAGAGACTTAAAGAACTTAATCTGTACAATCTGGAGGAAAGAAGGGAGAGAGGGTACATGATGGAGACCTTTATATATGTAAAAGGATTGAATAAGGTCGAGGAGGGAAGTGTGTATGAGAAGAAATGATAGATAGAACAAGGGGACACAAGATCAGGAGCAATGTTAGAAAAGCTCAAGAGGCACCAATAGCACGAGTAGAATGAGCAGTAAGGCGGAAGGGAGGCTCCTTCCCCTTAGCAGAGTAGGCCTGTATCACAGCCTGACGTATCCACTTGCTGATAGTGGACTGGCCGGAGCCAGTCCTTTCTTAGGTCCAGACGGAAGCACAAAAAGTGCATCAGTCTTCCTGAAGGATTCAGTAGCCACCAAATAGAACTTCAGAGTTCTGACTAAGTCCAAAGAATGCAGGTTACTGGGATTAGGACACAGAGAAGGCAAAACAATGTCCTGATTGAGATGAAAGGCAGAAAATCTGGCTTAAAATGAAACACCACCTTGTCCTGGTGTCTCTCAAAATAAGGAGGCTTGATGGAAAGCGCCACCAACTCAGAAACACGCCTAACAGAAGTGATAGCCACCAAAAAGACCACCTTAAGAATAAGAATGGACAAAGGAGCCCCTTGCAAGGGCTCAAAAGGGAGACCCCTGCAGGGCAGATAAGACCAAGTTCAAGTCCCAGACTGGTGACGCACATGAGTAACCCCCTGAAAAAAGGTCTTGACCAGGGGATGCTGAGCAAAGGATCTTTGGAAAAAAATAGCCAAAGCAGACACATGGCCTTTCAGAGTACTGAGCTGAAGACCCAGATCCAAACCATGTTGGAGAAACTCCAAAATCCTAGGAAAACACACGACCGGGAAGCGAGTGGGACTCGCACCAGTCAATGCAAGTACGCCAAACCCTGTAATAGATAGAAGAAGAGGACCTCTTCCTAGCCCTGATCATGGTATTCACCACCGAGGCAGGCAGCCCTCTTTCCATCAAGATGGAGGTTTCAACAGCCAGGCCGTCAAAGCCAGCGTTTGTAAATTGGGGTGGCGTAGGTGTCCCTGAGTGAGCAGATCTGGAACCAGTGGCAGGACATACTCATCTACCGCCAACTGCACGATGTCTGCGAACCACACTCTTCTTGGCCAACTATCTTGCGCAGCACCCTGCCCAGCAGTGGAAACAGGGTAAAGCTTGTGAATGTGACGGGACGCAAACAGATCCACATCCGGTTGACCCCAGCGGTGGCACAGGGAGCGAAACACCCTGCTGCTGAGGGATCACTCTCCCAGACGAGAGGTCCCCCTGCTCAGAGAGTGAGGGATGTACACAGCTGAGATGCAGGGAACATTTTCCTCCGCCCAGGACAGTATCAGGGACACTTCCTTCAGGGCCCTCTTGCTCCGGGTCCCTCCCTGATGATTGATGTAGGCAACCGCCGTCTGGTTGTCCGAGCAGACCTGAACCGCACGACCCCTCAGGTGTGGGGTTAAGTGGGCGAGAACCAACCTGATTGCCCCCAATTCCAGAATGTTGATAGGGGCATGGGCCTCCTGAGGGCCCCACTGACCCTGGAATTTCAGGGACTACCAGAATCCCCCCCAACCTGTCAGACTGGCATCCGTGGTGACAGTCTCCCAGCAGGGGACCAGAAAGGATCTGCCCCCCCAGCAGGTTCCTTGAGTCCAGCCACCACACTAGAGACCGCCTGACCTGAGGGGACAAGACAAACACCTGATCCAGGGACACAGGTTCCCGATCGCATACTGACAAGAGGTGAAGCTTGAAGAGGCCTCATGTGGAACTGAGCATATGGAACCGCCTCGAAGCAGGACACCATCAGGCCCACCAGCTGCATTCCCTGCCTGATGGATGGATGAGGACAAGACAGCAGGAGCTGAACTTTCTCCTGAAGGACCTCCACCTTCTGTTGAGGAAGAAAGATCTTGACCTGAGCCGAATCCAGAATCATGCCCAGAAAAGACTTCACCATGGAAGGAGACAGGGAAGATTTGGGGTGATTGATCACCCAGTCGAATGATTCCAGTGTGGACACCACTGCCTGATGTCCAGCTCTGCCTGATGGAAAGACTGAGAAGCGATAAGCATGTCGTCCAGGTAGGGAAGAATGCAAATGCCCTGAGATCTCAGCAGAGCCATCACTCCTGCCAGCACCTTGGTGAATACCCTGGGGGCCGAGGTGAGGCCAAAGGGCAAGGCCACAAATTGGTAGTGCTGATCCTCCAGAGCGAACCTGAGGAATCTCTGATGAGCTGGAAAGATAGGTACATGAAGGTAAGCATCCTTGATGTCTACAGAGGTCCTGAAGTCCCCTGGGCGTAGGAAAGTCACAGCTGAGAGCAGAGTCTCCATGCAAAAGTGTCTGAATCTGACAAACTTGTTGAGAAGCTTTAAATCCAGGATAGGTCTGATGGACCCATCCTTTTTGAAAAGATTGGAAGAGCAGCCTTTGCCCCTTTCCTTCAAGGGCACCCGGCAGATGACACCTAGGTTTAGAAGGCCTTGGACAGCCAGGGAGAGACACTGAGCAGACAAGGGGTTTTGAGCTAACCGAGATTTGATGAATCTTGGGGGCGGCCAGGCTGCAAACTCCATCTTGTAACCAGAGTATACTACCTTCTGAATCCACCGGTCTGAGACATGACGCCTCCAGACGTGAGCCAAGAGCCGAAGCCGCCCCCCCACCTGGATGGGTGAGGGCGTCCCTTCATGCCTGAGGGGGCTTGGGGGACCCCAGGTGGGGCCAGGGCGGCCACGTCCTCAGGCCCTGCCCCAAAAATCTCCACGGGCTCCAGCAAAGGAAGCTCCCCGTCCAATTCTGGAGCCCCTGAAGGAAGGAGAAAAGGCACCTGAACCCCGAAAGGACCGGGGCTGCCTTCTACGCTGAGGTAACTTGCCACCTTTAGCAAACAAGTCCAAACGTTCCCCAAAGAGGCGCAGCCCCTTTGAAGGGAAACCCAGTGAGAGCCTTTTTGGCAGCATTGTCAGCTGCCCACTGGCACAGCCAGACCGAGTGACGTATCGCCACCAACAAGGCAGATGCCCTACCACACATTCACACAACGGTATCATCCAGGGCAGAGAGAACATATGCAACAAATTCCTCACAACGCAGAAGAGCTCTATACTCTTCACTGCCAGCATCATCAGGGGCCCCATCTAAGAGACCCCTGAGCAGGCTTTTAATAGCAACAGCCGTGATAGCAGATGCACAGACCGGACAGAGCGTGGTCCCAATACAGGCAAAGGCATGGCAAGCCAACTGATCCATGCGCCTGTCCTCCCCATCCTTCAGTGTAGTAGAGTCAGGGGAATGCATGACAGATGTGTTAGACAACCCCAGAACTGGAGCATCCACCACTGGAGGACATGACCAATGTTTACCCATCTCAGTAGGAAAGGGATACCTCTTATCCCAACTCTTTGGTACCCCGGGAAGCCGGCTAGGCCGTTCCCACTCCTTGAGTTAGTTCAGGAAACTCCAAACATGGCTTAACAGTATGAAACAGCTCCCCCTGCTGCCACGGGGTCATGGCAGGAGGAGAGATACATAGCACTTCAAAAATGTGAGTCAAAAGTCTGTCAGTATCATCTGAAGCCCATGGGTCAGACCCAGACTCAGCATAACCCCTAGGCTGATCCTCAGATGATTCTGAATCAGAGGATAATTCCCCTTCTTCCAGGGGGGTATATCCAGTAATATCAAAAAACTCCTCAGCTTCCACAGGAAAGAGTAACACCGGGTGCCAGATGCCGCCGCTTAGCAGGAGCCTTACGCGGGCCAGACCCAGCAATATGCCTTTCAATACTGGCTACCCGGGTAGCCAAATCAGGTTGAGACTCCCCACTGGTATGCACCTCACTGGGAGTCAGATGTAAGCTTGGGGGGGTAGGCGAAGCCAGAGGGGGAGCAGCACTAGGCCCAGCCACAGGTAACCCGGACCGCAGCGCAAATACCTGCTGGGCGCAGGGTACACACGCCCTGACATCATCACTTATAGGGGATACCCCACACGCCACACACAGCAGGGCTTGTCCCGAAGGAACCCCGAGCACATTATCCTGAGAAGCCTCCATATGGTGATTATCACGGCACAACAGGCCAATAGGGATTAATGCTAATAATAGCAACCTGGGATGCCCCAATAACCCACTGGGGAAGTGGGAGTAATGAAATATAATAGCCCTCCAGTAAGAGTTAACACTAAATAGAGGGGATAGGACCGGGAGAAACCACAAAGTTTGACCAGCCTGCAAAAGCGGGTAAGCAAAAGATCCCATAAGCAATATGCAATACAGAGAAATATATAAATAAACCAGCCCGCAGGAGCACTTACGGACCGCGATAGGGAGACGCCAGGCGCCCGCATATACCTCGAGGTGCAGGCTGCGGAGACAGTGATGCAGAACACTTCAGCCGCAAGGCCGCCCCCCCCCCCCCCGAGGAGCGCGAAAACGCGCCCCCCCTGACAAGGCCAGCCAATTATGGCGCAGCAGCGCCTGAGGCGATGTCGCCGCCGTCCGCAGAGCGTAGTACAAGCGTGCGGCGGCAAAAGAAACCAGTGCAATCAATTCATAAGGGATAAAACACACTACATATAGTAAAGACATGCACCCCCCCCCCCCCCCGAGATCTACAAGGAAGAGCGAAGGGGTAACGACGGCCAGCCTAAAGGGAGCCAACTGCGGGACACGGGGCGAGGGGCATCCCATAAGGCTCACCATGGGCCTATACCACCTACCCTTTGGTGGGGGACTGCAGTTGGAGCAGCGCTCCTTAGCACCTGCCAGCGGTGCTGCCTACCTTCACCCGAACCAGCGCAGCCTGAGCTGGGAGGCAGTAAAAGGAAACTGGTGGGAATAGTCCTACAGGGCCGCAGGCTAATAGCCCCGCTCACCTGCGAGTAGAGAGAGCCATCTTCTATTGATCGCAGGCAGGACTGCAGAGAAAAACTGAGGATTTTGTGGGAGGTCCCTGGTATATATGGGGCCAGGAGGAGCCACTTTTTTGTCTCTGCAGTCCAGCGCCATCTACTGGATGTATATCCCAAGTGTAAGGAAGAACGGGTCCAAAGGCCGGCAACAAAAATTGTGGAAGGACTTAAACTTAAAACTTATCAGGAGAGACTTAAAGAACTTAATTTGTACAGTCTGGAGGAAAGAAGGGAGAGGGGGGACATGATGGAGACCTTTAAATATGTGACAGGATTGAATAAGGTTCAGGAGGGAAGTGTTTTTAAGAAGAAACTTAATGATAGAACAAGGGGGCACAACCTGAAGCTAGTCGGGGGGAAGATCAGGAGCAATGTTAGAAAATATTATTTTACAGAAAGAGTAGTAGATGCTTGGAACAAACTTCCAGCAGAGGTAGTTGAAAAATCAACAATCACTGAATTTAAACATGCCTGGGCACACATCTATCCTAAGATAAAGAGAACATACAGTATACACATAAGATATAGAGAACATACAGTATACACATAAGATAAAGAGAACATACAGTATACACATAAGATATAGAGAACATACAGTATACACATAAGATACAGAGAACATACAGTATATACATAAGATACAGAGAACATACAGTATATACATAAGATACAGAGAACATACAGTATACACATAAGATAGAGAGAACATACAGTATACACATAAGATACAGAGACCATACAGTATACAAATAAGATACAGAGAACATACAGTATACACATAAGATACAGAGAACATACAGTATACACATAAGATACAGAGAACATACAGTATATACATAAGATAAAGAGAACATACAGTATACACATAAGATATAGAGAACATACAGTATACACATAGGATACAGAGAACATACAGTATACACATAAGATACAGAGAACATACAGTATACACATAAGATACAGAGAACATACAGTATACACATAAGGGCAGACTAGATGGACCGTATGGTCTCCTTCTGCCGTCAACCTTCTATGTTTCTATCTTCTGGAACAGGACGTGCTGTATACTTAGAATAAAGTTATCGGATCTATTTGCCCAGAGTTGCTCCTTAACCTCCCCCGGTTATCCCCAGAAACGGACAAGGCCCCGGAACATGGAAGCGGAAATGAGAGAAAATCCCCGAGACGAGTGCAGCGCATTCCTCCGGCGCCGTATGTGTGTGGGGTGGGGGACAGCCGTTATTGCATTCATCTGTTGTGAGGCTACTAATAAAGCCGCTGATTCGGGGATTACCGATCGGAGCCGAGACCCCGGAAAACAAAACAGGCGCATTCCCCGGATGCTTCCAATCTGGAAACAGATGAAGTGCCGCCGGCGTTTTAATTACGGCCAAGCAGGCGACTGGTATTTACTGTAAAGCGAGCGGCGCACGTGCCAAAGCCCGCAGGCTGCCTGCCGTCTGGCGAGAGCGAGGTGGTCACTGGGGTCCCGAATGGGGAGGAGTCACAGAGGAGACTGCCAGAGAGGGTCTCAACCAAGACGTTCAGGCCTCTTTAAACCGGACCTTCAGCATCATTTAATAAAAAGACCAAATCCTTAAAAATAACTATTCCCAGCATATAAAACAAATATATATTTTTTAAATGTTTTAGTCACTTATTATTTCCCCCACTGGGCTGCAACTCTGCTCAGGGCTCCAGGATACGGGCGCCGCCATCTTGCCTCAGAAGCATCACATACCGAAGAAAGGAGAGGGGGCTAAAGTACAGGGGGCGGGGTTACAGCTATAGCTGTATTGCAGGCAGCCTGAGATTCCATGTGCCGCCATCTTGAGCGTTTAAAGGCTCCCAGGCCGATCGATTTCCCCCCCCCCGGGAATCCAAAATTGGGATGCCCCGCTGTGTACACCCACCCTTCCGGTTGCCCCATTCACTTACCCTACTTCCCGGTCCAACGGGCATGCGCAGGCTGCATCCCCACTGTCCCTCTAGCGGGGCACAGGCACCCCTCCTGTTACAGGGAAGCAGGAGCCGCTTGCCTCAGAAGCCGTCTTAAATGGTTTGATGTCAGGGGCTCCGAGAGTGCCGATTGGACAAATGGGCGTGCGCCCGCCATAGGACCGGGAAGAGGTGTGTTTCTCTGGGTTACCTGGGGGTTTCACACAGCGGGGCACCCACGATCGGGGTGCCCTGGGGGAAAAGGACCAAAACCAGTCACGTGGGAGCGGGGAGAGGTAAGATTTTGGGGCTTTCTGGGGGGTTTCACACAGCGGGGCACCCCCGATCGGGGTGCCCCGCCGAAGTGGACCAAAACCCAGTATAGTCAAAATCCTGGGTGTTGGTCCACTTTAAAGCAGAACAAAACCCAGGTTTTTTACTTTCCCTGGCTTTGTTCCTTGCCCAGGTGCATAGTTATTAGATATGTCCAGCTATGTGAACCCCCCCTCCCCCGATCGTCTGTAAAAATTGACCTTTAGATAGTCCCAAGGTGCATCAGCATATTAATGATCAGAATACAGTTCTGCTTAGACACATCCGTGGAATAGGGCACAGAAATAGGCCCAGGAATAGGCTCCCGGGAACAAGAGCGCTCACATCCTTAGTTTCCCTTTAGACGAAAGCACCCCCAGCACTCCAGACTATCTGAATAGCGCTGCCCAGATATGCTGTGGAAACCACAGGGCAAAGGTTTAGCTATAGCTAAAAAAAAAAAAAAAAAAAATCCCCATTTTGGATGTCCTTCCTGTAAAATGGAACAAAATCCGGGGTTTGGACAGTCCCCTGTTCCAGGGCCATCCCGATTTTGGATGACCCCACAGCGTAGAGAACGGCCAGAGCCAAGAATGGGCGCATAGAGAACGGCCAGAGCCAAGAATGGGCGCATAGAGAACGGCCCGAGCCCAGAATGGGCGCATAGAGAACGGCCAGAGCCAAGAATGGGCGCATAGAGAACGGCCTGAGCCCAGAATGGGCGCATAGAGAACGGCCAGAGCCAAGAATGGGCGCATAGAGAACGGCCCGAGCCCAGAATGGGCGCATAGAAAACGGCTTTAGCCCAGAATGGGCGCATAGAAAACGGCCCGAGCCCAGAATGGGCGCATAGAGAACGGCCCGAGCCCAGAATACCCCACACGCCACACACAGCCGGGCTTGTCCCGAAGGAACACTGAGCACATTATCCTGAGAAGCCTCCATATGGTGATTATCACGGCACAACAGGCCAATAGGGATTAATGCAAATAATAGCAACCCGGGATGCCCCAATAACCCGCTGGGGAAGTGGGAGTAATGAAATATAATAGCCCTCCAATAAGAGTTAACACTAAATAGAGGGGATAGGACCGGGAGAAACCACAAAGTTTGACCAGCCTGCAAAAGCGGGTAAGCAAAAGATCCCATAAGCAATATGCAATACAGAGAAATATATAAATAAACCAGCCCGCAGGAGCACTTACGGACCGCGATAGGGAGACACCAGGCACACGCAGCAGAGAACTAAAATGGCGCCTGAATATACCTCGAGGTGCGGGCTGCGGAGACAGTGATGCAAAACACTTCAGCTGCAAGGCCGCTTCCCCTACCCCGAAGAGCGCGAAAACGCCCCCCCCCCCCCTTGACAAGGCCAGCCAATGATGGAAAATGGCCCGAGCCCAGAATGGGCGCATAGAAAACGCCCCGAGCCCAGAATGGGCGCATAGAAAACGGGCCGAGCCCAGAATGGGCGCATAGAAAACGGCCCGAGCCCAGAATGGGCGCATAGAAAACGGCCCGAGCCCAGAATGGGCGCATAGAAAACGGCCCGAGCCCAGAATGGGCGCATAGAAAATGGGCCGAGCCCAGAATAGGCGCATAGAAAACGGCCCGAGCCCAGAATGGGCGCATAGAAAACGGCCCGAGCCCAGAATGGGCGCATAGAAAACGGCCCGAGCCCAGAATGGGCGCATAGAAAACGGCCCGAGCCCAGAATAGGCGCATAGAAAACGGCCCAAGCCCAGAATGGGCGCATAGAAAACGGCCCGAGCCCAGAATAGGCGCATAGAAAACGGCCCAAGCCCAGAATGGGCGCATAGAAAACGGCCCGAGCCCAGAATGGGCGCATAGAAAATGGGCCGAGTCCAGAATAGGCACGTAGAGAACGGCCCGAGCCCAGAATAGGTGCGTAGAGAACGGCCCGAGCCCAGAATCGCCATGTAGAGAGCGGCCCAAGTCCAGTATGGCCGTGTAGAGAACGGCCCAAGTCCAGTATGGCCGTGTAGAGAACGGCCCAAGTTCAGTATGGCCGTGTGGAGAATGGACATGCTAAGAAAGGCCATGCAGAAAACAACCTCAATCCAGAATGGCCATGGGGAGAAAAGCCCAAGTCCAAAACCGCCATGTGAAGAATGGCCAGACGAAGAACAACCCAAGTCCAGAACGGTCATGTGGAAAATGGCCATGCTGAATCCATTTGGGATCTGTGAAGTCAGTAAAGTAAAGCCAAAGCCAGCAGGAGAAGAACAAGCCCAGAGCTGGAAAGCAGACAAATCTCTTCTGGAGTTATTGCATCTAAGCGTGTGCCTAGCCCAGGAGTTTATCTTCCCCATCATTTAGACTACAACAAATCATGCTCTTAATTGTGGAGGTGGAAGAAACTCGGCAGAGCGGGACAGCTGAGCCAAAGATCTGTCATCTTCACCGCGGCTCTGGAATACCCACACAAGTGGATTTCACAAGAGCCTTTAGGCAGCCGGCTTATTTTTAGATCTCCAATAATAAGTGTCACAATGAGGAAGTGAACTGTAGTAATTAATGTGGTCGGAGTTCCAGGAAACGCTTTTAGAAAATTCAAAGGAACGCAGGATGGCTTCAGCTGAGCCGCTACATCAACAAAAAGGGAGATACGCTATTACTTGTCCTATCATTAGCTGGGCCATGGAGGGGGCGAACCCTTCTGCCTGGTGAACGGGTTTGAACTGCAAAGCGCGATCCTGGGGTTAGACATTGGAAATGGTGCATCTAAATAAGACGGGTTAGAACTCTGTACGTAGACCCAGTTTAGGCCACCTTTGTTTTTACTAGATGTATTTCTCCCACTGCAGTTAAGTGAAGGTGGGAGCCTTCTCTTTGGCGCAAGATCCCAGAATTATACACGTGTACAGCAAGGCTGAGGGATCTCACACTGTCAAATCAGGATGCCCCCTAGGGAGAGATTTCACCCATACCTTTAAGACTCTAGTTCAGGTTCTATTGCACTTTTGTTGGCCTTTCACACTTTGTGTTTCCACCAAGTTTCGGCAGCAGCAGGAGATTCCGTCCCTAAATCTTAAAGGCAGCAGCAGGAGGATGTGAAATATTCATCACTTGCAGGAGGCGGAAAGGCTTTTATGGAGCACAATATTCTTCAGAGACTCTCCCCATGCAACAGCGCCAGGGGAAAAAAATGGAAGAAATTTAGAAAGCTTCACAAAACTGGTTTCTGATGGAACTGGCATCATCCTCTCAGGGGGAGAGACGCACTCCCGACTCGCTCTATTCTCCTCCTTCCTCTTAGGTGGAGAGACACAGACCCGATTTCCTCCATCCTCCTCCTCGAAGAAAGACATAGACCCCGTCCCCTCCATCCATTTCCCTCTCAGGGGAGAGACAAAGACCCCCTTCCCTTCAACCTTCTCCTTCCTCTCAGGGGAGAGACGTAGACCCCAATCCCTACAACCTCCTCATTCCTCTCAGTGGAGAGACACAGGCCCCATTCCCTACAACCTCCTCCTTCCTCTCAGGGGAGAGACACAGGCCCCATTCCCTACAACCTCCTCCTTCCTCTCAGTGGAGAGACACAGGCCCCATTCCCTACAACCTCCTCCTTCCTCTCAGAGGAGAGACAGACCCCAATCCCTACAACCTCCTCCTTGCTCTCAGTGGAGAGACACAGGCCCCATTCCCTACAACCTCCTCCTTCCTCTCAGAGGAGAGACAGACCCCAATCCCTACAACCTCCTCCTTGCTCTCAGGGGAGAGACACAGACCCCATTCCCTCCATCCTCTTCACTCTCAGGGGAGAGACACAGACCCCCATTCCCTACCACCTCCTCCTTCCTCTCAGGGGAGAGACACAGACCCCCCATTCCCTACCACCTCCTCCTTCCTCTCAGGTGAGAGACACATACCCCCCATTCCCTACTACCTCCTCCTTCCTCTCAGGGGAGAGACACAGACCCAATTCTCTACAGCCTCCTCCTTCTCAATGGATAGAGACAGACTCCACTCCCTCCATCCTCCTCAGGGGATAGACACAGACTCCACTCCGTCCAAGAAGAGAGGCTCATTATTTCCCACCCCCTAGGAGAGAGAGACATCCTACCACCATTCTCTCGGTAGACTTCCCCTCAATACACCCATGCTCTTCTTAGGGGGACACCCATCTTCAAGGGAGGGAGATACATGCACACACATCCTCTGTTCAGGGGAGGAAGGAACTCACACTGCTCAAGAGAGGGGCTTGCACAACACACTGGGGGTGTCAAAAAAAAAAAAAATAGATTCTGTCAAATATCGTGATATTTCATTAGACAATACTAGTATAGATGTTGCTATGTATGTGTGTACTGATGTGTAGATTAGGTTTTCCAAAGCTGTATTCATTAAAATAAATAGATAGATATATAGATAGATATATCTATCTTTGAGACAGAATATATCTATCTATCCATCTATCTTTGAGACAGAATATATCTATCTATCCATCTATCTTTGAGACAGAATATATCTATCTATCCATCTATCTTTGAGACAGAATATATCTATCTATCCATCTATCTTTGAGACAGAATATATCTATCTATCCATCTATCTTTGAGACAGAATATATCTATCTATCCATCTATCTTTGAGACAGAATATATCTATCTATCCATCTATCTTTGAGACAGAATATATCTATCTATCCATCTATCTTTGAGACAGAATATATCTATCTATCCATCTATCTTTGAGACAGAATATATCTATCTATCCATCTATCTTTGAGACAGAATATATCTATCTATCTAATATTATATATATATATTATATATATATATATATATATATATATATATATATATATATATATATATATATATATATATATATATATATATATATATATATATATATATATATATATATTAGTCTTTGAGACAGAACCTGAATATATTGTATCACCACATATGTATGGTGATACATATCATATTGCCAGATTCTTGCCAATTCACCCCCCTACAACACACCATCATTTGCTTGGGGGGGGGGCTTCTTTCTTGAGAGGGTCACATACAACCTCCCCCATTTTTCACTTTAGATGGACACGCACCTACACAACCATCCTCCATTTTTTTCTTTAGATGGAGACACCCACCCATGCCCTTGAGTGACACACACACACAGGTACACTGTTCATCAGGACTTCAAAAAGGGACACACACTATTCTTTCACTCATATGGGGAGAACAGCCTCTTTATTTAATGAAGGATGGACTCTCGTATGGAATAAGCTCGTCCCCTCACTCTTCACGCGGTGCAGCCACCACCATTACGAAGCACACCTGTAGGAAACACAAAGTATTTTTTCTAAAACAAACACAAAATTCTACTAAATAACTGTGTTCCGGTCACCAGACTGGACTCCCTGTAACACTCCCTTGGATTGGA
The DNA here is from genome assembly GCA_027917425.1 of Gastrophryne carolinensis. Taxonomy (NCBI): domain Eukaryota; kingdom Metazoa; phylum Chordata; class Amphibia; order Anura; family Microhylidae; genus Gastrophryne; species Gastrophryne carolinensis. The sequence continues at coordinate 38,435,305 of CM051234.1, forward strand.
GCCCTGCACAGATAGCAGTGGGTGTGCAGCCATATTGGTCCTGCATCCTGCTCTCAGGCTCTTTTCCATCAGGCAATGTCTCCCTCAAGTGCTTTACAGTGAAGGCGAGGAAAGTGCCCAGAGGGAATCCCCCCCCCCCTCCCATTCCACAGCATGAGAGGCAGACATCCCAGCAGGCTGCCGGCCCTTTTTGGAACGTCACCAATACCTCGTGTGTGCGCTCTGCACGCTCGTTCTAACCTGGCATGGCCGCAGTGCCCAAAGCAGCTGAACTGGGCCTCATGCTGATCCCCATTCTGAACTCATCCCAGCTACACCTAATCCCTTTCTGTCAGCTTCTGGAGATCGACACCACAATCTGAAGTGAGAGGTCGAGATGGAGAATATGCCATAATGAGGTCTCACATATTCCCCCATAATGCCCCAACATGTTTAATAGGGTTAGGTGCCCTGCCTGCCCAGGATTACTGAATAACTTTATGGCACACACCAGGACAGAGCTTTGATGGTGAGCGAGGCTGATTCGGTGCAGTGAAACACTGAAACGGCCATTACAGAGGGACAGCTGGGATCCTGTCACAGTGGAAGCACCAATAGCAGACGTGGGGGAGGTCAAGAGCATTGCAGGGAAGGCTGTGTGAGTGTTGGGTGGGGGTCTGCTTTAAAAGTGGACTCCTAGGCCGGTCACTGCCTACCCCGCTGTGTTAAACCATGGGAGTAGTAGTAGTAGAAAAAGACAGACGAAGAAGAAGAAAAGAAAAAAAAGACAGACAGTCGAAGAAGGAGAAAAGAAAAAAAAATACAGACGAAGAAGAAGAAAAGACGAAGAAGCCTCTAGCTGTGTTGTGGGCACACACAGCTAGAGGCAGGTGCAGGGATGCAGCCCATTCAGATTGGGCCCATTTGGGGGGGGGGGGGGGCAATTTTTTGGCGTGGCTCATCATATAAAGAAAATCCAGTCAAAACGGATTGCACTCTTATTTTTACAACACAGGGGCATTCTGATCCTAATTCTGGATATACTGGGGTGGGGGTTGTGGAGCTATTCAGCCCTGGAGTCAGGGTGGATAAAAATCAATGTTTTTTAAAAAAAAAATAAAAAAAAAATAAAAAAAAAAATCGGATTTTTTTGATTTAAATCGGATTTTTTTTCAATAAACTGCTTTTTGAGGAAAATATTTTACCATCCAAAGGTTCTTCCATCATGAGATAAAGCTGAGTTGTTTAACTCAGTAGAATAAAGGCTGTATATGTGTAACATTCACAATGCCATGCTCTTCCAGAGGTTTCTGTAGGATTAGTGGGCAGTTTCTCTCTTATATTATCACAGACGCTCGCTTTACTTACGCAGTTCTCAAAACTGAATTGGACTCCGCAGAGGTCCCAGCCTCTTCTTCACAGCAAAAATGTTACAACATGAACAGAGTTGAGAAAAAGACCTTAATCCTATTGTTCTACAAACCTATGACTAGTGAGCTACAGAGGACAGCAGGGACAGCAGGATTTAAGTTTTTCATGTGTCGGCTGGGCTGACAGTCTAAGTTTCTTAAAATATATATATATTTTGTTTAGCCAAATTAGTTAACAAAACATGGATGTTTGTTTAAGCAAATAACTTATGCTGTAATGTTGTTATTGTTTCAGTTGAATAAATCTATTTAAATTGTTATTAAGGTCAGGATTATTTTTCTCCTTCCTAAGTACAACAGAACAGTGGTGTCCAAATATGAATGATTAACCCATTAAACTGGGGAGAAAAAAGTCATATAAAAAGTGATTCTAAAAATCTTCATCTACTTGCATGTTAAAATAGCAAGAACTAGTTTAGGTAGAAACTTTGATTTAAATCACTGATTTAAATCAAGCCTTACTGACTAGTGATTTAAATCGTGATTTAAATCGTGATTTAAATCAGTTAGATTTAAATCAAATCCACCCTGCCTGGAGTCTTAGATTTCAGGGATGCTAAAAGTGCATATAGGTCCACTTTAAAATGCTGCCTCAGTCTTCTCTGCTTGTTTGTGTGCAGCAGCAGCTTCAGTCAATCATCTCGACTGCTGCCATCAGCAGAGATAAATAGTCATCCGATCGGCCCTGCTGGTCTGTGTGCTGCCATTGCATCTCGGTCCTCTGGATGATCAGCTTTAGCCATATCATAGGTTCTGGTGCACCTCAAGTCCCAGCATGAACTGACAAGTCCCCCTCTAAAAGATATTCTCCTATTCTTTCCAAATCTGAATTTCCCCAGGCAGGGAGCCATCTCTGCAATTATCCTAATAATGCAGCCAAAGGAATAATAAATATGGCTGTCCTGAAGGATGGCGGCGGCGGCAGCGGCGCTCGGGCTGTGCACAAAACGTATTCCCCAAGCCCACAATGACATAATCCCTCCTGCTCACTGCATCAGAGCTGAGATTACAAAATAGATTTGTATAAATATATATAGACACTCGCACACGTGCTTACAGGCTGATGTAGCGGCAACACATACCGCAGCGTTTTACAGTGCACGTAAAAGCTCTGCCATTGGTCCCTGTCCATCACATGAGCGCTCTTTCTCCGCGACACACACAAACCACCAACAACAGTGTTTTTGGGAGGACAGTGCAGCACCTGCAAGCAGACCTGAAATGGTTTCCTTTTAATAAAAGCTACTGCAGGGGCATCCCGATTTGGGATGCTACTCTAGTTAAGGATCGCTTAGAATATAGTTATAAAGCTCTGGGCGATATGTCCTAAACATCTGTTCACACTGCAGTAAAATGATAAAGTAAACGCACACATTTAAAGCGGACCTTCACTCTGAATAAGAGCCTATCTTATATGTTTCCCACACCCTGTACATACAGATTGTCCACATTAAAAATCATCCTACCTGCATCTACTGCATGTTATGAGCCTTTAAACATCCAAGATGGCGGCTTATGGAAGCCGCCATTTTATCAGGCAGCCTGCAAACAGGAAGTGCCTCCTGACTGTGCTGCTCTGCATTCTGGGACTGCTGACCTTTACCTGACCCCAGCTCTGCTCTGTCTGAGCAAAGCACAGATATAACCCTCCCCCCTGTACCTTATCCCACTCTCCTCTCCTCAGTAAGTGTGATGCTTCTGAGTCAAGATGGCGGCGCCCGTATCCTAAATTCCTGAACAGAGTTGCAGCCCAGTGGGGGAAAGAATAATAAGTTAGTGGCTAAAAACGTAAAATATATTAATTTTAGATGCTGGGGAACTGTTTTTTAAGAGTTTGGACTTTTCATTAAATCATGGTGAAGGTCCGGTTTAAGTCTCTTCAAAGCAGCCCAAAATGCATTACTCCCTGGCCCTGGCGTATGTCCCTGGCACTCTATTCATTCAAAACAGATTGCTGGGTGATGCAATCCTTTCTCATTGGCGGGGAGCCTGCACATGTGCTGTGGGATCGCCAGGGAGGTAAAAATATTTGGCTTTCCCACACACAGTAAAGAGGATCAGCACACAGGTGATTATAAAACCTGGGTTAAAGTAGACCAAAAACCTATAAGACTCCAGGGTCGCTTGAATCCCTTCCATTGGGCCATCCAGATTCGGGATGCCCTGCTGTGTGAAAACTTGAGTCCCCTGTAAAAATTCAGCTTCGATTCCATGGCGCATGCGCAGGGCACCGCGCCGTCCTCTGCAACCCTCCATCCCTTATGCATACTCCCACTAGGTAGGAGAGATTGGGTTTGGTCCCTCCAGGGTAGGAGGTAACCAAGGATGCGCCAATTTATATCCTAGTAATGGTCAAGAGGATTTTTAAGGTTATTCCTTTTATTCTATACAAATAAGCAGGGTGGATAAAAATCAATGATTTTTTTAAAAAAATCAAAAAAAAAAAATCGGATTTTTTTGATTTAAATCGGATTTTTTTTCAATAAACTGCTTTTTGAGGAAAATATTTTACCATCCAAAGGTTCTTCCATCATGAGATAAAGCTGAGTTGTTTAACTCAGTAGAATAAAGGCTGTATATGTGTAACATTCACAATGCCATGCTCTTCCAGAGGTTTCTGTAGGATTAGTGGGCAGTTTCTCTCCTATATTATCACAGACGCTCGCTTTACTTACGCAGTTCTCAAAACTGAATTGGACTCCGCAGAGGTCCCAGCCTCTTCTTCACAGCAAAAATGTTACAACATGAACAGAGTTGAGAAAAAGACCTTAATCCTATTGTTCTACAAACCTATGACTAGTGAGCTACAGAGGACAGCAGGGACAGTAGTATTTAAGTTTTTCATGTGTCGGCTGGGCTGACAGTCTAAGTTTCTTAAAATATATATATATATATATTTTGTTTAGCCAAATTAGTTAACAAAACATGGATGTTTGTTTAAGTAAATAACTTATGCTGTAATGTTGTTATTGTTTCAGTTGAATAAATCTATTTAAATTGTTATTAAGGTCAGGATTATTTTTCTCCTTCCTAAGTACAACAGAACAGTGGTGTCCAAATATGAATGATTAACCCATTAAACTGGGGAGAAAAAAGTAATATAAAAAAGTGATTCTAAAAATCTTCATCTACTTGCATGTTAAAATAGCAAGAACTAGTTTAGGTAGAAACTTTGATTTAAATCACTGATTTAAATCAAGCCTTACTGACTAGTGATTTAAATCGTGATTTAAATCAGTTAGATTTAAATCAGTTAGATTTAAATCAAATCCACCCTGCAAATAAGTCATCTAAAAGTGGAAAAAACATCAAAAGAATATATATATATAAAACAAAATATCGTTTCTTAGTATCTTATCTGGTGAGTGAAATTATATTTACAGTGATCATATAGATCACAAAAAAAAAAACCCACTAGGTAGTATATAATGTGCAACTGGCGCAGCCGGTGGGAGCCATTAAACCGGACCAACACCTGTTATTAACGGGGGTTGGTCCCTCTCTCTGCTGATAGGAAGCACCTCGGGGGGGGGGGGGGGGGGGGGTAGCATCCTGAACTCTGGAGCCCCCTTGCAGCTAACTGCACAGAACAGAGAATGCTCACCTTCATTATGAGCCAGTGCCGGGAAAGGAGTCCCACGATTGGCCGCCAGCCAGGCGGTCACGTGGACAGGTCCTGCCGGCACAGAGGACGCGACTGCGGCCCACGTGACCACCCAGCGGCCAATCGCGGGACTCCTTTCCCGCCGCTGACTCATAATGAAGGCGAGTATTACGAGCGATCTGTGCAGTTAGGTGCGAGGAGGGCTCCAGCGTTCCGGATGCCCCCCCAAGGTTCTTCCTATCAGCAGAGAGAGGACCAACACCCAGTAAAGTAATAACAGTTGTTGGTCCGGTTTAATTCAGGAATGATCGTCAGGCATTAATATGCATGCCAATGAATGCTGATTGGAGGAGAGACCCTGCATGCACCATAGATTGGAGGTGTGTGACTGGGTAAACCAGGAGGTTTCACAGGTAGGTGAAATTGTGGTTTGCAGCTGGTGTACACAGGAGCGATAGAGAATGCGTGTCAGCGGGCCAAAACCCAGGTTTGTCACTCAGCGGGCTTTTGGACCTTTTCTTACTGGGCCCTCCCTCCTTACTGGGGCTTCTACTGGAGCCTCCAATAGGATTGCCCATGTGCGATACCCCCTAGCCATTCAGAAATGCCTGGTGCAGGCATGCATCCCACATAGAGGTAGAGCGGTATATGGGAGCAGCGTGTCCTGTGGGACCGCCTGGTGAGGTTACTTTATGCCACATTGGGGCACCCCTCTCCAGAGGGAGACTAGAGGGTAGACTTTATGCCGGTGGTTACTCCTCTTTAAGCCCCTCAGCGTACCACCCAAAAGGACCCTTTGCACCTCCGGTGGTTGGGAAAGCACTATAGAGAGAAGCACAACATGATGGAAAGACTGTTCTTTTAAAAACAAAAGAAAATGCTGTTTGATTAATATTTTATCAAGCCAAAATGATCTTACCCCCATACTATTCAGTTGGGGTAAAAAAAAGAAAAAAAGCCAAAATAGCCTCATGACCCCCTGTGTACTACAATCTTAATTAGTGTTCTAGTGTACTGCATTAGATAGTGCGCCCATATGCCCTGTAAAGGCCATGCAAACACTAATAATTATTTATATAGCACCATCTTTCTCTTATAATTACAGACAAGGTAAAGCATACAAACTAGATGCTACAATAGGTTCAAAGAGAACGCTAATCAGGATACAGTGGCATTTTAGGATAAGATGGCGACACAAAGACCACATGACCCCCAGTATACCATCAGTCCACTTCTCTATGGTGTTGGGGGGTGCAGCACTTCCCTTTCCACAACTAAAACATACAGGTGTTCAAGCCATAGTGTGTGGTCAGGTGCTAGATTGTAAGCTCCTGTGCTATGTAAATGCCATGCAAACATGAATCGCTCATGATTAAGTTGTCAGGTGACGACGAAACGCGTTGGGCGGGGCCAGTACTGTGAGGCGTCACTACGTAGCTACACAGAGGAGAGACAGCAAGCGCTCCCGTGTCCGGCGGCCGAGGAGACGGGGAGGAACGCGCAGCTGCATCACGGATTGACACTAAGCTGAAGGTAGCGTGTATGGGGATACAAAAGGTCTTTACAGCGCGCCTCCCAGTATAGCGTCTGAAGTTTGAAACTTGATTTTGAAAACGTGTTTTTATCTTAATGCTGGTAAGCATATTAAATGTGGGCAGGAGCTCTTAATTTGTGAAGATATCACGCCATGTGTTTTCATTTGCTTGCTTTCATGTTATAAATCTTTGGAGTGGAAGAGATTTAAGGAGTTCTGAAAGATAAGGAGTATTTAAAAGCTACTAATATTGCTCAAATATACCCTAATTGATGAAAGGCACGCAGAAGTTTTGTGACACCCTAAAGAGGATCTAAACTATCTTGCAAGTTGTTCATTTGTATCTGGTACGTGATTTAATAGATGGTGGTGGGAGTTGTCACCAATTAGCATCCTTGTTGGAAATACACACAAGAGGTGGATTTGTTATAATCAAGAGGAAAAGTGTTTTTGTATTGAAGGAGAAAGTAATGTCCCGCGGAGTGGTGATGTGTTCAACATACAATTAATTAAACATGAATCACTATTGACAAAATCTAATGTCTACAGGTACCTTCACCCTTCTGAAGCCGCACGGGGGCGGCGGGCGCGGGTGGCCGGGTTACTTGCGGTCCCTCTTCTGTGATGCCTTGCTGACGTGCTTCTTGCCTCATATGAGTGACTTTGGGCACTGGTAGTATAATTTTGGTTTACTGTGCAGACATACCAATTTGTGCTTTTTGAGCTCTTTGAGAATCTCACACCACCTGTCATACTGATTATTATATATGATTTATTGCGGATTTTTGTACAATTCATTGATTGTAAAATTACTTAACTATTTAATATTTTATTAACACTTAGGGAATAGGTTTGTTTTGGTTGGGTTATGGATTTACACATTTATTAGATGTATATAGGATGGATTTATGGACACATTGGTACAGCACTTAGCACTTTAGTTTATAGATATTGCACAGTGTTTTTGTTTTGAGGATGTATTTTTGAAAAAAAATCATCATTTTGAATATTTTAATATATTATAGTTGCACATTGTTGATAGGGCTGTGGAGTATTTATAGAGATCCTATTGGGGTCCTTCGAGTGCCGGCACGGATACGGGGGTAAGTGGGTGTAGAGGTAGTTTACCTCTGCATGCACAGACCCTAGTACCTTATTTATAGGAATAAAACTGCCCTTATAGGATTTGAACAGTATTGGAGCTTTGTCTGCATCATATACATTTTATATTAGATCCCCCAGGATTGGGGTTTGGAGATATATAGAGATGGCAATATGAATTGGGACCTAATAATTGTTTTTAATTGTCCTTTGTCATGTGTAATTTAGTGTATGTGTATTTTATGAATTTATATGTAATAATACATTTTTGATTATAGAGATTTGGTATAATTTTTGGTGCTCCTCATAGGGAGGGAGGTGTGGTTTTCACGGCCGCTCCCATTGGAATGAATAATGTCTACAGGTAGCTACAACTTACCATGCTTGGCTAGTGAGACTCAGGAGAAGGGTAATAGAGAAGCCAGGTCACTGGAGGGCAGGATGCAGCTATGAAAAAGAGATGTGGGGCAAGATGAAGCTACAATGGCCGCATGACTCGGTGTCCTCCTTTTGTAGGTTTTGGGGGCATTAGCACCTATGGCATGTAAACACCAACCACCACTGACCAGGTACTTGAAAGCAAAAATATTGGACTGACCTGCCTGACATCACTGTGAGAACCTATGCTCAGAATTCCATTTAAACACTACCCATCACAATTACTATAATGTCTACAGGTAAGTGCAACCTACCGTACCCGGCTGGCCAGCGAGACTCTGGAGAGGGGGGAATAAAGATACCAAGTCACTGGAGGACAGAGTTGGTCATTAACAAAACTATAATATCCCTTGAGTGCATCATGCCAAAATCTTCTCCCCCATGCTGAATAGTATGGGGGTAAAATGAAGGCACAATGGCCACATGACCCCCCCCCCGGTTTACTACCAGTCCTTCTCTATATCATGGGGTTTGGGGGTGAGGCAGCACCTCCCTTCCATGACTAAAAAACATACAGGTAGCGCAACTGGTGTTCAAGCCATAGTGTATGATTAGATGGTGAGCTCCTGTGCTCTGTGAAGGACACTAATCATCATGGACAAGTACCTGTAAGTACAAATGATCAATGTCATTAGACTCTAAGCTCCTGTGCTCTGAATATCACCCAAACACCAGCCACGACTGACCAGATCCAAACTCTACAGGTACCAGTAAGCACAAATAATGAGTGACTGACCTGTCATTAGACTTTAAGCTCCTGTGCTTTGAATACCTTTCAAACACCAACCATGACTGACAAGATCCAAACTCTACAGGTACCTATAAGTACAAATAAGGAACAGCTGCCCTGCCTGTCATTAGATTGTAAGCTCCTGTGCTCTGAACACCATGCCAACACGAACATCATTAAAGAGATCCAAAATCTGCAGGTACCTGTAAGTACAAATAATGGACGACTGACCTGTCAGACTAAGGCCCTTATTCATCAAGCGATAGCGCCAGGTAGTGTCTGACGAGCGACAGGTAGCGGCAGCTAACGGCGACTACCGACTCAAGTACGCCCGGCGGCGGTCACAATGACGCATTTATCAAGCAAAATGAGGCTAGCGCCGGCGAGAGCGACGGCTAGCGCGGCATTCATCATGAAGCCGCCTGGACCGAACAGCGCCGCTGCAAATTCCCTCACAGCGCCAGGTATGAGCTGTCGCTCCCTGGCGATGTCCAATGCATTTCAATGGAGCAATCTATAATTAATCATAATTAATTGGGATTATTATTTTTTTTTTTTTTTTTTTAATGTCAAAAAATCGGAGACCACTTCTGCAATGTTAGGATTTATTTTTAAGTCAAAAAAAAAAAAAATATGTGCAGAATTGATCTAACAGGTCTGAGATTAATATATTCATATTACAAAATGATTCTAAAAACATGTATAATGTTACAGTCAAAAAATATGGTTGTTTAGGGGTTAAAAACTAGTTAATACACATCGCCGCCAGCGCTCTGGGGTTTAAACAAGGAATGGACAGCGACAGCACATTCGGAGCGTGATTTGTTGATGAATATGAAGCTAGCCGTTCGCTCTGGCCATTCGTTGTCAGGCGCTCACATACAACGCTGGACCTGTGAAACAGCGACCCCCCAGCCCGTATTCAACATTACCGCACACCGACTGAGTCGCTGTCATCAAGCTAACGCCGGCCAAGCACAGCGAATACTGGCTGGCGCTGAAAAAATCACGCTACAGTCGCTCATCTGTCGCTACCTGGCGCTATTGATGAATCGGCCTCCCCGTTCCTGTGCTCTGAATACCTTACAAACACCAACCATGGCATGAGGGCACCTGTAAAAACAAAATAAGGAACAGCTGCCCTGCCTGTCATTAGATTGTAAGCTCCTGTGCTCTGACACCATTCAAACATCAACCATGACATGACAGGATCCAAACTCTACAGGTACCAGTAAGCACAAATAATGAATGACTGACCTGTCATTAGACTGCAAGTTCCTGTGCTTTGAATACCTTTCAAACACCAACCAAGACATGACAGGCACCTGTAAGAACAAAAAAGGAACAGCTACCCTTTCTGTCATTAGATTGTAAGCTCCTGTGCTCTGAATACCATGCCAACACTAACCATCATTGAAGAAAACCAAAATCTGCAGGTACCTGCAAGTACAAATAATGAATGACTGAGCTGCCTATCATTATGCCCCACTTACACAGAGCGACCACAATTAAGCGATAATCACTGCGTCGAAATGGCCGCTGCGATCAAACGAGAATTGGTTAAGATCGCTCGATCGTTTCTCGTTCAAAGCTCAATAGTTGGAATCTGGAAATAGAAGTCGCCCACAAAAGATGTGTTTTAGCTATAAGAACTAGCTCTAGTGACGCAGCCGTTCGATCGCATAAAAATTGTACGCTCGTTCACTCACTGAGCGGACGATCAATTTATCTACTTGTGTAGATGGGCCGTTAAGACTGTAAGCTCCTGTGCTCTGAATAGCATTCAAAAGCCAACCATCATCAATGACAAGACCCAAACTCCACAGGTAAATAAACTTACTTGGCTGACAAGACCCAAACTCCACAGGTAAATGCAACTTACTTGGCTGACAAGACCCAAACTCCACAGGTAAATACAACTTACTTGGCTGACAAGACCCAAACTCCACAGGTAAATGCAACTTACTTGGCTGACAAGACCCAAACTCCACAGGTAAATACAACTTACTTGGCTGACAAGACCCAAACTCCACAGGTAAATACAACTTACTTGGCTGACAAGACCCAAACTCCACAGGTAAATACAACTTACTTGGCTGACAAGACCCAAACTCCACAGGTAAATACTACTTACTTGGCTGACAAGACCCAAACTCCACAGGTAAATAAACTTACTTGGCTGACAAGACCCAAACTCCACAGGTAAATACAACTTACTTGGCTGACAAGACCCAAACTCCACAGGTAAATACAACTTACTTGGCTGACAAGACCCAAACTCCACAGGTAAATGCAACTTACTTGGCTGACAAGACCCAAACTCCACAGGTAAATACAACTTACCGTACTTGGCTGACAAGACCCAAACTCCACAGGTAAATACAACTTACTTGGATGACCAAGTGGGGGGGGGGGGATAGTAAAACTGAGAAGGGAAGATAGGTCATTGGTAAAAAAAAAAAAAATTAAAAAAAAAAAGGATACATCAGAAAAAAAAAATACAAAAAAAAATACAATAGACACTCAAAATCATCGGGGGGTTGATTTTGAGTGTCTATAGTCTTTTTTTCTGATCTATCTTTTTTTTGTTCATTACCAATGACCTATCTTCCCTTCCCTGCTGAATTTTATGGGGTATGATGGGTAAGAAGACTAAGCCACAATGGCCGAATTTCACGATTTAAGAAGAGCCTAATGGGTGTTCAAGCCATAGCGTGCAGTCAGTTGGTTAGATTGCAAGCTCCTGCGCTCTGTAAATGCCATGCATAATCATAAGATCTGAGCTCCACAGATGAGTGCCAATAATGAACGAATTACCTACCTTGGCCAGCGAGACCCAGGAGAAAGCGGATTAAATAAAGCAAGGCACCGGAGGAGAGAAGGGGGGGGGGTAATCAAATATTCAGCGGCAGCAAACAAGTCAACTTGGTGGCTGGAGCGGAGCAGAAATTAAGGAGCCACAGAGGTACTGTACATGGGTGGGGGGGTATTGTTAGGGCAGGTTCTGGAGATCTACTGGTGTGCAGCGAGGCGAGGTGGAGCCACGTTTATGAAGACCCCCACTGGGAATAAAAAACGCTACAGCCACCGACCGGACCAGTGACCAGGAAAATAGGAGGAGGAGGAGGAGGTGGAGGAGGATGGAAAAAAACAGACAATGCAAAATAATAAAACTGTACAGCCGAGCCGAGGACTGCCGATGACATTCCAGCCACTGCTTGGTGGGGAGAGGAGGATCGGCGGAGTAATGGAAGTGACACAGCATGCCCGGTGCCAAGGATCGCGCCCACAGGGAGAAGGAATGGCCACCGATAGACAGGTACCCCTAACCCTAAATCCATGTCTGTAGAACAGGCTAGAAAAGATCAGGGCTGAGACTGCTTACCTCAAGGTGTCTGTATTAGTGCCGGTTGTATAAGCCCTATTCTGATACACACACACAGCGACCACCAAGGCGAAAGGCCCGGTCGAGGGTACCGATGTGGACCAGGATGACCCGATTAGGCTAAAGAGTGCGGCTTTCATGTTAACCCCTTTTCCCTACAATTTACCACCTTTAACCGCTTGTGTACTGAGCGCTTTCCCACAATGGCTGTTATTCTAAACGGGCAGCTCTGGGGATTTATAATATGACCTTACTTCCATCCAGAGCTTCCTACGGTCCCGACTACTACTAATTCCTGGCCACACAGTGCTCACGTGTTACCCCACACGCCATTACCCTTACAGTCGACATAGTGAAAAGTTACATACTGTACGCAGAGAGGGCAGATCGGTGGGTGACACAAGGTCTAACCAGCATTCCCTATGGAGCTTTGCTTCGTGACCTAGCCGGCCACATAGAGGTAATCAGGAGGGACAGACAGACACTCCACACACCCGACAGCACAGGTACACACTCATTATCATCATTTACATTACACAAATAGATAATGGATGGGCACCGGATGGAAAGATCAATAGACTATGTGCGCCTCCTCCTAGAAACAGATCACCGAAGTGTAGGTTTTGGATTTACATGCCATGAAAATCTGATTTAAATTAAAAGCTTTGTTTTAACTGCCCATCGAAGAGTTTGGGATTTTTTTCTGATAGAAGGAAAGATAGACAGATGTTTATATACACAGAAGATGGGTGCAAATTGCAGGAGGGGATAGATAGATAGGATAGATAGGATAGATAGGATAGATAGATAGGATAGATAGATAGGATAGATAGATAGGATAGATAGATAGGATAGATAGATAGGATAGATAGATAGGATAGATAGATAGGATAGATAGATAGGATAGATAGATAGGATAGATAGATAGGATAGATAGATAGGATAGATAGATAGGATAGATAGGATAGGATAGATAGGATAGGATAGATAGGATAGGATAGATAGATAGGATAGATAGATAGATAGGATAGATAGATAGGATAGATAGATAGATAGGATAGATAGGATAGGATAGATAGATAGGATAGATAGGATAGATAGGATAGATAGATAGATAGATAGGGTTGAGAGCCCCTGATCTAAATTATTCAATATAAGATTACGCAATATACTTTACATTACTCAGTTGTATTATAGATGGGATAAATAGATTACAATATATGGAATCTTTGCACCCAAGATCTGTCAAACATGTAATGGAAATAAACAGATCCAGATATATACACAGAAGTTGGCTGGATGGATATTGTAGGAGATGCACAATAATTGATGAATACATAGGAAATGGATAGATGATGTACAGATATTGGATGAGATGATCGATCCACAGAAGATGGATATTGGAGGAGAAGATATATGACTATTACATGGATACATACAGAATTTATAGGTATTTAATGAGAAGATACATAGAAGATGGCTGGATGGACAGATGGATAGATACATAGAATACGGTGGATGTATATATAATAGATGAAAAGATAGATTGATGGATAGATATTGGATGGGAAATAGAAACATAAGATTGATATATAGATACTGTATGGTTGGACATATAATGGGTGGGAAGGACAATCCATAAAATATATCTATTGGAGAAGAAGATCATAGATGAACAGATATTGAATAAGACAGACAGTAAACCGATGGATGGGTAGATGGATGGAGATATATTCATAATAACTCTACATTAGCCTTGAATATTTAGATCAAATGGATAGAAAAAAGTGTTATTTATTTGTATTTTATTATTCTTCCAATTATTTTAGGAACTCATTAAGTATTTGTTATAGATTACTTTGTCTTCTCTCCCGTTTTGCTTCCCCTTGCTCCAGGGTATCTTGTGAAGGCATAACATTTGGGAGGGGGGGGGGGGCGACTTATTTTGGATGTTATGTTATAAGCAGCAGTGAAATATAAAGCAAATACATGTATTATACATGCAATACACATGTGTATGACTCATATACACACGTTAGCCTCTATGTTGCTGGACACAAGGATAAGATAGGTGGTGGGGGTAGGGTTAGATGTGAAGCTATGGAAGACCTGCAGCGGCCATGGTGGGTCAGGGAGTGAGTGGCCGGTGGGGGCAGTACACATACGCACTGTACATATGGCTCCTTTAATGTAATCAGCGTGTCGGCCACTTACAATGAGCGCACACATCCGGTGCACAGCCGGCTGCACAATGTCATTAACCCTTTGTCACACTGCCGGTTAATGACCCCAGTAGGGAGAGGGGGTTGCTGTATGCACTGGGCACTACATCTCACCCTCTAGCCCTAGACCATCCACAAAGGGGACCCTCTAGCCCTAGACCATCCACAAGGGGGACCCTCTAGCCCTAGACCATCCACAAGGGGGACCCTCTAGCCCTAGACCATCCACAAGGGGGACCCTCTAGCCCTAGACCATCCACAAGGGGGACCCTCTAGCCCTAGACCATCCACAAGAGGGACCCTCTAGCCCTAGACCATCCACAAGGGGGGACCCTCTAGCCCTACACCATCCACAAGGGGGGACCCTCTAGCCCTACACCATCCACAAGGGGGGACCCTCTAGCCCTACACCATCCACAAGGGGGGACCCTCTAGCCCTACACCATCCACAAGGGGGGACCCTCTAGCCCTACACCATCCACAAGGGGGACCCTCTAGCCCTAGACCATCCACAAGAGGGACCCTCTAGCCCTAGACCATCCACAAGAGGGACCCTCTAGCCCTACACCATCCACAAGGGGGACCCTCTAGCCCTACACCATCCACAAGGGGGACCCTCTAGCCCTACACCATCCACAAGGGGGACCCTCTAGCCCTAGACCATCCACAAGGGGGACTCTCTAGCCCTAGACTATCCACAAGGGGGACCCTCTAGCCCTACACCATCCACAAGGGGGACCCTCTAGCCCTACACCATCCACAAGGGGGACCCTCTAGCCCTACACCATCCACAAGGGGGACCCTCTAGCCCTACACCATCCACAAGGGGGACCCTCTAGCCCTACACCATCCACAAGGGGGACCCTCTAGCCCTACACCATCCACAAGGGGGACCCTCTAGCCCTACACCATCCACAAGGGGGACCCTCTAGCCCTACACCATCCACAAGGGGGACCCTCTAGCCCTAGACCATCCACAAGGGGGACCCTCTAGCCCTAGACCATCCACAAGGGGGACCCTCTAGCCCTAGACCATCCACAAGGGGGACCCTCTAGCCCTAGACCATCCACAAGGGGGACCCTCTAGCCCTAGACCATCCACAAGGGGGACCCTCTAGCCCTAGACCATCCACAAGGGGGACCCTCTAGCCCTAGACCATCCACAAGGGGGACCCTCTAGCCCTAGACCATCCACAAGGGGGACCCTCTAGCCCTAGACCATCCACAAGGGGGACCCTCTAGCCCTAGACCATCCACAAGAGGGACCCTCTAGCCCTAGACCATCCACAAGAGGGACCCTCTAGCCCTACACCATCCACAAGGGGGACCCTCTAGCCCTACACCATCCACAAGGGGGACCCTCTAGCCCTAGACCATCCACAAGGGGGACCCTCTAGCCCTAGACCATCCACAAGGGGGACCCTCTAGCCCTAGACTATCCACAAGGGGGACCCTCTAGCCCTACACCATCCACAAGGGGGACCCTCTAGCCCTACACCATCCACAAGGGGGACCCTCTAGCCCTAGACCATCCACAAGGGGGACCCTCTAGCCCTACACCATCCACAAGGGGGACCCTCTAGCCCTACACCATCCACAAGGGGGACCCTCTAGCCCTACACCATCCACAAGGGGGACCCTCTAGCCCTAGACCATCCACAAGGGGGACCCTCTAGCCCTAGACCATCCACAAGGGGGACCCTCTAGCCCTAGACCATCCACAAGGGGGACCCTCTAGCCCTAGACCATCCACAAGGGGGACCCTCTAGCCCTAGACCATCCACAAGGGGGACCCTCTAGCCCTAGACCATCCACAAGGGGGACCCTCTAGCCCTACACCATCCACAAGGGGGACCCTCTAGCCCTAGACCATCCACAAGGGGGACCATCTAGCCCTAGACCATCCACAAGGGGGACCCTCTAGCCCTAGACCATCCACAAGGGGGACCCTCTAGCCCTAGACCATCCACAAGGGGGACCCTCTAGCCCTAGACCATCCACAAGGGGGACCATCTAGCCCTAGACCATCCACAAGGGGGACCATCTAGCCCTAGACCATCCACAAGGGGGACCATCTAGCCCTAGACCATCCACAAGGGGGACCATCTAGCCCTAGACCATCATGGTATATTTATAGTAAAAAAAAGAAGGTATATCATTCAGCCAGGCCACAGTATATCTATAGTGAGAAATCCAGGCAACCAAACATGAAGGTTCCCACTCATACGGGTCATGGTATATCTACAGTAATAAACCAAGGCGAAGATTCTCATTCATTCAGGTCACAGCATATCTATAGTGAGAAACCAAGGCAACTGGATATTAAAGCTTCCGTTTATCCTGGTCACAGTATATCTATAATAAAGCAAGGCAACCGGACATTGAGGTTCTCATTCATACAGTTTACGGCATATCTATAGTAAGAAGTAAGGCAACTGGATATGCAGGTTTCCATCCATCCCTGTCACATTATATCCATAGTAATAAATCAGGGCAAATGGATGTAAAGGTTCTCATTCATCCAGGACACTTTATAGCTTTACTAAGAAATCAAGGCAACTGGACGTTAAGGTCCTTATCTGCTCAGGTCACGGTAGATCTAGAATAAAAAAAGAAATGCAACAGGCTGTCCACCCAGGTCCTGGGATATCTATAGTAAGAAATTAAGGTTCTCTGCCATGCAGGACTTTATTTCTGACTATAGATAGACAAAGGCAACCAGACATGTTGCCAGACAGGTGCTTATCTATTCAGGTCATTGTATACCTATAGTAAGAAATCAAGGCAACCAGACATAAAAATGTTCTCACCCATCCAGGTCCATCTATAGTAAGAAAACAAGGCAACCAGAAGTAAATGTTCTCATCCATCCAGATCGATCTATAGTAAGAAACCAAGGCAGCTGGACGTGAAGGTTCTCATCCATCCAGATCGATCTATAGTAAGAAATCAAGGCAGCTGGATGTGAAGGTTCTCACCCATCCAGCTCCATCTATAGTAAGAAATCAAGGCAGCTGGACGTGAAGGTTCTCACCCATCCAGCTCCATCTATAGTAAGAAACCAAGGCAGCCAGACGTGAGGCTTCTCAGCCATCCAGCTCCATCTATAGTAAGAAATCAAGGCAGCTGGACGTGAAGGTTCTCACCCATCCAGCTCCATCTATAGTAAGAAACCAAGGCAGCCAGACGTGAGGCTTCTCAGCCATCCAGCTCCATCTATAGTAAGAAATCAAGGCAGCTGGACGTGAAGGTTCTCACCCATCCAGCTCCATCTATAGTAAGAAACCAAGGCAGCCAGACGTGAGGCTTCTCAGCCATCCAGCTCCATCTATAGTAAGAAACCAAGGCAGCTGGACGTGAAGGTTCTCACCCATCCAGCTCCATCTATAGTAAGAAACCAAGGCAGCTGGACGTGAAGGTTCTCAGCCATCCAGCTCCATCTATAGTAAGAAACCAAGGCAGCTGGACGTGAGGTTTCTCACCCATCCAGCTCCATCTATAGTAAGAAACCAAGGCAGCTGGGCGTGAATATTCCCACCTCAGTTAAGTAAAAATGGGGAACAGGGACAGTGTCAGCACCCGGCAAGGCAGGGCACCTGCCGGGGGCCCCCACCCTCCAGGGGGCCCACTGACTGGGCCGGTCTTTGGGGTGTGCAACAGAGCTTGACCGTCAGTGGACTGGGAGGACACTGCCACAGCTGGTGCCCACATCTCCTCGCATGGTGGGGTTCCACACAATGGGGCATCTCAATTTAGATTCCAGGGGAGGAAGTGCTGGGCTTTGTTCTGCTTTAAAGTTGCCCCCCCCAGCTGATTTCCTATCCCTGGAGCATCCCAATCTGTGATACCCTGCTGTGTGACACCCCCTGGAATCGCTGGCATACGCACTATGCAAGCAGTTCCACCCCTGAGTTTTGGTCCGCTTTACAGGGGCATCTCAATTTGGGATGCCCCTGTTTGTGAAAGAACCCCCCTGGTTTGGTTAACTCAAACTGGCGATCCCACAGCGCATTCACCAGTTCCAGGAAAGTAATGAACAAAGGGAGGAGGGGGGGGGGTCACACACAGGGGCATCCAAAATCAGGAGAATCTAGATTTGTTAAGAGTCCAAGGTCAGGTTTAAACGGGTTTGGTGCGCTTCAAAGTAGACCAAAACTAACAAATAGCATGATCCTTAGGGGGGCATCCAGAATGGTGATGTGACGCAACAATTCACCACAAAGGGGCCCACTGAGACCATGCCGCTCAAGGGCCCACATAAACCTGAAGCCGCTCCGATGAGGAAAATGGAATGGCTAAAGGAAGAGGTCCACTTTAAGGATTGCAGATGAATATGAGTGATGCAGAGAATTTTATTTTCTTTTAAATGCTAGGCAAACACTTGCCCAGCTGCAAAGGCGGCGGGATTTCCTTATATAAATTCAGGCTGTAAGTGCCCTTTAAATGAGTTTCACTGCACATTACTAGGGATATAAAACAAAAAAAGAACAGCTACAATGCTGTGCCCGGGCATGAAGGGGTTAATGCAGCGCTTGCTGAGTGAGTGCGATTACATCCGGGGTGTGCGGATGGATGTGCTGAGCGCTGAGGCATGAGGTCCCAGCAATGCTCTCCGGCGCGGCGCACACCCACACCGGTTCTTACACTTACACAGCACACCGACACTCGCCATGGTAACCACCGACCACTCAAAAGAGTTGCATCACCCAGGAGAATCTGGCGCAGAACAGGGCGCCCCACCTTATTTATTATTTTTTATTTATTTTATTATTTTTTCTCTTCCATTGACCAGGAGGCAACACACAAGGTCATCTCCGGTCATTGGTTATAGGAGGCTTGTTTCCTCTGAGCCAATCACAAGCATCCAGGAGGATTCAATGGAGCGAGCAGAAGAATAATGCAAACTGAAGAGAAACCAGGCAAAAAAATACTCACCTCTTCTTTCCTGCAGCTGCTTTGCTGAGGCCCAGGTCTGTGATATCCACCCCATACACAGCTTGGTGGGAGTTTTATTCAGTTCGGGTGTATAAGTGACCCCTCCTCTCATTAGCCAACATGTTTATACAGGTTTTTAATATTACAAATTCGTGATAGTGCCCCTTTAATAACTGAACGGTCCAAGCATGCGATGGGGGTTCAATGGCGCAGTGAGTTTACGAGCGATCTGGTAACTTCACACAGGGGGGCATCCCAAATGGAGAGGAAGAAAAAACCTCAGAAAAATTCTGGGTTTTGTTACTCTTTAGAGAGGACCAAAGCCCACGCTGGAGTCTACGAGACTCCAGGGCAGCAGGCAAACTCGCTGCCCCCAGGACAACCCGATCAGGGGTGCTCCACTGTCTGAAACCCCCCAGGTCGCCTGAAAACTCACCTTCGTTCCCGGTCCAACGGTGCATGCGCAAGCAGCGACTGCATCCCCAGTATCCCTGTAGCAGGACGCATGCCATTCTCAAATGCGTGGCGCAGGCACTCTCCCTGTTCGAGAGCAGCGGGGGATGCGGCCACCAGCGCGCTCGGGTCCCCTCGCATTAGACGACGCGCTGAATGAACGAGCAGCCATGCATGTGTCGTAGGACCGGGAAGAGGCGCCTTTGTTTGGGAGACCTGGGGGGTTTCACACAGCGGGGCGCCCCAGGGGCAAGGACCAAAACCCAGGATAGCAATCAGTGTTGCGTCCAGCCGATCAACGGTTAAAATGTAACTTTTAATTGTTTTTCAAAACCCAGGATAGTCAAAAATACAGTTCTGTGAGTACCTGTAGAATTGTTTTTACTATGCACAGCACGGCCTGCTTCATGTAGTTCTTACGTCTGGGTATTCCGCCACAAGGTGGCGCAGTGCACTGCAGAAGATTTGTGGCTCCTCCCGGCCCCATATAAAAAACGGAAATCAGCCATAGACCTCCAGTGTTGACAAGCAGTTATACAAGAAGCCGGGAGGTAATAAGGCAAAAAAGGTAAAAAGGTAAAAAAAAAAAAAACCCTTAACTAACTTGAAACAATCACCATAAAGAGGCAACCAAGAATAACGATAACAAGGGTGGGATGAAGCAGGCCGTGCTGTGCATAGTAAAAACAATTCTACAGGTGAGTACTCACAGATTTGTATTTTTCCTAATGCACAGCACGGCCTGCTTCATGAAGTCCTTACATTTGGGATATCCAAAAGCAGCGTCCGTAAGGTAGGGTGGGATCCCCAAAGAGTAACAGCAGGCAGTTCAACCCACTACCGCCTGAAGTACCTTGCGGCCAAAAGCAGCATCAGCTGAGGTCCTAACATCAACCTTGTAAAACTTGTAAAAAGTATGAACAGAAGACCAAGTAGCGGCCTTACAAACTTGTTCAACAGAAGCCTGGTGCTGAAAAGCCAAGAAGCACCAATAGCACAAGTGGAATGAGCAGTAATCCGGAAAGGAGGAACCTTGTACCACCGCCTGACGGATCCACTTGCTAATAGTAGATTTAGCCGGAGGCAAACCCTTCCTAGGTCCAGCAGGAAGAAAAAAATAGCGTCAGATTTCCTGAAAGGCTCAGTAGCAACCAAATAAAACTTCAATGCCCTGACAACATCCAGAGAATGCAGTGTCCGCTCCTTGGAAATAACAGGGTTAGGAAACAAGGAAGGCAAGACAATGTCCTGATTGAGATGAAAGGCAGACACAACCTTAGGCAAGAAATCCGGCATAAGCCGAAACACCACCTTATCCTGATGCCGCTCAAAATAAGGAGGTTTAATGGAAAGCGCCGCCAGTTCAGAAACTCGCCTAACAGAAGTGATGGCCACCAAAAAGGCCACCTTAAGAGTCAGAATGGGCAACGCAGCCCCACGGATAGGCTCAAAGGGAGGACCCTGCAGAGCAGACAACACCAAATTTAAGTCACAAACCGGTAGCATAGGTTTACGTGGCGGATGCACATGAGTAACTCCCTGGAAAAAAATCCCCCAGCACCGCCCCCCGAAGAGTGCGAAAACGTGCTCACGTGACCCGCGCCAGTGCCATGACAGGCCGCAGCGCAGCAAAAACCGAAGTGCCGCACGCCGCGGAGCGTGGTACAACCGTGGCGGCGCCGAGACAACAGCAGCAGACAACCACCCGCCGCTAACACCCCCCCCCCCCGAACACCCGCCGGTAAAGAGGGGGAGAGTGGCAGGCAGTGGCAGGAGAAGACTAGCCAGGGCCGGATGGAAGGGGGGGGGGCCACCAAGGAGAAGGGTGACAAACAAAACAAGGGGAGACTAGCTAATAACACCAGTCCCCAAACACAACTCACCCCCTACACATAGCGAAGGCAGGATCACCTCATCCCTCAGCAGGCTCACCATAAAGCCTATGGCCGGCTACCCTTTGGGGTACAGGGTCTGCGGCTTGAGGCAGCGCTCCCCAAGCACCTGACCCTAGTGCTCCTCTACCCTCACCCGATCCGTCAGCCGAGGCTGGGAGGCACAGAGGGTCCAGAAGCGGGTGGAAATAGACTTGCAGGACCGCAGGCTTGGTTGCCCCGCTCACCTGCACAACATAGAGAGCCAACTTCTATCTTCGCAGTATCACTGCAGAGGAAACACTGGAGGGCTCTGTTTTTATATGGGGCCGGGAGGAGCCACAAATCTTCTGCAGTGCACTGTGCCACCTTGTGGTGGAATACCCAGATGTAGCAGGCCGTGCACTAGGAAAAAGATTTTTAGGGATAGAAGGTGGCATCGCGACTCCAGAGCTGGTCACGGCAGCGTTTGGACCACTTTAATTAAAAAAATGTGCCCTGAATTACAATGATCCTCTTTTCTCTTTCTCAGAGAGTCATCCTATGGGGGACAGGAAATGGCTACACACCACCAACAGTAAAAGGCATGCAGCGCTGCAGTGCGACGCTCCTACAGCTCTGTATGACATGACTGAGCAGGAAGGAGTCCTTGCAGCTGGTACAGTGGGTTTAGGTCCTCTTGAGGCTGCAGAGACAGTTATCAGAGGAATAAACGCTCCGTTTCTCTTCCGGCTGTGGTGGCGGGAGCGTGTAGGCCGCCGCAGCCTGGCGCGGGGCGAGGCGCAGCGTCCCGCCTGGCGGGGGAGTCAGCCAGGAGGCCATAGATGAATATTCTATGAGGGCTGGCGGCGGGACAGGCGCTGGTAACGGGATCCCTGACGCGGCGGATCGTGTTCCAGAAAGATGACGAGTGGCGTTTTATGCGGGCGGCCAGCAGATGTTTCCCCTGCACCGATCTGACGGGGATACTCCGCTCACAGCAACAGCGAGGTGCGCACTCACAACAGAGCGGAGACGGTTAAAGTCGCTACACCGACCAAAAAGGATTATTTTAAAAGCACAACAAAACCCACCAGAGCCTGCGGCGTGGGCTTTACCAAGGGGCATCCCAAATGGGGATTACCCACAGTGTGGAACCCCCCCCCCCCAAGGTATTAACTCAACATTCCCCGCTCCAAAGCACATGCGTGGCCTCTCGTCCAATCTGCAAGCGGCTCTGATTGCATACAATGTGCCGTGCCGTGCATGCTCCTAGCCCAGCCAATCATACAGGGCTCCCCATTAAAGGCAATCTGAGCCCTTTGCCGAAGGATGCAAATATAGCAAGGGGCTCTGATTGGACGAAAGCCAGCCCATTAACCTCTTAATGGTCCAAACATTAACACATTTGTTTCTGTTTCCAAGGTTTGAGCTCATGTGCAAGTTTTAAAAGGAGAACAGAAAGACACGGGAGGAATCTAGGGGTATGTAGACGCTTCTGGTCCTGCCACTATGCCGAGGCATCATGGGAAATAAAGCTGAAACATGGCAGCTAATCAGTTTCTCCTATGAAATTACCGGACAGGAAAGGAGCTGTGCGTTGGGAAATGTAGTCCTCCAACAAGCTGGGAGGCTGTGCAGGGCTGGGGACAGAGGTGGTCAGAGCAGTGGGACTAGAGAGTCAGGCATGTGGGGGGGGGGGGGGTGTTTGCGGCACATACACAATAGTGTGTACACACCCGGGGGATGGCAAATGAGCACCTTCATTCATTGAGCCTTGGGGATGAATGGCGGCTCTGTGCGCTCTCCCTCACTAGGAATGTCGCACCGAGGGAGGGATAGGAGTGTGGCTTGGACCTTAAAGTGGACCAACACCCAGGATTTTGACTATCCTGGGTTTTGGTCCACTTCGGTGGGGCACCCCGATCGGGGGTGCCCCGCTGTCTGAAACCCCCCAGAAAGCCCCAAAAAACTCACCTCTCCCCGCTCCCACGTGACCGCGCCAGCCAATCACATCGCTCAGAGCCGCTGTGGTATGCGCGTGCAAGTCCGCCTGGACGCGCATACCAGCTCAGCTGGCTCTGAGCGCTGGAGGCCGCGTCTCGCGCTTCCCTCTAACAGGGAGCGCGCCTGCACCGGCCATTCACAAACGGCCGGCGCGGGTGCGCGCCCTGCTAGAGGGCGCCGATGGAACGGGGCTGAGGTAAGGTTTGTGGGCCTCCTGGGGGGTTTCACCCCGCGGGACATCCCGATTTCGGATGCCCTGCGGGGAGGGATCTGATCGTTCCGGGAATCTTATAGATTTCCGGGCCGATCCCCCCTGGGTGTTGGTCCACTTTAAACCGGACCTTCAGCATCATTTAATGAAAAGTCAAAACCCTTAAAAAAATTATTCTCCAGCATCTAAAATTAATATATTTTAAGTTTTAATTTTAGTTTTTAATTATTCTTTTCCCCGCCGGCCTGCAAATTCTGTTCAGGACTCTAGGACACGGACGCCGCCATCATTCCTGTGGCTCTGGGTTGCCAAAGTGGGAATGGCTTTCCTGGCCTTGAGTAAAAACTACTCACTCGCCTATAACGGGTGACAATGCTGCCAGTAACTCTTTAGCTACTGGAACACAAGACTGTGATACGCCCATCTGAAGAGGATGAATTACAACTGGAGGGGTTAAAGTGGACCAAAACCCAAGCCGTTCGGGGCAGGAACCGATTCCCTGCCCCATGCGCCGTATGACCGGCAAGAGGAGAGTTGCGCTCGGCGAACTGGGGGGTGGGGGTTTCACACAGGATAGTCAAAATGCTGGGTTTTGGTCCCCTTTAAACATAGGAGCTCAGGAGTGAGCATGGTCACCAGTTAGTGTACAGTTGCTAAGGGAAACACTTTGTTGCTAAGGGAAACACTTTGTTGCTAAGGGAAACACTTTGTTGCTAAGGGAAACACTTTGTTGCTAAGGGAAACACTTTGTTGCTAAGGGAAACACTTTGTTGCTAAGGGAAACACTTTGTTGCTAAGGGAAACACTTTGTTGCTAAGGGAAACACTTTGTTGCTAAGGGAAACACTTTGTTGCTAAGGGAAACACTTTGTTGCTAAGGGAAACACTTTGTTGCTAAGGGAAACACTTTGTTGCTAAGGGAAACACTTTGTTGCTAAGGGAAACACTTTGCTGCTAAGGGAAACACTTTGCTGCTAAGGGAAACACTTTGCTGCTAAGGGAAACACTTTGCTGCTAAGGGAAACACTTTGCTGCTAAGGGAAACACTTTGCTGCTAAGGGAAACACTTTGCTGCTAAGGGAAACACTTTGTTGCTAAGGGAAACACTTTGTTGCTAAGGGAAACACTTTGTTGCTAGAGCAAACAAAAAGAAGAGATCCCCCTCCGCCCCCCCAAAAAAAGAAAAACACATCAGGTGTTCCTACACAATCAAAGTTGCAGTATAAACATGGCAGCTCGGGTCACACCGGCGTGTCTACTGTCATGGGAGATGGTTCACTATGGCAACCAGGTGCAAGCCAGATACCTGCACTCCAGGTACACGCAACACAACAGAAATGTGATGCTATCCCCGATGAGACCTCCCCGCCAACACACACCATTAAGTATGGAGGAGTCAAACGATGATCGGAGGGCTGCTCGAGTGCCGAGATATATAAATGCCAGGTAGACACCAGTTTTTTGACACGGCTTCTAGCATGTCAGCATTTCCACATTTGTATAAAGCATCCATGTCCTATAGAGGAGTCTCCCCCCTTCATCAGGCATGCCTTGCCCTCTCTGTACAGGCGATATTGAGAGGTGGGCAGGGGGAGGTAGCCGTGGATGACCCTGAAGTGCCTGTGCCCCCTAGACTGGTGTGGAACTACAAGTGCCAGCATGCTCTCCTGAATACCATCGCATTGCAGGATCTCTCCCAACAGCCTCTCCAAACACCCCTACTAGGGTATCCCATCCTTACCTCCTTTTCTGAACTAGGGCGGATGGTAAGTACAGGAGGTGCCCTGGCCGAGTGTCCGATTATTGAGAAAATGAACAATCTGATCTATACCGAGACAAAAAGATTGTAGCGGCATTACCTTAAAGCGGACCACACTCTATATAAGAGTCTATCTTATATGTTTCCCCCACCCTGTACATACATATTGTCCACATTAAAAATCATCCTGCCTGCATCTACTGCATTTTCTGAGCCTTTAAACATCCAAGATGACAGTCTATGGAATCAAACAGGAAATGTCTTCTGACTGTGCCGCTCTGCATTCTGGGATTGCTGACCTTTTTCTGGCCCCAGCTCTGCTCTGTCTGTGCAAAGCACAGCTATAACCCCGCCCCCTGCAGTTTTGACCCCTCTCCTCTGTATGTGATGTTACTGAGGCAAGATGGCGGCACCCGTATCCTGGAGTCCTGACCAGAGTTGCAGCCCAGTGGGGGAAGGAATAAAAAGTGACAAAAAAAAAAAAAAACTTAAACCGGACCTTCAGCGTGATTTAATGAAAAGCCCAAACTCTTAAAAAACAATTCCTCAGCATCTAAAATTAATATATTTTACATGTTTAGTCACTAATTTATTATTCTTTCCCCCACTGGGCTGCAACTCTGTTCGGGAATTTAGGATACGGGCGCCGCCATCTTGACTCAGAAGCATCACACTTACTGAGGAGAGGAGAGTGGGATAAGGTACAGGGGGGGTTATAGCTGTGCTTTGCTCAGACAGAGCAGAGCTGGGGTCAGGGAAAGGTCAGCAGTCCCAGAATGCAGAGCGTCACACTTCCTGTTTGCAGGCTGCCTGCAAAAATGGCAGCTTCCATAAGCCGCCATCTTGGATGTTTAAAGGCTTATAAAATGCAGTAGATGCAGGTAGGATGATTTTTAATGTGGACAATCTGTATGTACAGGGTGTGGGGAACATATAAGATAGACTCTTATTTAGAGTGAAGGTCCGCTTTAATATAAAATATATTAATTTTAGATGCTCGAGAATAATTTTTTTTTTTTAAGGTTTGGGATTTTCATTAAATGATGCTGAAGGTCCCCTTTAAGGTCTCCTGTCGAGGGTATGATCATTAGCAGAATAAATCTCTCCAACCATCAGGTGAGCAGCTAATGTGAAAATGATGCCCCGCGTTTATAACAGATCCTCTACCGCTTAATGCGGACCTTCACTCTGAATAAGAGTCTATCTTATATGTTTCCCACACCCTGTACATACAGATTGCCCACATTAAAAATCATCCTACCTGCATCTACTGCATGTTATGAGCCTTTACACATCCAAGATGGCGGCTTATGGAAGCCGCCATCTTATCAGGCAGCCTGCAAACAGGAAGTGCCTCCTGACCGTGCTGCTCTGCATTCTGGGACTGCTGACCGTTACCTGACCCCAGCTCTGCTCTGTCTGAGCAAAGCACAGCTATAACCCGCCCCCCCTGTACATTATCCCACTCTCCTCTCCTCAGTAAGTGTGATGCTTCTGAGTCAAGATGGCGGCGCCCATATCCTAAATTCCTGAACAGAGTTGCAGCCCAGTGGGGGAAAGAATAATAAGTTAGTGACTAAAAACGTAAAATATATTCATTTTAGGTGCTGGGGAACCGTTTTTTAAGGGTTTGGGCTTTTCATTAAATCACGCTGAAGCTCCGGTTTAAAGTGGACCAACACCCAGGATTTTGACTATCCTGGGTTTTGGTCCACTTCGGTGGGGCACCCCGATCGGCGGTGCCCCGCTGTGTGAAACCCCCCAGAAAGCCCCGAAAACTCACCTCTCCCCGCTCCCACGTGAACGCCGCAGCCAATCCCCGCCAACGTCTAGGCGGGGGACAGGAACGTACAAGCCTCTTCCGCCGCCGCCTCCCACGCGTCACTCTCGGCGCGCGCGCCATCCACAGAGGCCTAGCGCGGGCACGTCTGGAGGGGCGGGCGGCGGGGGCGGATCAGGTAAGATCTTTTTGGGGTTTCTGGGGGGTTTCACCCCGCGGGACATCCCGATCTGGGTGTTGGTCCACTTTAAGGTCTGATGATTATGAGGGTGAACAAACTGGTTCACATAGAGGATGAGCAGCTAAAAGAGAATGAGGGGATGTCTTGGACAAGGGGCTGATCATTAGGAGGTTGAACAAAATGATCCACGGGGGGGGTGAGCAATATGAAAGGATTAGAGTCTGATCGATAGAAGAATGAACAATCCAATCCATAGCAAGATAAGCAGCTAATATGAAAAGATCACGCCTAGCATTTACTAGAGCTCCTCTGGCTGAAGGTCTGATCGTTAAGAGAGTGAACTATCTGATCCATAGTGAGATGAGCTAATAGAGAATGATGAGATCCCTTGGCCGAAGGTCTGATCCTTATGAGGATGATCAATCTGATCCACTCATCCAGGAGCCCCTTGTATGAAAAAATTAGGCACAGCAATATGAAAGGATTAGAGTCTGATCGTTAGAAGAATTAACAATCCATTCCCTAGCAAGATAAACGGCCAAGATCACACCTAGCATTTACAAGAGCTCCCATGGCTGAAGGTCTGATCATTAGGAGAATGAACTATCTGATCCACATTGAAATAAGCAAATAATAGGGAATGCCGAGATCCCTTGACCAAAGGTCTGATCGACAGAAGAATGAACAATCCAATCCATAGCAAGATAGGGAGCTAATACGAAAAGATCATTTCTAGCATTTACAAGAGCTCCCCTGGCTGAAGGTCTGATCGTTAGCAGAATGAACAATCTGATGGACAGTATAATGAGCAACTTCTAGGGAATTCCGAGATCCCTTGGCCGAAGGTCTGATCAATATGAGAACAATCTGATACATAGGAAAATGAGCAACATAAAAGGATGAAGGCTTAGCATTTCCAATATCGCCCCTGGCTAGTGGTCTGATCAATGTGAGAATGAACAGTCTAATCCACAATGAGATGAGCAGCTAAAATGAAAGAACTAGATCCCCTGGACAAGGGTCTGATCATTAGGAGAAGGAATGATCTGATCCATCGTAAGATTAGCATCTTATATAGAAGATATCCCTCCATTCTTCTAAAGGGGAGGGCGTTTGATCTCTCTGGTCTGATCGGATATCTCGTGCTGGCGACATCCCGCAGATTCCAGAGCAGGGTCAGGCGAGAGTTCAGCAACATTTCTGCATTATAAAGAGATTGCAGCTAATCTAGAATCAGATCTGGCCCGGGGCACCGGAATATGGTCCGGGATAGGGAAAAGTGACGCCATTGCCACATCCCATCAGCTGCTTGCACAGCAGAGCGACAGGTCTGGCCAGTAGGATCGCTCACCACCATCTTCGAATACATATTTCAGAGTTGCAGGCATGGCTTTCACATGGCTGGCTGTGTCAGTGTGACACCGGAGTTTAAAGAGGATTTCCGCTTAAATAAAGAGTGTGAATCCTGCGTCCTTTGGGCCAGCATGGTCCAGTGTCATGTGTATGACATAGCAGCGGCAGAAAAGGCTCAGCCTACCAGCCGCCTCCCATACTGGGGGCTTAGCCTACCAGCGGCCTCCCATACTGGGGGCCCAGCCTACCAGCGGCCTCCCATACTGGGGGCCCAGCCTACCAGCGGCCTACCATACTGGGGGCCCAGCCTACCAGCGGCCTCCCATACTGGGGGCCCAGCCTACCAGCCGCCTCCCATACTGGGGGCTTAGCCTACCAGCGGCCTCCCATACTGGGGGCCCAGCCTACCAGCGGCCTCCCATACTGGGGGCCCAGCCTACCAGCGGCCTCCCATACTGGGGGCCCAGCCTACCAGCGGCCTCCCATACTGGGGGCTCAGCCTACCAGCCGCCTCCCATACTGGGGGCCCAGCCTACCAGCCGCCTCCCATACTGGGGGCCCAGCCTACCAGCCGCCTCCCATACTGGGGGCCCAGCCTACCAGCCGCCTCCCATACTGGGGGCCCAGCCTACCAGCCGCCTCCCATACTGGGGGCCCAGCCTACCAGCCGCCTCCCATACTGGGGGCCCAGCCTACCAGCCGCCTCCCATACTGGGGGCCCAGCCTACCAGCCGCCTCCCATACTGGGGGCCCAGCCTACCAGCCGCCTCCCATACTGGGGGCCCAGCCTACCAGCCGCCTCCCATACTGGGGGCCCAGCCTACCAGCCGCCTCCCATACTGGGGGCCCAGCCTACCAGCGGCCTACCATACTGGGGGCTCAGCCTACCAGCGGCCTCCCATACTGGGGGCCCAGCCTACCAGCCGCCTCCCATACTGGGGGCTCAGCCTACCAGCGGCCTCCCATACTGGGGGCTCAGCCTACCAGCGGCCTCCCATACTGGGGGCCCAGCCTACCAGCCGCCTCCCATACTGGGGGCTCAGCCTACCAGCCGCCTCCCATACTGGGGGCCCAGCCTACCAGCCGCCTCCCATACTGGGGGCTCAGCCTACCAGCCGCCTCCCATACTGGGGGCTCAGCCTACCAGCCGCCTCCCACACTGGGGGCCCAGCCTACCAGCGGCCTCCCATACTGGGGGCCCAGCCTACCAGCGGCCTCCCATACTGGGGGCCCAGCCTACCAGCGGCCTCCCATACTGGGGGCCCAGCCTACCAGCCGCCTCCCATACTGGGGGCTCAGCCTACCAGCGGCCTACCATACTGGGGGCTCAGCCTACCAGCGGCCTCCCATACTGGGGGCCCAGCCTACCAGCCGCCTCCCATACTGGGGGCTCAGCCTACCAGCCGCCTCCCATACTGGGGGCCCAGCCTACCAGCCGCCTCCCATACTGGGGGCCCAGCCTACCAGCCGCCTCCCATACTGGGGGCCCAGCCTACCAGCCGCCTCCCATACTGGGGGCCCAGCCTACCAGCCGCCTCCCATACTGGGGGCTCAGCCTACCAGCCGCCTCCCATACTGGGGGCTCAGCCTACCAGCCGCCTCCCACACTGGGGGCCCAGCCTACCAGCGGCCTCCCATACTGGGGGCCCAGCCTACCAGCGGCCTCCCATACTGGGGGCCCAGCCTACCAGCGGCCTCCCATACTGGGGGCTCAGCCTACCAGCGGCCTCCCATACTGGGGGCTCAGCCTACCAGCGGCCTCCCATACTGGGGGCTCAGCCTACCAGCGGCCTCCCATACTGGGGGCTCAGCCTACCAGCCGCCTCCCATACTGGGGGCCCAGCCTACCAGCCGCCTCCCATACTGGGGGCTCAGCCTACCAGCCGCCTCCCATACTGGGGGCCCAGCCTACCAGCCGCCTCCCATACTGGGGGCCCAGCCTACCAGCCGCCTCCCATACTGGGGGCCCAGCCTACCAGCGGCCTCCCATACTGGGGGCTCAGCCTACCAGCCGCCTCCCATACTGGGGGCTCAGCCTACCAGCCGCCTCCCATACTGGGGGCTCATCTTAAATAGGAAATCCCCCCCAAAAAAGAAAAAAGCTTTAGCGACCCCATTACAAGCAGTTAAGGAGTGTTTACAGCCCCCGTCTAGCTTGCCTGTCAGCTTAAATCCTCATGAACAAAAAAGGCCCAAATGGGGCAATATTACTCCCTCCATGCTCCCATGACAGGACCTTTGTTTATCTTTGTCTAGAGTTTAATGTCTCTGAATGTAAAATCCTGCACTTGGGTAGAAGGAATCCCTGCTCTGAGCACCGTATGGGCAGCACTGTGTTAGCCAGGACCTCGGAGGAGAGAGATTTAGGGATACTGATTACTGATAGCTGCAAGATGAGTGGACAGTGTAGCCAGGCAGTGGGAAAAGCAAGCAGGATGCTCGGCTGCATAGCTCGAGGCATCACCAGTAGGAAGAGGGAGGTTGTGATGCCGCTGTATAGAGCCCTGGTGAGGCCACAGCTAGAATACTGTGTGCAGTTCTGGAGACCTTACCTGCAAAAAGACATTATTCAAATAGAACGGGTCCAAAGTCCGGCAACAAAAATAGTGGAAGGACTTCAACTTATCAGGAAAGACTTCAAGAACTTAATTTGTACAGTCTGGAGGAAAGAAGGGAGAGAGGGGACATGATGGAGACCTTTAAATATGTGACAGGAGGGAATAAGGTTCAGGAGGGAAGTGTTTTAAGAAGAAACTGACAGAACAAGGAGACACAACCTGAAGCTAGTCAGAGGGAAGATTAGATGCAATGTTCGAAAATATTATTTTACAGAAAGAGTAGTAGATGCTTGGAACAAACTCCCAGCAGAGGTACAATAAGTGAATGAGAACATGCCTGGGATAAGCACACATCTATCTTAAGATAAAGAGAACATACAGTATACACATAAGATAGAGAACATACAGTATACACATAAGATATAGAGAACATACAGTATACACATAAGATAAAGAGAACATACAGTATACACATAAGATACAGAGAACATACAGTATATACATAAGGGCAGACTAGATGGACCGTATGGTCTCCTTCTGCCGTCACCTTTCTATGTTTCTAGGTCCACTTTAAGTTGATGGGCACCCAAATCAGAATGGCAGGGCATGGTAGAAAGACTCCTTACTAACCCTAATAGGTCACCCACCTCACGGGCATTTCACCGATTGCTCAGCTTGTGCTCAACTAGAAAATCCCCATTGCCCGCTCTTGGCAAGTGATTATCCCCATTGGCTGCCAGCAATCATGTGGACAGCAGAAGAGTGCGCAAAGCGGATACCAGGCATTTTCCAGGGACTCACATGAAGGAGAATTCGTAAAACATAGTGGGGGAGGGATGATGCGATGAAGCTGCCCCCTAAAAGCCATCAATCCATCCTAACAAGCAGAGCTCAGGGAACACTTAAAAAAAACACCTGAAAGTGGACCAAAACCCACACCCATCGACCGGTCCAGGCCTTGCTATGTAAAACCCCCCAGGATGCCTCACACGCTTACCCCGTTTACCGGTCCAACGGTGCATGTGAAAGCCGCAACTGCATCCATCTAGCAGGGCGCGTGCCCACGCCAGGCATTTGTGAATGGCTGGCGCAGGCACGCTCCCCGTTAGAGGGAAGTGGGGGGATGCGGGTCACCAGCGTGCTCAGAGCCGCGGGCCTTGGATGAAGGTTTAGACAATGTGATGTCAGCAACTCCGAACACGATGATTGGACGAGCGGGAGCACATGCACCGTAGGACTGGGAAGAAGCGAGTTGGCATCGGCAATCTGGGGGGTTTCACACAGCGGAGCACCCCGGAGGAGAAAGGACCAAAACCCAGGATAGTCAAAATCCTGGGTTTTTTTGTCCACTTAAAAAAAAAAAAAAAAAACTAAAATAAATAATAATAATAATAATAATAATAATAATAATAATAATAATAATAAAGAAAGGAAAGGAAAAACAAAGTTAAAAAGATAAAATAAAAGAATGGCACTTTATACATAATAAAGGAAAACACGACACGTTAAGTAACACAAGTAAAAGACAAAAATGGAAAATAGGACAGGTTAAAAAAAAAAAAGAAAAAAAAAAAACACAGGTAAAGAGACAAACAGAGCAAAGCAGATAGAAACGCATGTTAAAATAAATAATTAACAACACATGTAAAATAAAAACAAACAACACACGTTAAGTAACACAAGTAAAAGACAAGAATGGGAAATAACACAAAAAACACAGGTAAAGAGACAAGCAGAGACAGCTAGACAGACAGAGAAACGTTAAAATAATCTATGTTAAAATAAAATAATAAGTTAAAAGTTAAAGTTAAAATAAATAATAATCTATGTAAAATAAAAACAAATAAAGGAACGCACACAAAATAAGAAAAGAAAACATCACACATTAGGTAAGACGGGTAAAAAAAAAAAAATAATAATTCGATTATCCTTCAAGGCGAAAAATTGGCACATTCCCCGCAGCTGCGACACACTGTCTTGTACGGCAGGCAGTAAGCAGCAGATCCGCTTATATACCCTCGGGTATTGAGTGCACGGTCGGCTGAAGTGACACACGAATGACCCATCAGCTCCTCTATGGATGGCTGGATGAGAGCTGTCACCAGATGCTATTCAGCCAAGCGACCTCTCAATGTACAAAACTGACTATCAAGCAGTTCTGTGGCTGCAGAGTTACACTTTATTTTTAAAGTCCACGGTAGGAAACACAGCTCACCCCAGGGCAGCATGAACCTGTATGCTAATGTCAAACTAATTCCCACCACACCCAATTGTCTATTCTAGCGGCAATCTTCAAAGTCTCAGCAATGGTGCAGTTTGCCCAGAGGGAACAAAGTAGTCACCCGACAAATGACCAGAGGCTGCAGACCCGAAGGACCAGCTACAGGATTAACTACGACAAACCAGAATTTGTCTAAGAGATAAAAGCAGGATCATGTATAAAAATTCTCCGACTCCAGTATTGATAACCCCCCCCCCCGTCTTCTCTTTGATCAAGGCTGAAAGTCCAACATTCCAGAACCCCCGAAAAGCAGCACCCCATGCCTTTTATTGCATAAGAGAAGACCTAGACATCCCTGAACAAGCAGCGGGCTAGATGAGGCATCCCCATGACCGTTCCCTATCACTATAGTGGGCGTCCCAAGACTGTAGGTCAGCCCAGAATTTGTAGAAAAAGATAAAAGCAGGATCGTGTGGAAAAATTCTCTGACTGATTGATAAACCCCCCCCAATGCCGGCTGAGAAATTCCTCTTGTTGATCAAAGTCCAAAATTCCAGAACCACAAGAAGTCCTTTATTGCATAAGGGAAGCCCTAGACATCCCTGAACAAGCAGCGGGCTAGATGAGGCATCCCCATGACCATTCCCCTATCACTATAGTGGGCGTCCCAAGACTGTAGGTCAGCCCAGAATTTGTAGAAAAAGATAAAAGCAGGATCGTGTGGAAAAATTCTCTGACTGATTGATAAACCCCCCCCAATGCCGGCTGAGAAATTCCTCTTGTTGATCAAAGTCCAAAATTCCAGAACCACAAGAAGTCCTTTATTGCATAAGGGAAGCCCTAGACATCCCTGAACAAGCAGCGGGCTAGATGAGGCATCCCCATGACCATTCCCCTATCACTATAGTGGGCGTCCCAAGACTGTAGGTCAGCCCAGAATTTGTAGAAAAAGATAAAAGCAGGATCGTGTGGAAAAATTCTCTGACTGATTGATAAACCCCCCCCCCAATGCCGGCTGAGAAATTCCTCTTGTTGATCAAAGTCCAAAATTCCAGAACCACAAGAAGTCCTTTATTGCATAAGGGAAGCCCTAGACATTTCTGAACAAGCAGCGGGGTACATGAGGCATCCCCATGACCATTCCACAGCACTATAGTGGGCGTCATGGAATCCCAAGACTGCAGGTCAGCCAATAGAATTTGTTGACAGGGTAACTTCCAAGTGAATGGCCAGGGGCGACCGCACTAATAACTGTTATAGTGTAGTTACAGATTTATGGCCCGCTTACAGGTCACAGGTTGGACACTAGTGGATTTTCAGGTTCAAAATCAGACGAAAAGAATTGGTTTAAAAGTTAGCATCCAATTGGTGAATTCTGTTCCGGTCTTCTGCACTTACCTTCTTCAATGAAATATACGGTAGGTCTATTTGAATGCATAATTGTTTTGGGAGGGTGAAGTGCGCACTTCAATGTCCCTGA
Organism: Gastrophryne carolinensis; assembly: GCA_027917425.1. Classification (NCBI taxonomy): domain Eukaryota; kingdom Metazoa; phylum Chordata; class Amphibia; order Anura; family Microhylidae; genus Gastrophryne; species Gastrophryne carolinensis. The sequence goes on from CM051234.1 coordinate 38,470,515, forward strand.
GCCTATCCATGGCTCTCACTGCCACCCAGGCAGTAACCAGAGGGAGATGAGTGTCCGGGGATGACCGGACCTGTTGGGCACATGATTCAGCCGCTGCCCAGGTCCGCAGCATGCGCTGTGTAGAACGGCTGCCGCAGACACGGTCAGGTCAGATTTCATAGACGAGCTATACGAATTTCATCTGCTCGGTCCAATATATGGTCATGCCAACCTCCCTTTACGATAGAGGACCCCTCCTGAAGCGCATATGGTCTGTCCGGCAATGTAGCACCTCAGGCCAGCCTATCTTTTTGGTACAGCTCCCTCCAAAGAACACATCTGATCAGTCCAGTAGCAGGTCATGCCCCCCCTTTGATAGAGGCCCCCCCTGAAACAGCAACGAGCCAGAGGGCAACACAAAGGTTCCCCAAACTGACACAGCATTGCATAGGACTGTGGCCTTCTCTGCAGCACTGTATCTATTGCAGAAGTTCATTCCGACATCTGGCAACTAATCTTGTCCCAAAAAGACAAAAGCATCAGAGAGAAACTGCCAGAGCCATCACATAGGCAATACAGGTCTGGCTGTTATGCATTGGCTGCTCTGCATACAGCCACCAACTGCATTATGGGCCAAAAAATCTATGTAGGCGCCACCTGAACCTGACAGAACCAGCTTAGTACTGCAAATTAATAACAAGCAAGAGAAGCTATCATTACCAGAAGATGCTAATTTATTTAGCCTGAAATAGAAAGTCACTGTGGCATGGAAGCTCACTACAATAGGTATGAGCTTAAAGAGGACCAAAACCCACACTGGAGTCTATGAGACTCCAGGACAGGCATACTCACTCCCACCAGGGCACCCCGATCGACCCAGGAATCTATAAGATTGATCCCCCCCCGGGGCATCTGGCGTTAGGATGCCCCACTGTGTGAAACTCCAGGTCACTCAAAAACTCACCTTCGTTCCCGGTCCAATGGCGCATGCGCGAGCAGCAGCCACACCCCCTCGATCCCTTTAGCAGTGCGCGTGCCAGGCATTTGTGAATGGCCATCACTGTTAGAGGGTAGCGGGGAAGGTTACCGTCGGCGTGCTCGCGTCCGCTCGCATTAGACAAGCTCCTGGACGAAGGGACGAAGAGGAGAGTTTGTTTGGGCAACCTGGGGGGGTTCAGACAGCGGGGCACCCCTGATCGGGGGACCAAAACCCAGTATAGTCAAAATCCTGGGTTTTGGTCCACTTTAAACCAGACCATCAGCCTGGCACAGTTGGAAAAGAAAGTTAGTGGCCATTTTGGAGCTTCCTCTCTCAGCCATGCTGCTGCCTGGATTCAACTGACAATACACAGTAACAAGCAGCCCAGCAGCACTTCTTGTTTGCAGGTGGCCTGCAAATGCACGAGCCACCATTTTGTTTCTAAAATTTGCTACATCAGTAGTTAGAAAAAGGGAAATACGTTTTTATGTGCAGCAATCTGAATTGCCCTGGGGAGGGATGCATATGAGCACCGTTTGTTGTGTTGCACTGGTTTAAGTCATTTTTGACTGTTGGTCACTTTAAGGAAACTTTCCCTGCATATTGCTGACCTGGCATAACATTTCTATTGTGCCCAAAATTGTGCAATTGGGATTTTTTGATTCTGGTCACTTGGCTTATCCAAATGGCCAGAATCAAAAAATCCCAAATGCACAGCCTCCGAACCCGACTCAAAATCCAAATCAAGTCCAAAATGACAATCAGATCCCTTAACCTGTAAACATTTCAGTACGAACATTTCTAATGCGTATATTTGTCCTCCATTAAACGCAATAAACAGCACCACAAAACCACTGGGCGAGCTAAAAGCAGTGATGTACCTGAAGCAGATTTGGGATGCCCCACCACACACAGTATGCAGAAAAGGAGCAGGTCACATCAGCAAGCGCATACCGGCCTCTCTGGACCTTAGTCATGATGGTGATTAAATTTTGATTATCCTGAGTTTTGGTCCTTTCCGCGGGGGTGCCCCGCTGTCTGAAACCCCCCAGGTCGCCGAGCTCTATTCACCTCATCCCAGTCCTACGGTGCATGCCCGGCTGCTCGTCCAATCAGTGCACTCGGAGCTGCTGAGGTCACATCGTCTAAGCGTTCATCTAAGGCAGCGGCAACAAGCTTGCTGGTGGGCACGTCCCCTGCTTTCCTTCCAACAGGAAGAAGTGCCATTCACACATGTCTGGCGCGGGCACACGTCCTGCTAGAGGCATAGCGGGGATGTGGTCACAGCTCACACATGCATCGTTGGACCGGGAAACAAGGTAAGTGTATGGGGGGACCTGGGGGTTTCACACAGCGAGGCATCCCGATTTTGGATGCCCCGAGGGGAGGCAAACAATCGCGCTGGGTTTTGGTCCACTTTCAAAAGCGACAGTGTCCCTTTAAAAGGAACAGTTCAGAACATCCAATGCATTGTGCCAGGAAGGACCTCAAATTGGACCAATAAAATGTTCTCAGCATCTCCCATAAATATTCCACATTGCAATAACATCACAGGCAGCGAGGAATGAGAGGACAGTATAATTACCTCACCCCGCTGCCAATTACGCCCGATCAGACGAATGAACTAACAATTCCGTGCAAAACATCCTATAGAGCGGAGGTACAAGACCTGATCAACCTGCTCCTACTGTCCGAGAGCACTCCGCGTCCCTAGCCATGGAGCGTAGGCAAATAAGAGACAGGAAACAAAAATAAACATGCCCCCATCGCACACAATGTATGGCCAGGCTCCCCCATGGTGCACCTACCGCTGTCAGTCCCGGATGAGATCCTCTCCCTGGATGAGTGGAGGAGACTCTGAACAGAGCTGGCAGAGAGTCCCCCGGAGCCGCTCCTGCTCATCTTGTCGGTCTGGTAAGGTGTCTTCCCAAATTAGAAGCCGACTTGCCGGACGCTCTATTCACACAAATGGAGCAGCTTTAACTAGTTCCCTTGCTATTTCAACGCCCAACCGGATTGAAGCAGTCCCATCTGGAGAGCGAATACCAAAAAGCCCGCCCGGAGGTGCTGCATCGCTGAGTGATGCTATCGCCAGTGTGTCTATGGCCTCCACTGGGCTAAAGGTAGTCCGAGATGCTCCAGGGCCAATTAGGACCTGTGTATGGTACTATGGACACAAAAGCTGAATTCCTGATGGGTTTGCACTGCTTTAGGGCCTACTGGGCCAGCACCTCACCTCTTCTCTTCTCCTAACACAGCTTCAACTCTCTGCCTCCCAAGGTTTTATGACCTAATCACCCAGGAGCCTTCTCAATCTACTCCTTTAACTGCTTCCACTCTCTGCCTACCAAGGCTTTAGGACCTACTTACCCAGGAGCCCTCTCAATCTACTCCTTTAACTGCTTCCACTCTCTGCCTACCAAGGCTTTAGGACCTACTTACCCAGGAGCCCTCTCAATCTACTCCTTTAACTGCTTCCACTCTCTGCCTACCAAGGCTTTAGGACCTACTTACCCAGGAGCCCTCTCAATCTACTCCTTTAACTGCTTCCACTCTCTGCCTACCAAGGCTTTAGGACCTACTTACCCAGGAGTCCTCTCAATCTACTCCTTTAACTGCTTCCACTCTCTGCCTACCAAGGCTTTAGGACCTACTTACCCAGGAGCCCTCTCAATCTACTCCTTTAACTGCTTCCACTCTCTGCCTACCAAGGCTTTAGGACCTACTTACCCAGGAGTCCTCTCAATCTACTCCTATAACTGCTTGCACACCTTGCCTCCTAAGATTTTAGACCCAAGCACCCAGGAGTCCTCTCAATCTACTTCCCGCCTCCTAAGGCTTCATGGCCTACTTTTCCTTACACCGCTTCCACAACCTGTCTCTAAAGTCTCCCCCTAACCTTAATCCCTAGCCTGTGTTCAGTCCTTGCAATGCTATACCCTCAGATGATGCTCAGATCACTCGTTGACCTGATGAGAAGCATCCCGGGAACTCAGAAGCTAGTGGGCTGGTAAGAGCTAGTAAATTCCCAGGCCAATTTCTGCACCAGTCTACCCCTGGTTCTCCCCAACCCTCTACTCGACAGCCACGAACAGGCCATGTTTTGCAAATTTCCACAGATGCTTAGACAGCTATTTAGAGATCCAATACATGCAACCTGTTGGTGACTGACCATTTTTTGGGATCCTCAAAGTAGGACAGCTTAAAGTGGACCAACACCCTGCAGGATCGGCCCGGGAATCTAAAAGATCGCTAAAGGGATGCCGCCGCGGCTCGCGCTTGCACCAGTGAACCGGGAAGCAAGGTAAGTGTAAGTGTCCTATTTTGGATGCCCCGTGGGGGAGGGAATCGATCACCCCAGGAATCTTCTAGATTGAGCCAATGCTCAGCCAATCCAGGCATTCCACCACTGGCATTTAGCAAAAAAGCTGAATGCCAGAGCAAACAGACCAGAAATCCTGCATTTTGCAGGACATTCTTCCCCATAACATGAGTAAAGTGGGACATTTAGTTATATGCAGACTTTTCACAGAGACAAAATGCCTCAAATTGGGACTGTCCCACCGAAAGTGGGACATCTAGTCATAGTTTCAAGGAGATTCTTGAGGAACATCACACTAGGCGTACGTGTAGACACGAGAGGTATCAAACAAACATCACTTTATACGACAGATTACGTCTTTGGCCAGTTGCATCAAATTTATCAACAGATATGGAAAGGCCATCAAGCGAGCCAATCACATTATACAACCAATTATGTCGGAGTTTGCTCTGTTTCACCAGGCAAAATTCCAGTAACAAGAGGTCAATAAACAAGCTCAAGTAACAAGTCTGTGGCACTAGATGTAGCTATAGCAATGTCCCAACCCTCTCCTCGAGAGCAACCAACAGTTTTGAGGCTCTCCACACAGATGCACAGGTGAATAAGAAGTTAATTCTGTGAGTACTCACCTGTGGAAATGATTTCTCTTTCATTATTACTTCAGGACATCAGAGTAATTCTGTCACGATTGGGTTAACATCTCGGCAGAAGGGCGTGGACTGCAAGAACAAAGGCGTGGCTCATCCTACCGGGCCTATATCCCTTCCGGCTAACTTCCTCCAGTCTAGTTTAATTGAAAAGCAGTAGAACCAGCCGCCTGGGAGGCATACCTATACAAGAATGCTCTCTCTGTTTCACATGCACATTTGCAGTCCAGTTCCAACTGCAAGAAAGAAAGTGGAGGAAGTCAGCTGGAAGGATATAGGCCCGGGAGGAGGAGCCATGCCTCTGTTCTTGCAGTCCACGCACTTCGGCCGAGATATTAACCCAATCGTGACTGAATTACTCCGATGGCCTGAAGTAAAATGAAAAAGAAATTATATAGTGTACAGACAGAGCTATAGAGACAGCATGTAACAATCCATAAAACAAGACCTGTTCGTGCCTCTCGAGGAAAGGGTCGGGGGAACATGGACCTAAATACACGAGAGGTGATCAAGTAGGACCAATGTGCTATAAGATGTATTAAAGGGGACCAAAACCCACTAAACTTGAATCCCCTGAATTGCTCCCCCCCATGATGAGCACCCTTTGCCAATTTTCACTGCTCCTGCTTCACTCTAATCCCAGATAATGGCGCCTGTTTTAGCTGTAAACTCCGCCTCCTCCATTCATTGCCACTGCTGTGTGTGGCAATGATGTCATTGCCACATCTATGCAATGACTGATCTCCTGCCACCAGGGTCAGCGAGAAAAATCCATGTTCCAGGACAATTCGAAAAGCAAAAATATCCATTTCTAGATCCACACCCTAAGAAGGGAGCATCGGCAGGGTCTTCGGCCAAATGTATTTTACAAGTTCAGTGGGTTTCTGTCTGCTTTAAGTTGGAATTCGGTTAATTAAACCTAACCAGAAATGCCCAATCCCCTCAATGGCCACCAACAATCCACATTTGGCAAATAGATACACAGGTGAGGCAATAACATTCATACAGAGTCAGCTAGTTGGAGATCTCCAAAAAGAATGACTTGTTGGTGGCTCTCGGTGAAGGGGTTAAGGACCACTGCACTAGACCTACCTGCAGCCTCAGTATCAAGCACAGGAGCCAGATGAAATAAGCGCATCAGGCGGAGCCTGCCATCAAACAGATGCACCCACAGAATGCAGCAACATTGTGTGATCCTATATTAGGTCACAAGCAAAAAAAAAAAAAAAAAAAAAAAAAAGTCAGTTCCTCACCCAGCCGAGTGTAGCTTCCCCTTCTTTCTCACTTTTGGCAGAAGAGCATTTATTATTCATCAGCACTTCCCTGCATCACAACAGTGATCAATCCAAAGGCAATGGTACTCCATTGCCCAAGGGAAAAAATCCAGGGGGGGGGCTATACCACTCTTTAAAGGGCACCTGAAGCCTAAGGAGCATATCCTATATGTTTCCCACACCCTGTACATACATATTGCCCACATTAAAAATCCTCCTACCTGCATCTACTGCATTTTATGAGCCTTTAAACATCCAAAATGGCGGCTCATGAAGCATCAGGCAGCCTGCAAACAGGAATTGTCTTCTGACTGTGTCGCTCTGCATTCTGGGATTGCTGTTCTTTCCCTGACCCCAGCCCAGCACAGTTATAACTCTTCCACCCTGTACTTTATCCCACTCTCCGCTCCTCAGTATGTGATGCTTCTGAGTCAAGATGTTGGTGCCCATATCCTAAAGTCCCGAACAGAGTTGCAGCCCGGTGGAGGAAAGAATAAGTGACTAAAACCTTGAAATATATTAATTTTAGATGCTGGGGAATAGTTTTTTTTTTTTTTTTAAAGGGATGGGGTTTTCGTTAAAGCATGCTGAAGGTCCAGTTTAAATGCTTGAGAGGAAACCAGATCAAAAGGTCACTCTGTAAAAGAACCCGCAGAGTCAGCTTGAACAGTATCATAGACAGGCATCCTCTGCTTCCCTGTATTGCAGGCTGGTGAGGGGAGGAGCGGGAGATGCCAGTTCTTGTGAATGACCGCAGCAGCCAGATAATATGGGGGGGGGGGGCACACTTACTATTACTCTCATAAACAAACGCTGATAGATAGGACTTCATACTAAACACCCAAATGGTTATTTGGAGCTCCACCAAACAGTGAACCCTATAACCACCATGCCAATCCGCTTTTACCCTTCTAACATCGAATCTGCGTATCTGACCCTTACCCCCAAACCAGCCCCGAGCTGCCCTGTACTACATAGGGGACAACTGACAACCAGCCCAGGCAATACCAACCAAGGGGCCCAGGGTATGCCACCCACCAAATGGACTGAACCAATCTGCCCTGGGTACACCATTTACTGACCTGCCCAACCAGACTGGGGATGCCAGCCAACCCACCCAACCAGCTAGTCTGAGGCAAATGACTTACTGACCCACCCAACCAGTCAGCACATGGATGATAACGACCAGCCAGGTAGCCAAGAGAGAAGCCACTTACCGATCCACTCAACCAGCTTGAGAATGCAAACAAAACCCTCCCACCTGTCCAACCTGGGGAAAGTCACTCAGCAACAAGCCCAGAGGATGTCATTTTCCAACATACCTGACCATCCTGGGGATGCCAATTACCAACCCTCCCACCGACCCAACCAGCCTGGGGGAAACCACTTACCAACCCACCAACCAGCCTGGGGGGGACATTACTTACCAACCCACCCAAAGAGACTGGTGAAGCCACCAACAACCAGCCAATCCAGAGCACATCACATACCCAACCAGCTTGGAGATGCAAACTATAAACCAGCTTGAGGGAAGCCACTTATCAATCCATACATCCAGCCTGGGAGACATTACTCACCAACCCACCCAAAGAGCTTGGTGATGCCACTAACAACCAGCCAGTCCAGAGCATATCATATACCCAAGCAGCTTGTGGATGCCAACTATAAACCAGCTTGAGGGAAGCCACTTATCAATCCATACATCCAGCCTGGGAGACATTACTCACCAACCCACCCAAAGAGCTTGGTGATGCCACTAACAACCAGCCAGTCCAGAGCAGATCATATACCCAACCAGCTTGTGGATGCCAACTATAAAGCAGCTTGAGGGAAGCCACTTATCAATCAATACATCCAGCTGGGGGACCTTAGTTACCAACCCACCCAAACAGGCTGGGAATGCAAATAACCTGCCAAACCACCCAAAACCCTGGGTAATAATTACACACTAGGCAGGGGATATAACTTACAGATCTCCCCAATCAACCGGCCAAAGGCATGCCACCAACCCCCCCACCCAACTAGCCCAGGGGACTGCACTTACGGATCCAACCTTAGGATGCCACAGACTGACCCACCCCAACTGGTCTGGGAACTGACTGACCCAATCACGGATGCCAAAACACCAATCTAATTTATACAGCACTACAGCAGCTGATGAGCAACTTTCGATCATTTTTTTCCCTTACAGTTACAATGGCTTGTGAGAGGGAAGAAGCAATATTCCACTGTAAGATATTTATAACTGCTTCTGTACACAATTCGGAAGTAAATACAGCCATATAAAAGGTTACCTTCTGACCACCTCCAGTCATCACTACAAGTGGAGGGATTTTCCAGCCCTGCCAGTGACAGGAATCCAATGGGGAGGACAACCATGCCGATCACATGCTTGCTAAAGGACATACATAGGCAGATTTTCCAATCAATGTGACTAATAGAACCAATAATTTGCTGCCTAGAGCAGTGCGACTGATGAAATCCCTAAAAAAGGGCGAGTGTAATGATGTCGCAGCTGCTCACAGAATATAGCTGAAATAGTTATCAGAGCGACCCATTGGTCTGGGAACAAAAAAAAAAAAAAATACAAAAAAAAAAAGGAGCAAAAACAGATCTCGATATGATTGAACCTGGGTCGTCTGCAGAGCAATTCAATGATCTCAGAGCTTTTTACCAGACAAACATCAACAGAAAGGTTCACAGCTTACAATCTGATTGTATAGAGATTGTTTGCTTTCATACTGTTTTGGTAAAATTGAACACACACCAAAGGTCCAGACTGCAGATTAAAACGGGGGATTTTGTGGGAGGTCCCTGTCTTATATAGGGCCGGGAGGAGCCACAAGCCGTTTTCTGCAGTCCAGCGCCATCTTGTGGATGTATAGCCCATGTGTAAGAAATATTCTGGAACAGGACGTGCTGTATACTTAGAATAATATGATTAACCTCTTCACTACATAACTGGCAATGCTCCAACTGCACTGCACATTTTTGGGAGGGGATTGCCGTATGCTGCCATTTTTATGTACCATTAAAGAGGTGGTGATTTTTTTTTTTTTTTTTTTTTTAATTGGGGGCGATTAGGAGCTAGATATCCTTCCTTCTTGCATACTATTTCACGCGGACAGAGCCTGCATCCACACCTCATTGGATCCAATGTTAGACATGTGTTGAGCTCAGGTACACATCTTCTGAACACACCAGTACCTCACTGGCTGTACCTCATGTATATAGTATCTGTACCTCAGGTACACAATATCAATTCACCGGTACCTCTATGGCTGTACCCCAGGTATGCAATAACCATGAACCTCGCTTCCCATACAATAATTGTGCACCAGTACCTCTCTGTATGCATCCACCCAATATGCAATATACCGTGTTTCCCCGATAGTATGACACCCCCGATAGTAAGACGTATCGGGGGTTTCAGAGGGGTCGGCTGATATAAGCCGTACCCCGAAAGTAAGACATATGTCTTACCCAGGGCCGTCAGCTGGCAGTAGGGCGGCTGTCCATGAAAGCAGCCCAGGCGGCTCTGGCGGCACTTCCCCTCGCCCCCCCCCCCCCGGGCTCGATAGCTCCGGTGCCCGCACACTCTCCTCTGATAATCCCGGCCCCGCCCCTTCCGCCCTAGTGAGGCAGCTTCGGAGCCCACAGCCCCCCCTCCCCGCCTCGGAGGATCCCAGCCCTGCCTCTTCCGCCCAGGCAACGCAGCTCCGGCGCCCGCAGCCCACCCCGCCTCGGAGGCTCTGCCACCCGCAGCAGCCGCGTCTCAGATGTTCCGGTGACTGTGTGTGTCTGTGACTGTCTGTGAGTGTGTGTGCCTCTGTGAGTGTGTGTGTGTGTGCCTCTGTGAGTGTGTGTGTGTGTGCCTCTGTGAGTGTGTGTGTGTGTGCCTCTGTGAGTGTGTGTGTGTGTGTGCCTCTGTGAGTGTGTGTGTGTGTGTGCCTCTGTGAGTGTGTGTGTGTGTGTGCCTCTGTGAGTGTGTGTGTGTGTGCCTCTGTGAGTGTGTGTGTGTGTGTGCCTCTGTGAGTGTGTGTGTGTGTGCCTCTGTGAGTGTGTGTGTGTGTGTGCCTCTGTGAGTGTGTGTGTGTGTGTGTGCCTCTGTGAGTGTGTGTGTGTGTGTGCCTCTGTGAGTGTGTGTGTGTGTGTGTGCCTCTGTGAGTGTGTGTGTGTGTGTGCCTCTGTGAGTGTGTGTGTGTGTGCCTCTGTGAGTGTGTGTGTGTGTGCCTCTGTGAGTGTGTGTGTGTGTGCCTCTGTGAGTGTGTGTGTGTGTGCCTCTGTGAGTGTGTGTGTGTGTGCCTCTGTGTGTGTGTGTGTGTGTGTGTGCCTCTGTGAGTGTGTGTGTGTGTGTGCCTCTGTGAGTGTGTGTGTGTGTGTGCCTCTGTGAGTGTGTGTGTGTGTGTGCCTCTGTGAGTGTGTGTGTGTGTGTGCCTCTGTGAGTGTGTGTGTGTGTGCCTCTGTGAGTGTGTGTGTGTGTGCCTCTGTGAGTGTGTGTGTGTGCCTCTGTGAGTGTGTGTGTGTGCCTCTGTGAGTGTGTGTGTGTGTGTGCGCCTCTGTGAGTGTGTGTGTGTGTGCGCCTCTGTGAGTGTGTGTGTGTGTGTGTGCCTCTGTGAGTGTGTGTGTGTGTGTGTGCCTCTGTGAGTGTGTGTGTGTGTGCCTCTGTGAGTGTGTGTGTGTGCCTCTGTGAGTGTGTGTGTGTGTGTGCGCCTCTGTGAGTGTGTGTGTGTGTGTGCGCCTCTGTGAGTGTGTGTGTGTGTGTGCGCCTCTGTGAGTGTGTGTGTGTGTGTGCGCCTCTGTGAGTGTGTGTGTGTGTGTGTGCCTCTGTGAGTGTGTGTGTGTGTGTGCGCCTCTGTGAGTGTGTGTGTGTGTGTGCGCCTCTGTGAGTGTGTGTGTGTGCCTCTGTGAGTGTGTGTGTGTGCCTCTGTGAGTGTGTGTGTGTGTGTGCGCCTCTGTGAGTGTGTGTGTGTGCCTCTGTGAGTGTGTGTGTGTGTGTGCCTCTGTGAGTGTGTGTGTGTGTGTGCCTCTGTGAGTGTGTGTGTGTGTGTGCCTCTGTGAGTGTGTGTGTGTGTGCCTCTGTGAGTGTGTGTGTGTGTGTGTGCCTCTGTGAGTGTGTGTGTGTGTGTGCCTCTGTGAGTGTGTGTGTGTGTGTGCCTCTGTGAGTGTGTGTGTGTGTGCCTCTGTGAGTGTGTGTGTGTGTGCCTCTGTGAGTGTGTGTGTGTGTGCCTCTGTGAGTGTGTGTGTGTGCCTCTGTGAGTGTGTGTGTGTGTGTGCCTCTGTGAGTGTGTGTGTGTGCCTCTGTGAGTGTGTGTGTGTGTGTGCCTCTGTGAGTGTGTGTGTGTGTGCGCCTCTGTGAGTGTGTGTGTGTGTGTGCGCCTCTGTGAGTGTGTGTGTGTGCCTCTGTGAGTGTGTGTGTGTGTGTGCCTCTGTGAGTGTGTGTGTGTGTGTGCCTCTGTGAGTGTGTGTGTGTGTGTGCCTCTGTGAGTGTGTGTGTGTGTGTGCCTCTGTGAGTGTGTGTGTGTGTGCCTCTGTGAGTGTGTGTGTGTGTGCCTCTGTGAGTGTGTGTGTGTGTGCCTCTGTGAGTGTGTGTGTGTGCCTCTGTGAGTGTGTGTGTGTGTCTACGGTATGTGTGTGAGAGAGTGTGTGTGCGTTTGCATGAATGGGGATTAGGGGTCTGATCTTGACATTGGACCAAGGGGGGCTCACCTATCCAGTTGATTTTTTTTTTTTTTTTAAAGTGGACCAAAACCCAGCTGGATCGGCCCAGGAATCTATAAGACTCCCGGGCTGATCCATTCCCTCCCCCCTGGGGCATCTAAAATCGGGATGCCCCACTGTGTGAAACCCCCCAGGTCATGATAATAAATGTTAATTTTATGGTTAAAACAAAAAATTCGACAATTTTTTTCTAATATAAGACATACCCCGAAAGTAAGACATAGTGGGGCTTTTGGGGATAAAAAGAAAGTAAGACAGTGTCTTACTATCGGGGAAACACGGTATGTGCCTAAGTACCTCATGTATATGTTATCTGTACCCTAGATATGCAATATTCATGCACATCTACCTCTCTGGCTGTACACCAGGTATGCAGTAACCGGTACCTCTGGACCTATACAATACCCGTGCAGCAGTACCTCTCTGCCCGTACTCCAGCTATGAAATAACCATGCACCAGTACATATCCTTCTGTACCTCTGTATACTGGTACCTCTCGACCTGTATGCTATTACTCAGCAAGTACCTCTCTGCTCATACAATATCTGTGCAGTAGTACCTCTCTGGCTGTACCCCAGGCATGCAGTATACAGGCAGCAATAGTGTCTATGCACTGACAGTGACACGTCTGTCGGGGTGGTCGTGTATCTTAGTCGGTAGGACACTTTGCCCTGAGGAAGAGTGGGATCATCACTGTCAAGGAATGCGTGGGTAGACGGGGGCACTGCACTGGCTTCGTCTATTGGTAAAAGCTTTATTTAGCATATATTATAGTTGATTGCTTTGTTTCCTTCCGGGTTCTTTTCCAGCACAGGATATGTATTGAAGGGACAGGCTTTCAGGCACAAGCACTTTATGGATTGGAAAAGGGTTATTGATTATGGGATTGGTTAGTAGGATTAGGGGTTGCTGACAGATTTATGAGACCATTGGATTCTATATTGATGCCTTGCACTTTAATGTTTCTGATATAAGGAAAAAAATATTTTTACACATGCACTTTTGGGATGAATTGTTTATGAAGGAATAGCATACTCCCTTGGTAAGGCGCCACATTGCCATTACTATATATGATTGAACGGTGCAGTGTCCCATACACGATGCAGTGTCATGTGCATGTTTTTTTTTATCGTTTTAATCTTATCTTGTGTGTTTGCCCGACATAATAAAATATTACATGGTTATTTAATTATATGGTGGTGCAGGTTGTCTTTGTTATGGTTGTGGGGGTTTTCGGCTGCCCCCACCAATTTAGCTTATATCTTAGTCGGTGGCGCCAGCAGTGACACTGGACAGCTCAGCGCAGGCGGCACAGATATGACAGCAGCGGGAGGGTTTAGGGATTAGATATGTGCTGGAGTGAACAACACGGAACAGCAGGGTGTACAGTGACATCAGCAAAAGCCAGCGATACTTTATAGAAATAGAACACTTAGGCACAATGCCGCTTAGCAAGTCTAATACACAACGGAGATGTAAAGCTCTACGTGTTGTGTACAGTTACACAACATACAGCAGCGCCGATAACCTAGAAGCTCGGACATCCATCAGTAACACACTGCAGCGTGACAGGAGCAGGATACAACCAAGAGACTGACAGTCGCACGCACACCCAGCCATGTGACGCACGCAGCACTGACAGCTGCACTACAAGTCCCATCATAGCAGAACATACAAAGTAGCGGGTCGGGCTTGGCAGGGGATGTCGGGACTTGTAGTTCCAGGGCCGCTACGGATTTTGTGTAGCAGTCACAATTGTGGAGGAATGACACATGATGGCATGACAGGTGCAGCAGTGACACGACATAACTTATGTAGCAATGACACACATGTACACACACGTGTGGCAGAACAAGCACACTATGGCCACACGTGCGGCGGAGAGACCCGATAAACCCTACATTGTAGCACAATTAAATTAAAAAAAATACAGACTACAAAGTAGCAGCGACACAATGAGGCTGTGGCAGGGGAAGTGACACCCAACACACTTGCAGCAGAGATGCCCTATAAACACTGAAAAGTAACAATGAAAGTAAAGGGACACACTTTCAATAGTATCAGCAAAACATGAAGCAGCGTGGGAAGTGTAACATGGAGCAGAGAGACCCCCCATAAACCTTATAGATTAGGGGTTCCCAACAGGTGGTACTAGTACCACTGGTGGTATTTCAGAGCATTTCAGGTGGTACTTAGAGAGGTTGCACACTGACCTGTACCCCAGCCACATCTGCTACAATACCCACGCCGATTGGCCCAGGAATCTACAAGATTCCCGGACCAATCAATTCCCTCCACCCAGGGCATCAAAAAAAAAAATAAATAAATAAAAATCGGTATGCCCCGCTGTGTAAAACCCCCCAGGTCGCCCCACACACTTTCCTTGCTTTCTGGTCTAATAGCGCATGCGCGATCCACAGCCGCATCCACGCTATCCCTCTAGCAGGGTGCGTGCCCGTGCCAGGCATCTGTGAATGGCCAGTGCGGCCGTGCTCTCTGTTACAGGGGTGCGGCCGTCAGCACGCTTGTAGTCGCTTGGCCTTAGACGCCGTGACATCAGCGGCTCAGAGCGCGCCGATTGCACGAGCAGCCGCGCATGCGCTTTGGGGGGGAGGGGCGAGTTGGCATCGACGATCTGGGGGGTTTCACACAGCGGGCATCCCCGATCGGGGTGCCCTGGGGGAAAGGACCAAAACCCAGGATAGCCAAAATCCTGGTTTTTGGTCCACTTTGAGTGCATAACTACTCCAAATGATGATGCAAACTATTTGTGTGGCTAATTATATGCATTTCATACACTTTTGTGCATTTTAATGCGTTTCCAGGTGACCGACAGCCCACATGTATCACCCAGTACACCCAGGCGGTACTTGACATGACCTGATGAAAATAAGTTGGGAACCCCTACTCTAGATGTAGCAGTGACGGTACACAGTGAGCCACAGACAGCAGAAAGGCCCTATAGACCCTACATATTAGCAATAAAAGTAAAGGGACATACTTGCAGAAGAAAGACCCTATAGACCCTCCACAGTATCAGTGACAAATGGAGCAGCAGAGATGGCCAATAAACCAGATAGATGTAGCAGAGACGGCACAGGCACAGTATAGCCACAAACTTGCAGCAGAGAGACCCCATAGACCCTACACAGTAGAAATGAAAGTAAAGGGACACGCTTGCAGCATATGCACATTGTAGCAGTGTGAGAAGTGTAACATGCAGCAGGGGCGCCCCAAAAAACCTTACAGATGTATCAGTCACAACACAAGCACATCATGGCCACAAACTTGCAGCAGAGAGAAACCTATAGACCACGTAGCAATCACACAGGATGCCATGACAGAACTGCACACGGATGCAGCAGAGATGCCCCATAACCCCAACACAGAAGCCCCATAAGCCCAATGTAGTAGCAGTCAGAAACAGAGCAGCGTGACAAGTTTACATGCAGTGGAGGTGCCCCATAAACCCGCTAGATGTAGCGGTGACAGCACATGTACAGTGTAGACAGACACATACAGCAGAGAGATCCCATAAACATGTAACAGACATGTAACATACTACAGACACATGCAACAGAGGTGCCCCACAGACCATACACATGTAAAATACTACAGAGAGACACATACAGCAGAGAAATCCCATAGACAATACAGATGTAACAGTGACACATGCAGCAGAGGTGCCCCTTTACACATGTAACATACTACAGACCGACACATGCAGCAGAGGTGCCCCTTTACACATGTAACATACTACAGACCGACACATGCAGCAGAGGTGCCCCTTTACACATGTAACATACTACAGACCGACACATGCAGCAGAGGTGTCCCATACACACGTAACATACTACAGACAGACACATGCAGCAGAGGTGCCCCTTTACACATGTAACATACTACAGACCGACACATGCAGCAGAGGTGTCCCATACACACGTAACATACTACAGACAGACACATGCAGCAGAGGTGCCCCTTTACACATGTAACATACTACAGACAGACACATGCAGCAGAGGTGTCCCATACACACGTAACATACTACAGACAGACACATGCAGCAGAGGTGTCCCATACACACGTAACATACTACAGACAGACACATGCAGCAGAGGTGTCCCATACACACGTAACATACTACAGACAGACACATGCAGCAGAGGTGTCCCATACACACGTAACATACTACAGACAGACACATGCAGCAGAGGTGTCCCATACACACGTAACATACTACAGACAGACACATGCAGCAGAGGTGTCCCATACACACGTAACATACTACAGACAGACACATGCAGCAGAGGTGTCCCATACACACGTAACATACTACAGACAGACACATGCAGCAGAGGTGTCCCATACACACGTAACATACTACAGACAGACACATGCAGCAGAGGTGTCCCATACACACGTAACATACTACAGACAGACACATGCAGCAGAGGTGTCCCATACACACGTAACATACTACAGACAGACACATGCAGCAGAGGTGTCCCATACACACGTAACATACTACAGACAGACACATGCAGCAGAGGTGTCCCATACACACGTAACATACTACAGACAGACACATGCAGCAGAGGTGTCCCATACACACGTAACATACTACAGACAGACACATGCAGCAGAGGTGTCCCATACACACGTAACATACTACAGACAGACACATGCAGCAGA
This sequence comes from Gastrophryne carolinensis, assembly GCA_027917425.1. Classification (NCBI taxonomy): domain Eukaryota; kingdom Metazoa; phylum Chordata; class Amphibia; order Anura; family Microhylidae; genus Gastrophryne; species Gastrophryne carolinensis. The sequence continues at coordinate 38,487,132 of CM051234.1, forward strand.
GGTGTCCCATACACACGTAACATACTACAGACAGACACATGCAGCAGAGGTGTCCCATACACACGTAACATACTACAGACAGACACATGCAGCAGAGGTGTCCCATACACACGTAACATACTACAGACACATGCAGCAGAGGTGTCCCATACACCATACACACGTAACATACTACAGACAGACACAGGCAGCAGAGGTGTCCCATAGACACACAAAAACACAGCGCAAACAATGCAGTAGTGGCTCCCTTCAGAGTGCAGCACGTGATTCAGGCGCCGTTGCCCGGGGCAACCAGTCAGGCAGCGGCGGGGCGCGCGGCTGTGATGCAATACAAGATAGCCCCCCTTCCCCTGCGGTGGGGGGGGGGCGTGTGAGGGGGGTAATTAGGGGGTAAGTGGCTGTAAGGGGGAGTCGCTCACCGCATGGTTGGAGGTGGAAGACTCTCCGGGCCGCCATGTCTCCGCTGTCAGCCCATCCTCAGTGGCTTCTCTCTATAAGTTTCCTCCGTGTGAGGAGGGCGATCCGGAGCGCCGCTGCCTCCTGCCTGAGGAGGGGCACAGAGACTGGACACGCCCACCGCCATCCGACACGCCCCTGACACTGGCCCCGCCCCCTCCTGTCGCCACAGGAGGCTGAGGGGATGGCACCCCGGGGAGACTAGAGGGGCGCCATGTCTGCCACCCTTCCCTGACGTGCCACTCTCCTACATATAATGTACAATTCAGCCTCTGTTCACCTGCTATTCTACCGAGTCATCCCTGGTTTCCGTGTTTATGCATTACACCTACACATAGTAATAACCTTAATTTATATAGCGCCAACATAGTCCGCAGCACTTCCAAAAAAATAAAATATAGATCATATCTGTGCCCCCCCTGACCCCAATCATATAAAAAATTAAATATAGATCATATCTGTGCCCTCCCTGACCCCAATCATATATGTACCCCTTACACACACTCCAATCATATATGTACCCCTCACACACACTCCAATCATATATGTATCCCTCACACACACTCCAATCATATATGTACCCCTCACACACACTCCAATCATACATGTGCCCCCCACACACACTCCAATCATACATGTGCCCCCCACACACACTCCAATCAATCTGTGCCCCTCAGACCCCAATTATATACGCCTCCCCCCCACACTCCAATCATATACATGCCCCCCAAACTCCATTACGCATACCTTCCAACTGTCCCTGATTTGGAGGGACTGTCCCTCTTTTGGGTCCATGTTCCACTGTTCCACGTTGTTCTTATTTGTCACGCTGAAAAGTTGACCCCAATCATATACGTGTCCTCAGACCACAATCATAAACATGCTCCCAGATCAGAATCATAAACATGCCCCCCAAACTCCAATCATATATGTCCACCCCTCAAACCCCAATCATATACATCCCCCCCCACACACTCCAATCATATATGTGCTCCTCAGACCCCAATCATATACATTCCCCCACACTCCAATCATATATGTGCCCCTCATACCTCAATCATATACAACCCCCACTCCAATCATATATGTGCCTCTCATACCCCAATCATATACGTTCCCCCCACACTACAATCTTATATGTGCCCCTCAGACCCCAATCATATACATTCCCCCCACACACTCCAATCATATATGTGCCCCTCATACCCCAACCATATACGCCCCCCACACTACAACCATATATGTGCCCCTCAGACCCCAATCATATACGTCCCCCCCCACACTGCAATCATATATGTGCCCCTTAGTCCTCAATCATATACATCCTGCCCCCCACACTACAATCATATATTTGCCCCTCAGACCCCAATAATATACATTACCCCTATACTCTAATCATATATGTGCCCCTCAGACCTCAATCATATACGTCCCCCACACTCTAATCATATATGTGCCCCTCAGACCCCAATCATATACATGCCCCCACACTCCAATCATATATGTGCCTCTCAGACCTCAATCATATACGCCCCCCTCACTCCAATTATATATATGCCCCTCAGACCCCAATCATATACGTTCCCCCCACACAATCATATATGTGCCCCTCAGACCTCAATCATTTATGTCCCCCTCCCCCCCACACTCCAATCATATATGTGCCCCTCAGACCCCAATCATATACATGCCCTCAGACTCAAATCATATATATTCCCCCCTCAGACCCCAATATTATACGCATAGCTCCCAACTGTCCCTGATTTGGAGGGTCTATCCCTCTTTTGGGTCCATGTCCCCCTGCCCCTCATTGTTCTTATTTGTCACCCTCAAAAGTTGGAGAGTATGATATACATGCCCCCAGACCCCAATCATATACATGCCCCCCAGAGCACAATCATAAACATGCCCCCAGACCACAATCATATACATGCTCCCAGACCACAATCATAGACGTGCCCCCCAGACCACAATCATAAACATGCCCCCCAGACCACAATCATAGACGTACCGCCCAGACCACAATCATATACATGCCCCCAGAACACAATCATATGTGTGCCCCAAAGACCACAATCATATACAAGCTTCCAGACCACAATCATATACATGCTCCCAGACCCCAATCATATACGTGTCCCCCAGAGACTTCAATTATATATGTGCCCCCCAGGCAACAGTCATAGACGTGCCCCCAGACCACAATCATAGACATGCCCCCCAGACCACAATCATATATGTGCCTCCTAGACCCCAATCATAGACGTGCCCCCCAGACCACAATCATAGACATGCTTCTGAGACCCCAATCGTAGATGTGTCCTCCAGACAACAATCATAGACGTGCCCCCCAGACCCAATCATAGACGTGACCCCCAGAACTCAATCATATACGTACCCCTAGACCCCAATCATATACATGCCCCCAGACCCAAATCATATACATGACCCTTAGACCACAATCATATACAGGCTACAGGCTCTCAGGCTACAATCATATACATGCCCCCCAGACCCCAATCATATATGTGCCCCCAGACCCCAATCATATATGTGCCCCCAGACCTCAATCATATACGTGCCCCTCAGACCCCAATCTTAGACGAGCCCCCCAGACCCCAGTCATATACATGCCCCCCAGGCCACAATCATATACATGCCCCCCAAGCCCCAATCATATACATGCGTGCCCCCCACACCCCAATCAATGGCAGCCTCTTGGTATCCAGGGCACTACTTGCTTCTTTAGTCTTCCCGTGCCATCCTCCAGGAGATTAGTGCTAGAAACTGACACGTGCCCCCTACCACCACACACACATCCATCTTGATGGCCCAACCTCACATTGCCCCACAGGAACCCAATATGACCCACCCACCCTATTTTACTCCCATGCCCTATAACCAGTGAGGTTCACCCTGTAAATAGCCACATCTCCCTTCACACCAACACTCAGACAAGGGGGGTATGAGGCAAGGGGGTATCAGTAAAGTGGAGTAAAGAGTGGAAAGCATTACCATCTGTACCCCATAGAGAGGGAGCACCAGGCAATGAATCCCAGGAACAGAAGACATGGCTTTTATCAGAAATTGGGGGACATGAAAATGGCTGAACAATGGTGCACACACCGTTTTGGTAGAGCTGTGTGCAGTGTAGGGTTTGCACCTGGCCGGTATTCTTTTTTTACTTTACTGGCCACTGGCCTGGTGGTGCTAGTATTTGATTTTTTACTGGTAACTGAGGACGGGAAAAGTATTCCCGCAATTACAATTACCAGTAAAAAAAAACAAATAATGCCATCACCAGGCCAGTGGCCAGTAAAGTAAAAAGAAAAATACCGGCCAGGTGGCAACCTTATGTGCAGCTGTTTCTGGGTACCCTGTTGGATGAAGCTCTGAGAGGCTTCTTGTAAATTCAGGGGTAGTGGTGGATTTGTACCACTGGGCGGAGGGGCGGGTGAGCAACACTAAATGGGGGCGTGAGAGGAGCTGAACAAGTGAGTGGCACTGTGAATATTACTGAAAAGGTAGGTGAGTGCATAGGATAGCATAGGGAGATCCTCCATCAAATACTCTTATTAGAGGAGCAGAAGACCAGCCCAAGTGCGTATTCTACTAGCACATACCTCACCATTATACACTAAGCAACAATTAAAAAATGGATATGGTGTGTATCTCTTAGTACACCCTGGGTACCTAAACAATAACAGGACAGAGGGTACATCCTATTAGTCAACCCTTGGAAGCTACAGAAGAACAAGACAGAGGGTGCATCCTATACCTCAACCCTAGGAACCTATAGAAGAACAAGACAGAGGGTGCACCCTATTACTCAACCCTAGGAACCTATAGAAGAACAGGACAGAGGGTGCATCCTATTAGAACACCCTAGCCACCTGTAGAGGAACAGGGCATAAGCTGTGTCCGATTAGTCCACCCAGGCACCTATAAAAGAAGAGGGCAGTGCATGTATCCATGCATTAGCACTCCCTAGGCTTCTATAGAAGAACTGGACAGAGGTTGTATCCTATTAGCACACCCTAGGCTTCTATAGAAGAACTGGGCAGGGGGTGTCTCCTATTATTACACCCTAGGCAATCATTGAAAAACTGAACAGAGAGTGAATTCTATTATCACACTCTAGGGACCTATAATGGGACAGAACATAGGGTCTATCTCATTAGTCCATTCAGGCACCTATAGCATAACAGGGCAAATGTTTGTATCCTATTAACACACCCGAGGCACCCATAGCAGAACAGGACAGAGGGTGCATCCCATTAGTTTGCCCTAGGCACTTATAGTAGAACAGGACAGAGGTTGTATCCTATTAGCACACCCTAGACACCTATAGAGGAACAGGCAAGGGGGTCTATCTCATTAGTCCACATAGGCACCCATAGAATAACAGGGCTTCTATAGAGGAACAGGGCAGAGTGTGTATCCTAATAGCACACCCTAGTAACATATAGAACAACACAGGGTATACACCCCATGAGCACACCCTAGGCACCCACAGAAGAAAAGGACAGAGGGTGCATCCTATTAGCGCAGCCTAGGCACCTATAGAAGAACAGGGCAGAAGGTGTATCTCATTAGTCCACCGGGCACCTATTGAAGAAGTGGGTAAATCATATGTCCACCCTGGGCAGGGGTGTAGCTAGGGTGGGCATTTGCCCCGGGTGCAGCAGGCCAGGGGAGGCGCCAAAGGGGGGCCTGAGCACAGGTGGGGGGCACCATTTAAAATGTTTTCCCCGGGTGCCAGAAAGCCTAGCTACTCCTCTGACACCTATAGAAGAACAACACAGATGTTGCAGAGGGTGCATCTCATCCCAAAAGAAGCATAGGGACAATAGGTATAACTTGTAACACCTTAGCCTTCAATAAGAAAGATGGTGACCAGCAGAAAATATTGGGGAGGGATCTGGAAAGGTTTTCTTTCATGCAGGTGAATCTGTAGTAATAAATCAATGCAACTGGATGAACTGATCAATTCAGATATGGGGGGGGGCAGTGACACCCATGTCTGTTCTGCTGGATAATATGTTTAGTCAATACAGACAGGAAATTTGTAAAGAAGGATACGGACAGCAAAAAGAACATTACGCAGGTTCTAGTGCTTTCCCGTTATCACCTAGAGTCAGGCTTTAACCAGCAGCACAGGGGCATTGGAGGAAGAAGCTTCTGCAGAACACCTTGCTTGTAGGACAGTCACTATCATATGATCTTTACTGCGGGAAATTGCCCGTTTTATGGAGTCTCTATAAGATAAACGGGCCACTTCAGCCTGTTATCTGCGAGTCGCTCAGGGCTTATCTCACTCTGCCAATAATTGTAGCACTTTGTCAACACTTACACACACTGTTATGCCAACAAAGCTGTCCGAGCCATGGCAGTGTAGGTTAGCAGTGTGTGTACAGCAAACATAGGCCGTGTCCATCCCCCCTCCGCTGTGCTTCCACCCCATACAGCCACCGCTGGATCCTGGAACATTCAACAGAGCAATTATAGTAGACCTAAATCTTCCCTTGCAACCGTGTGCCACTAAACTAACCTAAGCTACCTCCTCACACCATCAGTGAGCCCTGCATTAGAGAGATGCTTACCATTTTCTATCAAAACACCATCCAACGTGGGACAGGACACGGCTGTATACATGTGTGGGAGCCTCAGATTCTCCATTTGTGGACAGTCCCCGGCACAGTTTCAAGGGAGGGTTTGGGTCCACTTTATTTCCAATGCTTACGATATGAGGACGCTGGTGGGACCAAGACCCTCTTTAGCACCATTATGCCAGTAAGGGTTTAAGTCTAATTTAGGGAGCCAGGTTTGCCTTTCCTTGATTCTAAACATTAATGAAATACTTACCTTCTGCCTAAAAGCATTTACTGCGCCTGCACCTTTTTTATTACAGAAAATTAGGCTCATGGGACCTAGCCCAGAAACCCAAACAGCAGGAGCACCAATTCAATCGATTATAATACAATATCTTTTATTCAGAGTCACATTGAGTCACCTTTTTTTATTCATGAGTCAATTCAAATTCAAGTGCTGTGTCCTCACCATTTTAACCGCTGTTATAATTTATGTGATAGATGATTGGTGAAGGTGGGCCTCAGTATAGTATATGGGCCACAAGGCAGTCGATGACAACCTTGGATGATAAACGCAGCCCAGAAGTTAGTACCTTTAAATAGCATAAGTGACCTACAGGGTAGTAGATTGTACCCTTGGATGGTATAGATGGACCATGTTGCTGGCAGTAGGTGGTAAAGGTTTAGGATGTTAAAGGTGGCCCACAGAGTAGTACCCTTAGTATCGGTGGCCCACAGGGTTGTAGATGGTACCTTTAGATGGTATAGAAGGCAATAGAAGACACCCTTGGATGGTAAAGGTGAACCACACAATAGTACACTTGAACAGTATAGGTAGGCCACAGGGTAGTACTCTTAAATAGTTTAGGTGGCCAACAGGGTAGCACATGGTACCCTTGGATGGTATAGATGGACCATGTGGCAGTAAGTGGCATTCAAGGACGGTAAAGGTGGCCCATAGGGTTGTACCCTTATATAGCATAGTATCGGTGGCCCACAGGTTGGTAGATGGTACCCTTGGATGCTAGAGATGGGCCACAAGCCAGAAAATAACACCCTTGGATGGTAAATAGTATCGTTTTCCCACAGGGTTGTAGATGGTGCCCTTGGATGGTATAGAAGGCAGTAGTTGACACCCTTGGATGGTAAAGGTGGCCCACAAGGTAGTACCCTTGAATAGTATTGGTGGCCCACAGGTTGGTAGATGGTACCCTTGGATGCTAGAGATGGGCCACAAGCCAGGAATAACACCCTTGGATGGTAAAAGTGACCCACAGGTTAGTACCCATGACCGGTATAGGTGGTTGATGGTATTTCTGGATGGCCTAGGTGGGACACAGGTTGGTATATGGTACCACTGGATGATATATGTGTGCCACAGGATGTTGGTGGCAACCTTGGCTGGTGCACATGAGCCACAAAATGATAAATAGCACATTTGTATAATATAAATGGGTCCAGTGTGGTATATTATACCCTTCTATGATAAAGATGTGCCACATGAAAGTAGATAACATGGGGTAATGCTGACCGAATTTTGGATGCTTTTAACTTCCGCTGTACTGCAAGCATGGAGAGGCTTGTGTCCGAGCACTGGGGGGTCTTCAACTGAAGCCGAGCTGTATATCTACTTTTATTTTATGACATGCGGTAATGCCTTTAGCTGGTATAGATGGGGCACAGAGTGGTGGATGGTACCCTTTGGATGATATATGTGGGCCAAAAAATCGGCCTGGGTATTCACAGGCCCGTACCAGCCCAACTTCTTAGCCACCCCCCCCCCCCAAGGAACAGAACATGGATAGATATTATATGTGGGCCACAGTGTGGTAGATGGTACCTCGGCTGGTATATATGGGCCACAGGATGCTAGATGGCACCTTTGAATGATATAAATGGGCCCACAGTTTTACATGGTACCCTTGGATGTTTAGGTGGAGCAAATGGTAGCAGATGGTACCTTTGGATTATATAAATAGATCCAGGGTGGTAGATGAAATTTGGGCTACAAGGCAGTAGGTGGCACCTTTGGATGGTATGGGTGGACCGCAGGGTTTTAGATGGTTAGGTGTTTTTAAAGCTGGGTGCATAGACTGTCATGGTGGGCCCACCTAGTAGCATAAACTGTTATGTACTATGATTGCTTGCATAGGACACACAGACAAGGATGTGGTGTCCCAGCTTTACCTGTAGCCCCTGGCCATTCTCTCACCGGACAGAGCCAGCGGTGTGCTCACAATACGTTGGCTTTAATAGGCTAATCCAAAACTTAATCCCATCAGCGTTAAGCACACTGCATGTAAAGCAGGTCAATTAGATGGATTATCCAGGATCAGGATACTGAAACCCCATAATCCCCGATGTGTATACTGTCTGAATGACCAGTAAATATTCCCCCTGATCCCTTCACTTCCACAATCCTTTGTGTTTCTTTTGGATCTAGTGATTGCAGTGTTTGACTTTCCCAGTGTAGTGTAAGTGTGAGTTCCGGCGTCAGACAGTATCATAGATGTATAAACTAGATAGGAAACGCACTGCCAAATGGGGAAAAATAATAATAACAGGTGGTGCTATTACAACATAAGAAGTCTGTAAGGTGGGCTCTCAGGTAAGCCCACAATGGTCACAATAGTCCCCAAAAATCAAGTGCCGCTCACACCCAGTATGGTAAAAATTATTTCATATTTATTATTCAAATTTCAAACTATCACTGACAAAAATACATGGACTGACAAGTTTAATAGTCGAAAATCCTGGGTTTTGGTCCTTTCCCCCGGGGCACCTGCTGTGTGAAACCCCCCAGATCACCTGAAGAAACTCACCTCATCCCGGTCCTGCGGTGCATGCGCGGCCGCTCGTCCAATCATCGTGCTTGGAGCCGCAGACGTCGGCACCTAAAGCCAGCGGCTCCGAGCGCGCTGGCGACGGCATTCCTCCACTTCCCTCTAACAGGGAGCGTGCCCGCGCACACCATTCACAAATGCCTGGCGCAGGCACACACCCTGCCAGAGGGATAGCGAAAATGCGCTAGCGGCTCGCGTATGCACCGTTGGACCAGGAAAGAAGGTAAGTGTATGTGCGACTTGGGGGGTTTCTCACAACGGGGCATGGAATCGATTATATATTCCCAGGCTGATCGCCGTGGGTTTTGGTCCACTTTAAAGTGATTAAAGTAGACCAGAAACAAGCGTGATCGGCCCGATTTATCCCCTCCCCCGGGGCATTCAAAATCGCTGTGTGAAACTCCCCATGTCGCCCCTTTCACTTACCTTTGTTTCTGGTCCAACGGTGCAAGCGTGAAGCACGGCCACATCCCGATATCACTCTAGCAGGGCTCGTGCCCGCGCCAGCCATTTGTAAATGAAATTTGTGAAAGAGGTAAGCAGGGGGATGCGGCCACCAGCGTGCTCGGAGCCACTGGCCTCAGACGCCATCTTAGATGGCGTGACGTCAGCGGCTCCAAATGCGCTGATTGGACGAGCGGCCGCGCATGCACCGTAGGACCGGGAAGAGGTGAGCTAGATTGGGCGATCTGGGGGGGTTTCACACAGCGGGGCATCCCCGATCAGCGTGTCCCGGGGGAAAGGACCGAAATCCTGGCTTTTGGTACACTTTAACATCTGCCCAAATGATTGCATGAAGGGTAAAAGCTTCTACAGAGGAGTAGCTAGGCTTTCAGGCACCCGGGGCAAACATTCTAAATGGTGCCCCCACCTGTTCTTAGGTCCCCTTTGGCGTCCCCTGTCCTTCTGCCCCCCTGCTCCCACCTAGCTACGCCCCTGAGCATCTACACACATTGCAAGAATTGCAATAGCTCTAAGTGGTTAATCCAGGACAGGCTGGCTCAGTCACCCCCATTCATTTTCCTTCCACTAAAAGAATGAATGGATTGTTTTATACAGGGTTTATATAAAGCCCCCCCCCCCTCCATTGTCCAATATATTTGGTAATTTTTATTGTTTATTGTGACAGACCCTATTAAATCCCACAACTATAAAAAAGGCAACATAAATCATGCAGCGTGCCCAGTGGTCCGATCACGTCAGAGGGATTCCCTCTGGAAAATGTGGCCAGATATTCCCTGTATTCTGTCCTCGGCTCCTGACATGGATTTCTCCGTACACAGCGCTCCGGCGGCGTCCGCTGCTCAGACGCCATTCCCATCCACCTCCCCCTACTGTGCGGACTAATTCGAATTGATTATTTAATGAGCTCGGCCCCTGTTGTGCTTGTTGTGTGGCCCTTGTAGTGAAAGCCGGCTGCGTCTCAGATGGATTGTTTCATGGATTCAGGTTAGACAGCAGAAAACAGTCGCTGATGATGGTATCAACAAATGTCCCTAACAGGATAACACTTGAAATCCAATATGGGATGCCCCGCTGTGTAAAAAACGGACCAAAATCCTAGTAACCTGGCTTTGGATGCTAAAAGACTCCAGGGCTGGTTTACAGCTTGCCCCCAGGGCATCTCGATTTGGGATGCACCGCTGTGTCAAACATGTACACTCACCGTGGGAATCAATCTCATGGCACATGCAACTCTGGCAGCATCTTTGCTCTCAACCCTCACTGAGCCCAGCAGACTTTTAAGCAGAATACAGCTAAGCTTAAATCGGACCAAAACCAAGTAACAAGGCTCTAGCTGCTAAAATACTCCAGTACTAGGCTACATCTTGCCCCTTGAGCATCCCAATTTGGGATGCACTGCTGTGTCAACCCCTCGGGATCACCCATGCACTCAACTGACACATGCAACCCTTGTGGCATCTTCGCTCTCAGCGCTTACCGAACCCAGCAAAATACAGCTAAGCTTAATGTGGGCCAAAACCCAAGATTCCTGGGCCGATGGACGCCCCGCTGTGTGAAACCCCCCAGGTTGCCCCATTCACTTACCTTGTTTCCCGGTCCAACGGTGCATGCGCACGTCGTGGCTGCATCCCTGCTTTTCCTCTAGAAGGACGCGTGTCCACACCAGCCATTTGTGAATGGCTGGCGCAGACACGCTCCCTGTTAGAGGGAAGCAGAGGATGTGGCCATCAGCACACTCAGAGACGCTGCTCTTAGGTGTGCCGTAAGACCATGAAGAGGTGAGATTCCTTAGGCGATCTGGGGGGTTTCAGACAGCAGGGCACCCCCGATCGGGGTGCCCCGGGGAAAGGACCAAAACCCAGGGTAGTCAAAATCCTGGGTTTTGATCCACTTTAAAGTGGACCAAAACCCTATTCATTTGGCTCTAGACGCTAAAAAACTCCAGGGCCTTGTGAACACCCTCCCCAGGGGCATCCAGATTTTGGGAAGCAAAACCCTAGTAACCTGGCTTTAGAATCTGAAAGACTCCAGGGCCGGTGTACAGCCTGCCACGGGGCATCAGGCTTTCGGATGCACTGCTGTGTCAAACCCCCAGGATCATCCATAAACCTCTCCTCTGGGATTGATCCCATTGAGCATGAGCAGGCCTTCAGCGGCATTGTTGCATATTTAATGCTTGGCAAATAGCTCTGTTTATGGCAATCAGCAGTGAGAGGGGGCGCAACCCCAACAGCGCGCACGCCACAGCCTAAAGATGCTAGGGATGCAGCCGGTGTTGTTTACATAGGCGAGGAAGCTAGGAAGATGGTGAGTTTTGCATCGCCCCGAGAAGGGAGGTGAAGGAAGGCCAACGGCCAAAATGTTGGGTCTCGACAAACCTTAGACCAACCAGAGAGTTGTAACTGTCAACATCTAGGATTCTGTCAGATTCAAAAAACATGTAACCATCCAAGACAAGATGCTGCTGAGACAGTGGGACACTCCACTATGCAGTGAGAACAGTTGGAAAGAGCCTCCTGTAAGATGTATCTGAGAATATCAAAGCAAGTCCAACACTGTTGTGCCATCAGCTACCTCGGCTGCCATTAGAAAGGAAGTTTACATCGGTAAAAGCTATAGCTGCAGGGGCCCTCGCCAGGGCAAAACAAACACCAAACCATACATGTTCTGAGCTTTGTGCAGATATGTTAGCAGTGTAAGTGATGAATCAGGGCTGTTTCTAGGGGAAGAGAGCAGAGTGCTCGCTCTGGTCACTATGGCCATTGGGGGTGCATTTTTACCAGCCATCCTATTTTCTGCAGATCGATTAGGGCAGGGCCAGCTCTAGGTTAGTGTGGGCCCTTGGGTAGGAGAGTCTTAGTGGTGTGTCACATGATGTTACCTTTCAGCTCCTCTGCCACAAATAGGTTAATTGTGCTGCTGATCACCCTCCAGTCCTTATTGCCTTCCCTATTCTATAGCCACCAATCATCCTCCCGTCCTAATTGCCTTCCCTATAGCCACCCATCACCCTCCCATCCTTATTGCCTTCCCTATAGCCACCCATCACCCTCCCATCCTTATTGCCTTCCCTATAGCCACCAATCACCCTCCCGTCCTAATTGCCTTCCCTATAGCCACCCATCACCCTCCCATCCTTATTGCCTTCCCTATAGCCACCAATCACCCTCCCATCCTTATTGCCTTCCCTATAGCCACCAATCACCCTCCCGTCCTTATTGCCTTCCCTATAGCCACCAATCACCCTCCCATCCTTATTGCCTTCCCTATAGCCACCAATCATCCTCCCATCCTTATTGCCTTCCCTATAGTCACCAATCACCCTCCCATCCTTATTGCCTTCCCTATAGCCACCCATCATCCTGCCATCCTTATAGCCTTCCCTATACTGTACCTATACCTATTCCTATAGCCACCAATCACCCTCCCATCCTTATTGCCTTCCCTATAGCCACCAATCACCCTCCCATCCTTATTGCCTTCCCTATAGCCACCAATCACCCTCCCATCCTTATTGCCTTCCCTATAGCCACCAATCATCCTCCCATCCTTATAGCCTTCCCTATACTGTACCTATACCTATTCCTATAGCCACCAATCACCCTCCCATCCTTATTGCCTTCCCTATAGCCACCAATCACCCTCCAGTCCTTATTGCCTTCCCTATAGCCACCAATCATCCTCCAGTCCTTATTGCCTTTCCTATAGCCACCAATTGCCCTCCTGTCCTTATTGCCTTTCCTATAGCCACCAATTGCCCTCCTGTCCTTATTGCCTTTCCTATAGCCACCAATTACCCTCCCATCCTTATTGCCTTTCCTATAGCCACCAATTACCCTCCCATCCTTATTGCCTTCCCTATAGCCACCAATCATCCTCCCATCCTTATTGCCTTCCCTATAGCCACCAATCATCCTCCCATCCTTATTGCCTTCCCTATAGCCACCAATCATCCTCCAGTCCTTATTGCCTTTCCTATAGCCACCAATTGCCCTCCTGTCCTTATTGCCTTTCCTATAGCCACCAATTGCCCTCCTGTCCTTATTGCCTTTCCTATAGCCACCAATTACCCTCCCATCCTTATTGCCTTTCCTATAGCCACCAATTACCCTCCCATCCTTATTGCCTTCCCTATAGCCACCAATCATCCTCCCATCCTTATTGCCTTCCCTATAGCCACCAATCATCCTCCAGTCCTTATTGCCTTCCCTATAGCCACCAATCATCCTCCAGTCCTTATTGCCTTTCCTATAGCCACCAATTGCCCTCCTGTCCTTATTGCCTTTCCTATAGCCACCAATTGCCCTCCTGTCCTTATTGCCTTTCCTATAGCCACCAATCATCCTCCAGTCCTTATTGCCTTCCCTATAGCCACCAATCACCCTCCAGTCCTTATTACCTTCCCTATAGCCACCAATCATCCTCCAGTCCTTATTGCCTTCCCTATAGCCACCAATCACCCTCCAGTCCTTGTTGCCTTCCCTATAGCCACCAATCACCCTTCAGCCCTTACTGCTTGCTCCACTGCCACTAAAGACTCCATCATTGCTACCAGTTCAGTTGTCACCTGGTTCTTGCCACCCTCTGAACTTCCATCAATTGCCCTCCATTCCATGCCCCTTTCTCCATTGTTGCTGATCATCCCCTTTTGCTGGGGCCAGCCATGAACAGGTCTGCACACAACACCCTGCATTCGGTAGTTCGGGTCCACTGTAAAAAAATGCCATGGCCAAGTGTGAGCCTGAGTGTGCCCCTGAAGATGCCAGGTGCCCTGGCAATTTCCCAGGTTTGCCATGTGCTGACACCGACCCTGCCTACACCTATTGCGTTTTTAAAACTTTTAACATCCAAGATGGCGGCACATGGAGTCTCAGGCTGCCTGCAGACAGGAAGTGTCTTCTGACTGTGCTGCTCTGCAATCTAGGATTCCTGTCCTTTTCCTGATCCCAGCTCTGCTCTGTCTGTACAAAACACAGCTATAACCCTGCCTACCTGCACATTCACCCCCTCTCCTCTCCTCTCCTCAGTATGTGATGCTTCTAGGGCAAGATGGCGGCGCCTGTATCATCCTGAGTCCTGAACACATTTTAATATATATATATATATATATATATATATATATATATATACGTTTTTTAAGGGTTTGATCTTTTCATTAAATTATGCTGAAGGTCAGGTACAACTCCCAGGAAGGGCAGTGCAGTAGTAAGGTGTGGCCAGTGAGACTACTTAATCTTCTGCCTCCTTTTTTTTTTAATATTTCTCCTTCCTTGTAAAGACAGGGAACCTTTCTATCAACACTTGGTGGCTCAGCATAACTATCCAGCACTGAGTCAGAGGAATTGGCATGCGGCTTCCCATCAGCCTCTGATGTAATGAGGGCGAAAGGCGATGGTGGTTCTGGTTAGACCAGTGCAATATTTAATCCCGCTCACCACCTCATTTATCAGGGATAGCCCTACAAGTGCTCCGCTCAGCGATTTCATGGCAGGCTGCTGTGATAAATTAACCTCTATGATTAGATTAGAAAGTGCTTTAAAAAAGAACCAAAACCCAACTATATGTTAGATGTTTAATCTTTTGCCAGCAAGAGGAATCACCTTTAAAGTCATTCCAGTGCCCATGGGGGCAACAAGAAGTTGGGCTAGGGTGCTTCCCACCATGTCATCTTAATACGTCAGTCATGTAAACTGCCAGAGAAGCACATGCCCGCCAATAGAAATCATTCTTGGGGCCCACCAAAATAAATCATTATTGAGGCCCACCAGAGGAAATCATTCTTGAGGACCACCAGAGGAAATCATTCTTGAGGCCCACCTAAGGAAAATCATTTTTGAGGCTCACCAGAGGAAATCCTTTTTGACGCCCACCAGAGGAAGTAATTCTTGAGGTCCACCAGAGGAAATCATTATTGAGGCCAGCAGAGGAAATCATTATTGAAGCCCACCAGAGGAAATCATTTTTGATGCCCGCCAGAGGAAGTCATTCTTGAGGCTCACCAGAGGAGATCATAGTTAAGGCCCACCAGAGGAAATCATTATTGAAGCCCACCAGAGGAAATCATTATTGAAGCCCACCAGAGGAAATCATTATTGAAGCCCACCAGAGGAAATCATTATTGAAGCCCACCAGAAGAATTCATTCTTGAGGTCCACCAGAGGAAATCATTATTGGGGCCCACCAGAGGAAATCATTATTGAGGCCCACCAGAGGAAATCATTCTTGAGGCCACCAGAGGAAATCATTATTGAAGCCCACCAGAGGAAATCATTATTGAAGCCCACCAGAGGAAATAATTTTTGATGCCCACCAGAGGAAATCGTTATTGAAGCCCACCAGAGGAAATCATTCTTGAGGCCACCAGAGGAAATCATTATTGAAGCCCACCAGAGGAAATCATTATTGAAGCCCATCAGAGGAAATCATTATTGAAGCCCACCAGAGGAAATCATTATTGAAGCCCACCAGAGGAAATCATTATTGAAGCCCACCAGAAGAAGCTAGGGCGTAGCTAGGGGTGGGGGGGGGGGGGGGGCACTTGCCCTGGGTGCGGCAAGTCAGGGGGGGCACCAAAGAGGGGACTTTGCTACGGGTGGCAGAAAAACCTAGCTGCTATTATTACTTTTCCATACTGCAATCAGAATAGTATCTAGGTTTTCTGTCACCCGGGGCAAAGGCCCCCCTTTGGTGCCCCCCTGACCTGCTGCAACCAGGGCACTTTTCCATACTGCAATCAGAGTAGTAACTAGGTTTTCTGTCACCCGGGGCAAAGGCCCCCCTTTGGTGCCCCCCTGACCTGCTGCACCCAGGGCACTTTTCCATACTGCAATCAGAGTAGTAGCTAGGTTTTCTGGCGCCCGGGGTACAGGACCCTCGTTGGTGCCCCCCTGACCTGCTGCACCCAGGGCACTTTTCCATACTGCAATCAGAGTAGTAACTAGGTTATCTGGCACCCGGGGCAAAGAACCCACGTTGGTGCCCCCCTGACCTGCTACACCCAGGGCAAGTGGCCCCCTGCTTCCCCCTAGCTAAGCCCCTTCTGCAATCGTGGTGCCCCAACAGAAACCCAGGATGCCTTTCCTTCTTGGCACTGTTTCCTCCTTCACCTCAGCTCACTCCCGGGTCACAGTGTGAGCAGGGCGGCAGGGTTCACATTTAGCTGTGAGTAGTGGTGTGTAAGCAGCAGAGCCCGGCCATGTGCCTGAATGACGGAGACATTCCAGAAGCTCTGGTTACATGGAAAAATGACAGCTGACAGCTCCGGAGACAACTGTGTGTCCTCCAATAAACTGCTTCACTTCACCAGCAAAGCTTCCGTATCACTGTCACTACACTGTATCACTGTGTGTTCACACCTGCCATCACTACACTGTATCACTGTGTGCTCACACCTGCCATCACTACACTGTATCACTGTGTGTTCACACCTGCCATCACTACACTGTATCACTGTGTGTTCACACCTGCCATCATTACACTGTATCACTGTGTGCTCACACCTGCCGTCACTACACTGTATCACTGTGTGTTCACACCTGCCATCATTACACTGTATCACTGTGTGTTCACACCTGCCATCATTACACTGTATCACTGTGTGCTCACACCTGCCATCACTACACTGTATCACTGTGTGCTCACACCTGCCATCACTACACTGTATCACTGTGTGCTCACACCTGCCATCACTGCACTGTATCACTGTGTGCTCACACCTGCCATCACTACACTGTATCACTGTGTGCTCACACCTGCCGTCACTACACTGTATCACTGTGTGCTCACACCTGCCATCACTGCATTGTATCACTGTGTGCTCACACCTGCCATCACTACACTGTATCACTGTGTGCTCACACCTGCCATCACTGCACTGTATCACTGTGTGCTCACACCTGCCGTCTCTACACTGTATCACTGTGTGCTCACACCTGTCGTCACTGCACTGTATCACTGTGTGCTCACACCTGCCGTCACTGCACTGTATCACTGTGTGCTCACACCTGCCATCACTGCACTGTATCACTGTGTGCTCACACCTGCCGTCACTGCACTGTATCACTGTGTGCTCACACCTGCCTTCACTGCACTGTATCACTGTGTGCTCACACCTGCCATCACTACACTGTATCACTGTGTGCTCACACCTGCCATCACTGCACTGTATCACTGTGTGCTCACACCTGCCATCACTGCATTGTATCACTGTGTGCTCACACCTGCCATCACTACACTGTATCACTGTGTGCTCACACCTGCCGTCACTACACTGTATCACTGTGGGCTCACACCTGCCATCACTACACTGTATCACTGTGTGCTCACACCTCCCATCACTACACTGTATCACTGTATGCTCACACCTGCCATCACTGCATTGTATCACTGTGTGCTCACACCTGCCATCACTGCATTGTATCACTGTGTGCTCACACCTGCCATCACTGCACTGTATCACTGTGTGCTCACACCTGCCATCACTGCATTGTATCACTGTGTGCTCACACCTGCCGTCACTGCATTGTATCACTGTGTGCTCACACCTCCCATCACTACGCTGTATCACTGTGTGCTCACACCTGCCATCACTGCATTGTATCACTGTGTGCTCACACCTGCCATCACTACACTGTATCACTGTGTGCTCACACCTGCCATCACTGCATTGTATCACTGTGTGCTCACACCTGCCATCACTACACTGTATCACTGTGTGCTCACACCTGCCATCACTACACTGTATCACTGTGTGCTCACACCTGCCATCACTGCATTGTATCACTGTGTGCTCACACCTGCCATCACTGCACTGTATCACTGTGTGCTCACACCTGCCATCACTGCATTGTATCACTGTGTGCTCACACCTGCCATCACTGCACTGTATCACTGTGTGATGCTCACACCTGCCATCACTGCATTGTATCACTGTGTGCTCACACCTGCCGTCACTACACTGTATCACTGTGTGCTCACACCTGCCATCACTGCACTGTATCACTGTGTGATGCTCACACCTGCCATCACTGCACTGTATCACTGTGTGATGCTCACACCTGCCATCACTGCATTGTATCACTGTGTGCTCAAACCTGCCGTCACTGCATTGTATCACTGTGTGCTCACACCTGCCATCACTACACTGTATCACTGTGTGCTCACACCTGCCATCACTGCATTGTATCACTGTGTGCTCACACCTGCCATCACTGCACTGTATCACTGTGTGCTCACACCTGCCATCACTGCATTGTATCACTGTGTGCTCACACCTGCCATCACTGCACTGTATCACTGTGTGATGCTCACACCTGCCATCACTGCATTGTATCACTGTGTGCTCACACCTGCCGTCACTACACTGTATCACTGTGTGCTCACACCTGCCATCACTGCACTGTATCACTGTGTGATGCTCACACCTGCCATCACTGCATTGTATCACTGTGTGCTCACACCTGCCATCACTGCACTGTATCACTGTGTGATGCTCACACCTGCCATCACTGCATTGTATCACTGTGTGCTCACACCTGCCGTCACTACACTGTATCACTGTGTGCTCACACCTGCCGTCACTGCATTGTATCACTGTGTGCTCACACCTGCCGTCAAGTTCAGCTTGATGAGTCATGAGCATACTCTTTGGCGGCCAGGACAGCTGCGGGACCACTGTGGTTTGCAATGCTTGCTTATGCTGAGAGCCGTGAGGGACAGAGTTAGACACATGGTCCTGGTGGAATGAAGTTGAAAGGAGGTCAAACTTCAGAGCCCTGCTATGGCTTCTACCCTGAAACCCCCCAGATCGCCGAAGTTAACTCACCTCTCTTGCGGTCCTACGGCACATGCGCGGGCGCTCGTCTAATCAGCGCACTCGGAGCCGCTGATGTCACGTCGTCTAAGCCTTCGTCTAAGGCCATCGGCTCCGAGTGCGCTGGCGGCTGCATCCCCTTCTTCCCTCTAACAGGGAGCATTCCTGCGCCGGCCATTCACAAATGGCTGCCGCGGGCACGTGCCCTGCTAGAGGGATGGCGGGGATGCGGTGGCGACTCATGCATGTGCCTTAGGACCGGGAAGCAAGGTAAGTGTATGGGGCGAACTGGGGGGGGTTCACACAGTGGGGCATCCCGATTTTGGATGCCCCAGGGGGAGGGAATCATTCGGCCCAGGAATCTTGTAGATCGCGGTGGGTTTTGCTCCACTTTAAATATGTTAGTTAGTCACTCTCATATATGTTTTTATAAAAATGACTGAAGTTTTCCCGTTCTTCAAGCATCAGAGAAGCTTCTTGTATCCTCAGCTTATTCCAGGTTTAAAAAAAGGAGCAGTACCTCGGGGTTCAAGGTCTGACCAAGTTCCTATCATTGTGCTCTTCTGCCGATCCTCCTACCGGAACAGAAAGGGGGCTGGTGTACAGTACATAGACCACGTGCTGTCCTTCCTCTTTGTCACCCGCCGAGGGGCGAGATGCCACAGCTGAGGGCAGGAATGTGTACATTTCACGTTACACAAACACCCCGATGAAGAACATTCCAAGAATTTGCACATTGTTATTTCCATGGCTCCAACCGAATAGCATAGTGCTATACGCAAACCACTAACTGGTTAGTTCAAGCTAAGGTGGGAAAGAAACTGTGCGAGTTTTATTATTTCTATGAATAAAGGGGGGTGGGAGCAGCTCAATCACTATTATTTATACAAAATTATTATTATTATTCAGGGCCTGGGAACTAATTTAACGCCCAGTTTAACCCTCTCATCATCTAAATATTAAGCAACAAACATGTCTAGCTATGTGGAAAGACAGAGATTTGGTTGCATATATCTGCAGATACATGTGGAAGCCACACTGCCCCGGCAAGGCACTCTGTGTTTAGTGTGGTTCCTACTCTTAATTCTGAGTCCCCAAAGTTGGGACATGCAATGCAGACAAATATCTGAGAGCTACTCACCTGGGAAGCTGCCAGCCTCCCTTTAGAACACTCCAGAGGGAGAAATCCATATTGACTGAATTCCTCCCTGCTTGTGCTCATGGCAATTCAACTGAATAAAGGGGGGTGGGAGCAGCTCAATCACTATTATTTATACAAAATTATTATTATTATTCACTCTGCAGATATATGCAACCAAATCTCTGTCTTTCCACATAGCGAGACATGTTTGTTGCTTGATATTTAGATGATGAGAGGGTTAAACTGGGCGGTAAATTAGTTCCCAGGCCCTGAATAATAATAATAATTTTGTATAAATAATAGTGATTGAGCTGCTCCCACCCCCCTTTATTCATTTTATTATTTCTATTGAGAACAGAAAATCAGAACGGAATAGCTTAACAATACAAAGGCTGAAAGTAAGTAAAGATATAATAAATAATGCTAATATAAAGTAATATATTCAAGGTTGTGCTATTTAGAATCTAGAGATTAAGCGTCCACACGCTAGAAGTAATATCAGAACTGTAGCCACAGCAGTCCCAATAAGATGCTATAAAGTCACAGCCAGTTATATATACATAATGCTGCCTATGTATACAGAGGTTCAGTTCCATATTCCTAACCCATCGCCATCCAGACTGGTCTGGACCAAATCAAGGAAGTAACGCATTATTAAATGAAGAAAAGTAAGAAATATAAATAGAAAAAAGCAAGGGAAGGTGGTAAGTCATGATCAGAAATGGACATCAACTAGGCTAACGGATTAAAACTGAAATGCAGAAGAATAAAAATGTTGATTGAGGTGAACCATAATCCAAGAAATATGAGCATTATGGTAAATCTTAAACCAGACCAACACCCCTTTTTACTTACTAACGGGTGTTGGTCCCGCTATTTAGTGATCGCAAAAAGCTCGGGGGGGCATCCAGAATGCTGGAGCCCCCCTCGCAGCTAAGAGCACATTAAGCTCATAATACTCACATTCATTTCGAGTCCCCGATGAGAACGGAGTCCTGTGATTGACCGCCAGACAGTCATGTGGGCCACAGTCGCATCCTCTGTGCTGGCCACCACAGGACGGCCAATCGCGGGACTCCGTTCCCGCCGCGGGCTTGTACTGAATGAGAGTATTACAAGCTTAACATGCTGTTAGCTGCGAGGGGGCTCCAGCATTCTGGATGCCCCCCCCCCCCCGAGCTATTTGCAATCACCAAATAGCGAAACCAACACCCGTTAAAGTAAAAACGGGTGTTGGCCCGGTTTAATGGTTCTCTTGTTAATACATACATAAAATTAGCTCTGTTGTAAAGTGGACCTATACCACCACTCAGAGCATCTCCTACTCCCTGGGACCTCATGGTTTAGGAAGTCAGTCCACTTACCAATAAGGCTGTCAAGCCCCATGGGACACCCGCCTTCTAGGTAAGGACACAATCCCCAATTGCCGCTGCTAGCTTCACTTATAGCCAAGCCCCATTTGCTGGGACGCTTTACATGCCTCGCCAGACACAGTTGCCCCAGGACTTAGTAGCACAAAGGTTGTGAACTTACAGGGGGGAAGGCGGATGAACCAGAGGCAAGACTGGTCAACGTCGGGTAAGCTGAGGTCATACACGGGTAATCAGTCTTTACTAAGCGCAGCACCAAAGGGAGAGTCAAGAGAAGAGTCGAAGGTCAAGCCAAGGATCAAGCTGGGAGGTCACGCGTACACAGCACAAGAGATGAGACGGGTTCGCGGTCAGGGTACAGACAGGCATTGGCCCAGGCATCAGTCACGGAGTGGTCAAGCAAGATGAGGTCAGCAACGGAAACGCTGGACCGGACAGGAGGTAAATTTCTTGTGACAAAGGCAATACCACCTGGAGATGACTGAAAAAGGAGCAGAAACCTCACCCTTCTGCTGCACCCTGTAGGGACAGAAGTTGGCCAATGGGATCTGTTAAGCGAGCTAGCATGGCTCCATCCATATATCAGAAGATAGTTCAGAGATGGAGCTCTGAAGTGAAGAGAGGTCTATGGTAGTGTAAAATGTACAGTAGCCAAAGGTTTCAAGAGTGGACAGTTCATACACAGTAAGGCTCAGGGGCGGAATGGGACCAAAAAACGGCCCTGGACTTTTTGGTCAGACTGGCCCTGCTGTACTGTGCTCGGCCCAGTAAAGTGAGTCAACGCCACATTAATATATATATATGATATAATTTATATAATATATTACATATAATATATAAAACCGAGCTGGATCGGCCCATTCCCTCTCCCGGGGCATCCAAAATCAGGATGCCCCGCTGTGTGAAACCCCCCAGGTTGCCTGCTACACTTACTTCGTTTCACGGTCCAACGGCGCATGCGCAGGCCACGGCCGCATCCCCGCTACCCCTCTATCAGGGCGCACATGCCTGGGCCGGCCATTTGTGAATGGCCAGTGCGGACACACTAACTGTTAGAGGGAAGTGGGGAATGCGGCTGCCAGCACGCTCTGAGCCACTGTGCTAAGACTTCGGCTTAGACATCTATAGCTCAGTGGTTCCGAGCGCGCTGATTAGACGAGCGGCCACGCATGTGTTGTAGGACCGGGATGAAGTGAGATGATGTGGGAGATCTGGGGGGTTTCACATAGCGGGGCACCGGGAAAGGATCAAAACCCAGGATAGTCAAAATCCTGGGTTTTGGTCCACTTTAAGGTAAGGATTTGTGGGCGCTGTGGGGGTCATGTACCAGCAATCCAGGTGCCCCTGATTTTGTCACAATGCTGTACTGGCCTGGCCCTCCCCATGCCCATTAGCGAGGAAAAGGGGTGTGGGCCAGCTTTAAAGTGGACCAAGACCCACCACGATATAAGATTCCTGGGCCGAACTATTCATTCCCCCGGGGCATCCAAAATTAGGATGTCCCACTGTGTGAAACCCCCCAGGTCACCCCATCTACTTACCTTGTTTCCTGGTCCAACGGCCCATGCACGAGCCGCAGCCGCATCCCCGCTATCCCTCTAGCAGGGCACATGCCTGCGCCATGCATTTGTGAAATAGAGGGTAGCTGGGGATGCAGGTGCGGCTCACGCATGGGCTGCTGCTCTTAGACGCTGGCTTAGACTACGTCAGTGGCTCCGTGTGCGCTCATTGGATGAGCGGCCGCGCATGTGCCGTAGGACCGGGAAGAGATGAGTTGACTTCAGCGATCTGGGGGGTTTTCACGCAGCGGGTCATCCCCGATTGGGGTGCCTGGGGGTAAAGGACCAAAACCCAGGATAGTCAAATTCCTGGGTTTTGGTCCACTTCAAAGGGTTTTGGTCCTTTGCTGTGGGGCGTCCTGATTTGGGATGCCCCATTTTGTGCAAACCCCCCCCAGATTGCCAGTAAAACTTACCTGACCAGTGATCCAGTGGCTCATGCATGGGTTCTCCTCACTAAGGGCTGGATGGAGCCGAGCAGGGTGCCAGCCACATCCCGCCAGCCTTTACCTGGTGCAGACACATGTTTGAACCACGCATGTGCTGTTCGATTAGTGGTCAGGTATTTTTACTGGGGATTTGGAGGAGTTTGCACATCACCCAAATCAGGATGCCCCACAGAAAAGGACCAGAACTCTTTAAACTAGACCAAAACAGTTTGGGATGCCCTAGGGATAGGGAATCAGGTGACCCTGGTCACCAATCAAGCCAAACTCTAAGCAATTTAGAAAGCAATTTACGCCCCCCCCCCAAAAAAAAAAAACTTAAATAAATGATAATCAGCTAGCAGCTTACCACTCCAAAGCAGAGAAATACAGAACAGCGAGCCAATTTGTCCAGAATCTGGCTCTGGGCTGTCCCTGAGTGCAACAGAGCCGAGGTGGAAACTGCAGTGAAGTTTGACAGTTCCGCCTCACTGTCAGATGAAGGCCGAAGCGGCCGGCCGGAACTTATGAGTAACTACTTATATTGCAGCCCGGACATTAAAGTGGACCAACACCCTCCAAAACAACATCATTCTATTCAGTTTAATATAAAAAGACACTTACCTTTTGATGACTTTTGCAGCCATCTGTCCCTCGCAGCGCCTGTAATCTTCATAATTCTCCACCGGAAGTCCCGCCCTCCAGCTCTTGTCCATTCATTTGCATATCTTGTCCGTCGATGAGGTCTTCTTAGCTCTCGCGCGTCCTTCTGTTCCTGATGTCATCCGGGGGGCGTGGCCTCTCTCTGTGCACCGCCCGAAGCCTCCGCCTGCTCCACGTTCCCGGCTCCTTCCTCCCCCCGCTCCAGCTCCTCTTCATCTCAGCTTCCCCCGCCGCTGCCACCGCCAGCCCCGGTCACCACGTTCGACATGATGCATAGGACAGTGACGAGTCCGAGCCGCTTCCACCTTCCCCGACCTGGCCACGCTCATGTGCCCGCCTCAGCTCTGACAGCACCGGCTGGCGCTTGTGCACGCCCGTACCCTGGTGGGGGAGATTGCGCATGCGCAGTAGCGCTGATTGTGTCAGGTGAAGCGCTGCTCGCTCCTGATGCAAGTGACGCTTCACCTAACTACTGCGCATGCGCGTGATTTCAAGTCGGAAGAGGTCAAAGGATCTCTTCCTTTTAGAAAAAAAACCAAGATGGCGATGCAGCGATGAAGCATCCTAGGTGATGTTTTTCTTTATTGTTTAGAACGGGTCCTGCTGCTTATTTTGCATATTTAAAAAAAAAAAAAAAAGGGCAGGGTGTTGGTCCACTTTAAAGGCTGCAGCAAAGAGCACTCGGAGCTGATGAAAAGGAGGCTGGCCTCTCCTGCTATCACCCGGCCGCTGCGGAACTAGGAAGCCGACCAGAGCAGCCCCCGGAAGGTAAACTGGGAGCTAGAAATGCAGGACAACGGGCGGCCTACCGGGATTTGTCCCGGAATGCCCAGCGGCCAGCCCGCCCCTGGTAAGGCCAGGGCCTAATGTTTACTCAAGACTCAACTCTTCACCCTTTAAGCCCTTGATGATGTCGGGAACCACAGGTCTGGACCTAGACATCTGGCAGCCATCACCAATATAGTCCCCTGAATATCGAAGGCCTACCACCACACAAAGTCAAAGGCAGGCCAACATTCTAGGCTGGCAACAATGCTTCATATACAACAGACTAGCCAAGATGAAACGAGCATCAGAGATTGGAAGTCCTACAATAAAGCCAAGGTCATAAGGCAGGTGAAAGAGATGTGAAGTCCTGGAGGGAAGCTGAAGTCAAGCTGTGGTATCACTAGCTAAAATGAATGATCAGAAGAGCCAGATTGGTACAGAAGGAACAAGAAGAGCAATTAGGATTCCCAGGGACATGGAGAAGGTTAGGAGATAAAACAACATTGCCTTCATGCTTCTGCTTCATAAATAGGGATGAGCGAACCCCCAAAGTTTGGGTTCGGCAAGTTCGGTCAAACTTTGAAAAAAGTTTAAGTTCGGGTCCCCAAACTCAGTCCTCCTTGAAATCAATGGGGACCTGAACTTTGGGGGGGAGCGATTCTGCCTCTGGCCCCCACAGATGGCTGCCACTCCCATGAGTTAGGACACTCCTAGTGCCAGCTAGCAGTGCTAGCACTAGGAGTGTCCTCACTCATGGGAGCATTGGTCATCTTTCTGTGGCCGTGTTAAATGGAACCCCGCCGCCAACGGGTCCGGGATCGTGGGGCTCAGGTAAGTTGTACAGCAGCTTCCTGCTGCTGCATCCTTTAGATGAAGCTGGTTGATGGGCTGCTGCTGGCCACCTGGGCCAAGTGGAGCTTGGAGCCACAGGAGCTAGGAGAGGGTAAGTAAAATTATGCAGTTTTTGGCATTTTAATGGCCAGGCATCCTAAATGGGGCTGTTTGTAGAGTTTGCAATGTAGTTGCTGAAGAGCTCCTGTCAGTATTTTGGGTCCCGATGAACATCCTTAAAACCAGAACAAATGAGTGTGGTCCTGATTTATTCGGTAAGAGCCATCCAATGGGTGGACGCCCTGCCCCGCATACTGCTTGCAAAAACCCCAGACTCCCAAGCCCCAATAGTCACTTCTTCCGTGATCTCTTCTGACCATTCAAGGGTGAAGGTCCATTAAAGTGGACCTTCACCCTGAATAAGAGCTTATCTTATATGTTTCCCCCACCCTGTACATACAGATTGCTCACATTAAAAATCATCCTACCTGCATCTACTACATGTTATCAGCCTTTAAACATCCAAGATGGCGGCTCATGGAACGTCAGGCAGCCTGCAAACAGGAAGTGCCTTCTGACTGTGCTGCTCTGCATTCTGGGATTGCTGACCTTTTCCTGACCCCAGCTCTGCTCTGTCTGAGCAAAGCACAGCTATAACCCGCCCCCCTGTACCTTATCCCACTCTTCTCTCCTCAGTAAGTGTGATGCTTTTGAGTCAAGATGGCGGCGCCTGTATCCTAAAGTCCTGAACAGAGTTGCAGCCCAGTGGGGGAAAGAATAATAAGTAAGTGACTAAAAACGTATATATTATATATATTAATTTTAGATGCTGGGGAATCATTTTTTAAGGGTTTGGGCTTTTCAATAAATCATGGTGAAGGTCTGGTTTAAGCCCCCACGTATGACCACATGGATCACATGACTGTGAGGTCATTACACTCAGATGAGTGACCTCTATTAATAACGTATGTCTGAAACTAGGTAAAATTAATATTTAACTCTTTTCTTAGCCCAACTTGACCTCTTTTACTCCATTCTAGTTAAAGTGATGCAGCAGGTAACGGTAATTGTTACAGCATTGTGTTGGGCTACATTTGGCTCTGTCCTAAACTGTTTTCCATTTTTAAATCGAAGCAGAAATGGCCGAGATATTGAGGTTTAAAGGTTCAGCCAATGACTTTCTCTTTTTCATCCCGTCCCCGAATCAGCTCAGCAGAGCGGGACAGGATTGCTGGCCCCTCCCTCCTCCTGCCCCTCCTCCTCCAGATTCATAACATTGCTGTCAGCACAGAGAGATGGTTATTATGCAGCTTCATACATCCAAGGGCCACACACACTTTTTTCAGAAGAAAAATAATAAGCTGATCCTGTAAACCTCGATTAGGTTTATCAGCCATTACTTCTTCAATTTAAAAACAGAAAACAGTTTAGGACAGCGCCAAATGTAGCCCGACGCAATGGTGTAACAATTATCTTTGCCTGCTGTATCACTTTAAAGTGGACCAACACCCAGAGGGGATCTATAAGATTCCCGGGCCGATCAGATCCCTCTCCGCGGGGCATCCGAAATCGGGATGTCGCGTGGGGTGAAACCCCCCAGGAAGCCCACAGAAGCCTACCTTTTCCCCGTTCCAGCGGCGCATGTGTGTCCGCCCCGCCTCCCGCGCATCCCTCTAGCAGGGCGCGCTTCCGCGCCGGCCGTTCGTGAATGCCCGGCGCGGGTGCACTCCCTGTAAGGGGGACGCGCTCTGCTTGTCCGTCGCTGTCTCTCATTGTTCGTCCCCGGTGATTGGCTCCAGCGGTCACGTGGGAGCGGGGTGAGGTGAGTTTTCCGGGCGATCGGGAGGGTTTCACACAGCGGGGCACCCCCGATCGGGGTGCCCCACTGAAGTGGACTAAAACCCAGGATAGTCAAAATCCTGGGTGTTGGTCCACTTTAAGCTTATGTAATTGGTTCACCAACTGTGCAGCTTTGCCCAATGCAAATGCTATCCCAGCACGGATTTTATTTTGGTATAAAAAATAGTCCATGAAAATTATTTTGCAGTATTTGTCCTTAAAGCGGTCCTTCACTCTGAATAAGAGTCTATCTTATATGTTTCCCACACCCTGTACATACAGATTGCCCACATTAATCCTGACCTTCACCCTGAATAAGAGTCTATCTTATATGTTTCCCACACCCTGTACATACAGATTGCTCACATTAAAAATCATCCTACCTTCATCTATTGCATTTTCTGAGACTTTAAACATCCAAGATGGCGGCTCATGGGCGTGCAGGCTGCCTGCAAACAGGAAGTGTCCTCTCACTGTGCCGTTCTGCATTCTGGGATTGTTGACCTTTTCCTGACCCCCTGCTCTGTCTGTGCAAAGCACAGCTTAATCTCAACTCCTCAGTATGTGATGCTACTGAGCCAAGATGGCGGCACCCGTATCTTAGAGTGCTGAACAGAGTTGCAGCCCAGTGGGGGAAAGAATAGAAAGTAAGTGATTAAAACATTAAATATATTAATTTTAGATGCTGAGGAATAGTTTTTTTAAGGATTTGGGCTTTTCATTAAATCATGCTGAAGGTCCGCTTTAAGTAGCACCAGACTTAAAGTGGACCAACACCCTCCCATGATCGGCCCGGGAATCTATAAGATTCCCAGACCGATCAGACCCCTGACTGCGGGCACCCCGATCGGGGGTGCCCCGCTGTGTGAAACCCCCCCGGATCCCCCAAATCCCTACCTTATCCTCGATCCAGCAGCGCCCGCCGCCGCCTCCCGCACGTCCCTCTAGCAGGACGCGCACCCGCGGCCCGGTCGTTTGTGAATGGCCGGTGCGGGCGCGCGCCCTGTAAGAGTGACACGCGGGAGGCGGTGGTGAGCGCGCTCTCTTGTCCGTCGCGCCCTCCCGCTTGTCCGTCGGCGGGGATTGGCAGTGGCGGTCACGTGGGAGCGGGGAGAGGTGAGTTTTTCGGGGTGCCCCGCCGAAGTGGACCAAAACCCAGGATAGTCAAAATCCTGGGTGTTGGTCCACTTTAATGAGAACTGTTCCTTCCTCCCCCTCTCCAGGCAAAGGAGCAATGCCTCTGGGGCAGGGCTAGGGGGGGGGAGAGTATATAAGTGTAGGGGGTGTTGGGGGAGAGTAGCAGAGTTGGGGCTTTTGTTAGACCACAGAGGTATCTTTCGCATGCTTTGGGGTTTATTCATCAAGGGATAGCACCAGGTAGCGCCTCGTAGCGACAGGTAGCGAACGGTGAATGCCAGGCTCTGTAAGCAAAACCACATTTATGAAGGCGATTCTGGTGAGCGACTCTAACAGCGCCACGTAGCGTCCGATTCATCATTACAGGTGGCTCAGTGTATAGCGCCGGCGCTGTAGCTTCCAGAGTGCCAGGTATTACCTGTCACTCCATGATGCTCTGCTATACATTTCAATGGACGTTCCTTTTCTTCTGTTTGAAGGGGACCAACACCCAGGATTTTGACTATCCTGGGTTTTGGTCCACTTCGGTGGGGCACCCCGATCGGGGGTGCCCCGCTGCGTGAAACCCCCCAGAAAGCCCCGAAAACTCACCTGTCCCCGCTCCCACGTGACCGGTCCATCGAATCACCGCCGACGGACAAGCGAGAGGCAGCGCCGGACAAGCAGAGCGCGTCTGCCGCCGCCTCCCGCGCGTCCCTCTTACAGGGAGCGCACCCGCGCTGGCCATTCACAAACGGCCGGCGCGGGTGCGCGCCCTGCTAGAGGGATGCGCGAGAGGCGGTGGCGCCACTGGAACGTGGAAAAGGTAGGATTGTGGGCTTCCTGGGGGGTTTCACCCCGCAGGACATCCCGATTTCGGATGCCCCGCGGGGAGGGATCTGATTCCCCCTGGGTGTTGGTCCACTTTAAACAGGGTTTTTGGTGTTTAATTATTTTTTTCTCTCAAATAATTGTGTGACCTGTCCTGGCCTAGAAAGAGTCATTTTTGAAAACTATTTTTCTTATTTTTTTATGCAGAATTGTCATTACAGATCTAGCATTTAAGTATTAATGTCACAATGTTACAACAATGTCATTTCATGTGTTTTCGCTTTGTTACTGGTGGATATGTGTTCAAAAACAGACTTTAATCACACAGCGTCTGGCGTTCTATGCTATAGCGACCAGATCCAGAGCGCCAACGCTGTGTGTGTCTGTATTTTTGTTGAATATGGTGTGAGTCGCTGAGAGTCGGACGCACTGAGCTGGCGCTACCTCTCGCTCCCTGCAGCGCTGTACTGGTGTTAGAGCGCCCAAAATACATCTCATTCATCAATGCCGGCCAGGTTACTACAGCGACTGGGGCGCTCTATTACTTATTATTACCTATTATTAGTAATAGAGCGCCCGATAGCCGATCACAGCGTCTACTAGCAGTCACTGCTATACAGATGCTCATCTGCCGATACCTGGCAATAGTAATGAATTAACCTCCACGTTTTACTCAATGTTTAAGCTCTACTTTATGAACAAAAACTATTGGATCTCAGTTTTTGATATGTGATGTTTATTCTTCCAATAAAAACTATTAAGTTTGAAAATAATTTTGCAGTAATTGCTGTAATGGGCAGAAACCTGTCGCAACACTACAAGTAGGAAGAATTTGAACCCTGTCAGAGGAATAGCCCTGATGGTGATAGAAATCTGTTAGATGCAGTTCTTGGGCCCATTACATCATGGAACTACATGATGGCAGTGTTGCCTAAGAAATGAGTCTCTTAGATTAAAGTAGTCTGGTGTACTTCTTTAGGTTAAGTAAACAAAGCCTTGACCAGATGACATTGGCAACATTAGCTGTTCTGCCATTGGCCGAGCTTTGCAACTGTTGGTGTAAGTGGAAACCTTACAGAGGTTATATAAAGGGGAGACCAACCCTTCTAGTCAGTTCTGTTCTAGGTTCTAAGTTCTATTAATGTAGTGAGGAGCGCAGAAGGAGTGCTGCTGTAACTTGCTGGATTGTACTAATGGATTTTGTTGTATGATACCGAGGATGGATGCATCAAATAAACGCCAAGTGAATTCACCAAAGAGTGTCGTGTCTGGATGCAAGCAGCTATTACAGAAGTAAGTGCACCTCCACCCACACATGCCCGCACCAACATGGGATACCCTACCCTAGGTCCAAGAATCCCCCTCGCTCCCTAGGTACGCGCCGGCTACAATTGCTAACTGCAAGTGGTCTATATGTAGATATTTCTAGGGAACTCTAGTAATAAAGGTCACGCAGGCACAGATTGGTGCCGGAAATCACCCCCGGAAATCATTGGTGCTCTGGCCAGCCCATGAGCTGAAGATCCCCTCCCCCAGTGGGCTTTCCAGCCAATCAGTAAGTGTGTGTGTCTGCTATGGCACTGCAGGGGCAGATCATGGATATGGCTACTCCTCAAAGATAGTACTGAAGCTTAATGGACCAACACCCAGGATTTTGACTATCCTGGGTTTTGGTCCACTTCGGTGGGGCACCCCGATCGGGGGTGGCCCGCTGTCTGAAACCCCCCCGAAAGCCCAGAAACACTCACCTCACCACGCTCCCACGTGACCGCTCCAGCCAATCACAGCTCTCAGAGCCGCTGTGGTATGCGCGTCCAAGGCCGCTTGGACGCGCATAGCAGCTCAGCGGCTCTGAACGCTGGAGGCCGCGTCTCGCGCTTCCCTCTAACAGGGAGCGTGCCTGCCATTTGTGAATGGCCGGCGCGGGTGCGCGCCCTGCTAGAGGGAAGCGCGAGACGCGGCCGCGGCTCGCGCATGTGCCGATGGAACGGGGCTGAGGTAAGGTTTGTGGGCCTCCTGGGGGGTTCCTCTCCGCGGGACATCCCGATTTCGGATGCCCCGCGGGGAGGGATCTGATCGGTCCGGGATTCTTATAGATTCCCCCCTGGGTGTTGGTCCGCTTTAAAAGTGATTCTATAGCCAGATAGGAAGTTTCGGTCATCACCTCCTATCCCCAACCCAGTGCCCCAAAAATAACACATGTTCCTTTTTTCACTAAAGCATTTGCCCAATATTAATAATAACACAGAGCTGTCTTAAAAATCGGTGAATCCAGTGCGTCCCACAGAGCGTGCTCCTAGTACAATCCTGGAGTGAAACCGCCACCGGGCACCCAAAACTCTTACCAGATGTATCGTGGGCAAATTGCACCACACTATCGCATCTAAAATCCAAATGTAGAATGTATCTTCTCACACATATAAAAATATTCAGTGCTCCATAGAAGGCGACTTCCAGAAACAGAAATAAATATGCGTAATAATTATCTACTATTTGTTTCCTTCCAGGTTAAACTTCCTCCAAATGCGTTCCATAGCACCATGTGGGAGAAAAGCACAAGGAAACCGCACTAGTGTAATATGTTCTTAAAAGCACAAGCTATTTTATAGTCATGCTGGACATGATGTGTTGTGCGCATGCGCTGAGTTGATGGTGCGGCGGTGCCGGTGTATAGTGGAAAGGTTATCTTTCCATGCTTCATTTTGGGCATGTGCGCTGGGTTAAGCGCTGGGTAAGTCTCTTGCCCTGAATATGCACACTTTTTTTAGACATTTAATTTAGGGTGCTATGGTTGCATAGCGAAGTATTCATTGGTTACGTGCGTCCATCATGTGACGCCTGACGTATGCGTGTGCGTGTCATGTGACACGCTTTTCCCCGGACCTTCCGGTTTATAAACCAGCATTTCTTTCCAGGCAAGTTTCCCAGCAGAAGCCGCTTAGACGTCGAAACGCGTAGGAATTACTTGCTTTATTGGTAACCTTATCTTTTGCAGGAAGGAGTTCCTTGGCGGTGAGGATTGCTGGACTTCTTGTATTTGATAAGCGCTTTTTTATTGTTGTTTGTGAGTGCAATTGTATACTATTAAATAGCTTGTGCTTTTAAGAACATATTACACTAGTGCGGTTTCCTTGTGCTTTCCTCCCACATGGTGCTATGGAACGCATTTGGAGGGAAGTTTAACCTGGAAGGAAACAAATAGTAGATAATTATTACGCATATTTATTTCTGTTTCTGGAAGTCGCCTTCTATGGAGCACTGAATTTTTTTATATGTGTGAGAAGACACATTCTACATTTGGATTTTAGATGCGATTATGTGGTGCAATTTGCCCACGATACATCTGGTAAGAGTTTTGGGTGCCCGGTGGCGGTTTCACTCCAGGATTGTACTAGGAGCACGCTCTGTGGGACGCACTGGATTCACCGATTTTTAAGACAGCTCTGTGTTATTATTGATATTTGGAATTTGCATATGTTTTAGGGGACTTTGCACACGTTGAGCTTATTATTAGTATATACTGTTTGTGCGCGGTTATTCTATTGTTTATATATATTTGCCCAATATTAACCGGGTGCAGTCTGCTGTTTGAATGGTGGCCTATGGCTCCCTGGCTGTGCAGGAGCACCCCTGGTGCTCTACAGTGATTAGAGATGAGCGAACTTCTTGAAAGTTCGATTTGGGCGATTCGCCGAATTTCCCCTAGAAATTCGGGTTCGCCCGAATCGAACTTTCACGAATCGCTCATCTGAGAAAAAAAATGCCTGCATGGTGGGAGCGGGCAGGCCGGCTACGCTGTCAGCGGGCGGCGGAAGCCGGCCCGCTGACAGCGCAGCCCGCCTGCCCGCTCCCACCATGCCGGCATTTGTTTAAAAAGCAAACACTTACCTGCATGGTTGGAGCGTGGAGGCCGGCGCCGCTCTCAGCCGCCCTCTGATGACGTGTCCTCTGATGACAGCTGAGAGCGGCGCCGGCCTCCACGCTCCGCCGCCCGCTGACAGCGTAGCCGGCCTGCCCGCTCCCACCATGCCGGCATTTTTTTTTTTTATTTCAGGGAAAATTCGATCGGCACGAACCAAAAAAAATTCGGGTTCGTGCCGAATCGAATTTTCCCTGAAATTCGGAGCAAATTCCGGTTCGTCCGAACCGGTTCGCTCATCCCTAACAGTGATAATTCATTTAGTTATCTAAACCGCCACATAAGGTGTATGTGACAGATTGTAGTGGTTTATTGCAGTTATTATAGCTGATAAGGCTAAATAAGTTTTTTTTGAATATTGGGCAAAGGCTTTAGTAAAAAAAAAAAAGTAACACAAGCTGTTTTGGAGCATTGGGTTGGGGATAGAAGGGGATGACATAAACTTCCTTTCTGTGTATAGGATCACTTTAAGTATTGTAGGGGCAGATACTATGGCAGGGATGGGTATGAGCCCCCCCACACTCATGCTGAGGCTATAGAGTTGTCGGGGCATAGACCTTGGCTGTGGTGTCTTGGCTGGTGGGTACAATGGGGCCGGGGGGGGGGGAAGGATTGGAGGGAGATAACATTGGGAGGCAAGGAGCTGAGGGGGTGTTAGAAGTGTGTATGTAGTGTATATAAGTGTATATATTAATTCCAGGAAAGGGTCTGAATGAGGTGCCCCAAATGACTCATGGTAACCATTGTTCTCATATTCTGTACTCAGCAAAAATGTTTCCCAAGGGCAGCCCTTCTTTCTTCCTTGTGGCGAGTCTATCATCAAATTCCAGTATAAATAATTCCGGTCAGGATGGAATATGGAAAGAAAGATGCTCATGCAAATTAACACAGGGGAGTAATGGGTAAGTATTATGGGGCCTGGGACACTGGACACTAGGAGACCCCAACTGACCCCAGGTTAAGTGGCCTCCAGGTTTGTGTGAGTCCTTGGGCAATATGGGCAATAGGGTCTCAATGAAAAGTATGTTCCACTATCAGGGCCGGTGCCAGCACAGGGCAAACATGGGCAATTGCCAGGGGCCCTGGCATCTTCATGGGCCCAATCAGGCTCACACTTGGCCATGAAATTATTTAATAGTGGACCTGCTCATGGCTGGCCTCAGCAGCAGGGGACGATCAACGATGAAGGCGATGGCATGGACTGGAGGGCAATTGATGGAAGTGCAGAACCAGGTGACAGCTGACAAGGACTGGAGGGCGATCAGCAGCAGGAGATGACGCATTTGTGGCAGCGGAGCTGAAAGGTGACATCACATGACTCACTACTTTGGGGCCCATTAAGACTCTCCTGCCCAAGGGCCCCCACAAACCTGGAGCTGGTCCTGTCCAATATGAATTCAAAGTCTGTAACTTTCTCACCCACGTTAGGCCGAGATACAGCATCCCAGACATGTCCTCCCTGCTGGACCAGTTTTAGATGTGCCTGGACAGATTTTGATAGTACCAATAGCACAGTCCCAATCACCATTATTGGCATCCAATGATCCCACCCCTCACCAGCATCAGATTATGCGCCCCACCAAAAAAAAAAAAAAAATGTAGGTACGTGGGGGGGTCTTTTTCTAGGGGGGTAGGGGGTTCTTAGGTAGAGGGCTGGTGGGCTGGAGGGGAGGGTGGGGGAGGATTGAGCATGCCTTAACTTAAGCTGTATCGGCTATAGACAAGCTTGATTTATTTAATACTTCACAAACTATGATGCAAGTATACTCTAAACACCATATAGTACCATTGTGATGATGGAACGCTTTGGTGAGGTGGAGCAATTATATTGCTGATTGTGCAAAAAAAAAAAAAAAAAAAAGATTATGCGCCCCACCAGGAAACAGCATTTGTTTTAAAGCGGACCTTCACTCTGAATAAGAGTCTATCTTATATGTTTCCCACACCCTGTACATACAGATTGCTCACATTAAAAATCATCCTACCTGCATCTACTGCATGTTATGAGCCTTTAAACATCCAAGATGGCGGCTTATGGAAGCCGCCATCTTATCAGGCAGCCTGCAAACAGGAAGTGCCTTCTAACTGTGCCGCTCTGCATTCTGGGACTGCTGACCTTTACCTGACCCCAGCTCTGCTCTGTCTGAGCAAAGCACAGCTATAACCCGCCCCCCTGTACCTTATCCCACTCTCCTCTCCTCAGTAAGTGTGATGCTTCTGAGTCAAGATGGCGGCGCCCGTATCCTAAATTCCTGAACAGAGTTGCAGCCCAGTGGGGGAAAGAATAATAAGTTAGTGACTAAAAACTTAAAATATATTAATTTTAGATGCTGGGGAACCATTTTTTATGAGTTTGGGCTTTTCATTAAATCACGCTGAAGGTCCGGTTTAAGTTAGAGCCCTGGCACTTGAAACAGAGCGCTGTGGATGTGCACAGAGCTGGAATAAAATTCTGCAAGCTGCTCTGCTGCCATCCCTGCTCTACATCAACAATCACAAAAGTAGCTGGGCCTTTGGTGATGAGGGCCTAGGCTATTGCCCTATTTGCTAACCCCATAAAGCTGACCCTGCCTTCCCACAGGGATAATCTTTGAACAATGGCCACCTACACCCTCCAATTAAAAATGCAAATTTGCATCTGCAAGGGAGATGTTTCCTAATGAGAATTAAGAAGAAAATTGCACTTAAACCTCGATTCAGAGAGACAAAAAAAACTTCCGTTTTAGTTCCGATTTTTTTTTTTTTGTGAAATGTTTCCGTTCTCGTATGAGTGTATGAGTGATTCTATGCATGCATTGAAAACCTTCTGTAAAGTTTCCGTCCGTTCGTACGGCAGATTACGAATATGAGGATGTCATTTTCCATCCAGACTTTTCTGTTTCATTTTCACATGTTACAACGTAGGCTTTCGTTTTTGCCCTTTTCCCATCGTATCCTCCAACGAATCCTTTACGTTTCCCGTTAGTCTCTGTTTCCCTTTTTCAATAAATATTCGTCCAGACGGAAATCCTTACGATCTTGCGCCAGCGCACTACAAACTTAACTCATTAAAGTGCTCGCCTACATATTTGCCACCCTCACTTCTACTACAATGTTTAGCTAAATCACTTAGCACTGTCCTCCATCTTCCCTTTTGGACCCTTAAAGCTCACCCAAAGCTCAGCCACTTCTTGGTTAGGTTCTTCTTCCATTTTAGCCCCCTAAAACTTACCCAAATCACTTCTCGGTCATGTGAATATTCATCTTTAAATATTTCTGAGCCCATTAGTTTTTTGTTAATGTCTTTTGTAAATGAAATGACAATGTAACATTTTTTTTTTTATACCATCATAAAATATAAAATGTTAAAAAATTGTGAAAATTTCAAATTTTTACAACTATAAAAAACAAAATAGCAATGGCAGGTCACTGAACATTATTCTTCATCTGTGGTCCCCACCGAGTTGCGCAGCTCCTGCATCTCGCCCACCAACTGAAGGACCCTGACACTCAGTTGTGCCACTCTGGCACGTGTGATCCCTGTTAAAAAAAGTAAATTAAAATTTTGGTATAACCTTGTTGGGGTCATACTGCAGTGCCCCCTCCCTGTATGGTCCAAACACCTAAATCTGGACTTATAAAGCCAGAGGGCCCTCGCCACCACGGGCCGGGTTTTGCATAGTGCCCGATTAGAGAACCCCTGGCCCGCATTCTGCAGGCAAAGAACGGGCATCAGGTGCAAGGGCGAGTGGCACATCTTGCAGTTCCTGCAACCAAATATAAAATAATTACACAAAGCAAAGGTAACCAACTAAAACAATAACTCCTACAACAAATTAAGATTCAAGTTCAACAATCCAAATATAATTCACAAAGGACATAAGTCTAAAAAAATATAGCAATTATATGGATGTGTGGGAAAATAAATGTTTACATGCTAAGGACTAATTAAGGTCAGCATTAAAATGCATCTATAAGGCATACATGAAATGTATTGATTCAGGTATGCATTGCTATACAATTTATGGCCTCGGCCATGCTGATACATACAATGCCTTGGTGCTAAAGGCGCGCAGACTCCTCCACATAGCCGCAAAACATGTTCAACAATAGCAATCCGAGCCCTCAAAGGTCCCGTAAGTGGATCGGAAATGAAACGGATTTATAGGGTGGTGATCCGTCGGAAATCAGCTCTCTGAATCAGACAGAAACCCATCCCAGCAACGGAAGTTTTCTGAACGAACGGAAAATTTCCGATTTTGTTTGGAAAATGATCCGAACTAACGGAAATGTTCCGATTTGCTTCCGTTCGTCGAAAGCGCATTCCCGAACGTTCGTGCGAGTAGAAAATGGACGAAAAAAAGCAAATAAATTACAAACACCCACCAAAACTTTCACAGACAGCTACGGAAGTCCGGACGAATGTGTCTCTGAATCGAGGCTATAAAGCAGATGTCTAAGCATTCTGTAACACCCCCCTCCTGTGCTAAGCCCAATTCGGTCAATAGCAACAGGGGAGGGAGCAAGCACTCTGTAGGCAAGCTGAAGCTGGGACCTTGAGTGACAGGTTAGTCACCCAATCCGTGGAACAGTTCACAGCTGCCATGCAGAGACCGGCCAGCATTATGGGAGAATCACAGCAGTGTATCAGCTAAATTGTTTTAAAATGTTAATCCGGACCTTCATCCAGAATAAGAGCCTATCTTATATGTTTCCCCACCCTGTACATACAGATTGCTCAAATTAAAGTGAACCAAAACCCAGAATTTTGACTATCCTGGGTTTTGGTCCACTCCCCCGGGGCACTCCGATCGGGGGTGCCTCACTATGTGACACCCCCCAGATCTCCCAGATCAACTCACCTCTCTGCGGTCCTACGGCACATCCGCGACCGCTCATCCAATCAGCGCACTCAGAGCCACTGAGCTATGGACGTCTAACCAGATGTCTTAGCTCAGCGGCTCTGAACGCGCTGGCGGCTGCATCTCGTGCTTCCCTCTAATAGGGAGTGCGCCCACGCCGGCCATTTGTGAACGGCCATTTGTAGCAGGGCACGTGCCCTGCTAGAGGGATAGCAGGGTTCCGGCCTGCGCATGCATCGTTGGACCGGGATTAAGGTAAGTGTAGCAGGCGACCTGGGGGGTTTCACACAGCGGGGCATCTCGATTTTGGATGCCCTGCGGGAAGGGAATGGATCGGCCCAGGAATCTATAAGATTGGGCTGGGTTTCCGTCCACTTTAAAAATCATCCTACCTGCATATACTGCATTTTCTGAGGGTAGAGTAAAATACCTTGCCAGGGGCATCCCGATTTTGGATGCCCCATTGTGTAAAACCGACAGGATTGCCCAAAATCATAACTTGATCCCCTTTCCTATGGTGCAATTCTGGGCCTCCAGTGGCACACACCCTTACCACTTACCTGAATGGCTGGAGGGAATGGCCAGTGGTAGGAGCATTAATATGCACAGCAATCAATTTTGATTGGAGGAGAGACAGTGCGAGATTTTGGAGCATCCCGGTGTTTCACATCACACCCCTGTGTATGAAACATCGGGATCACCCAAATTCTTGCCCCGTAAAGAGGACCGAAGCCGAGGGGAGGTTGAAAATCCTGGGTTTTGTTTCTCTTTAAAGTGGACCAACACCCACGGGTGTTATAAGAGGTCTATAAGATTCCCGGGCCGATCACCTCCCTCACCGCGGGACATCCGAGATCGGGATGTCCCGCGGGGTGAAACCCCCCCCCAAACTCCTTACCTTATCTTCGCCTCCCTCGCGCCCCTCTAGGCGTGCGCGCACCCGCGCCGACCGGCTGCGAATGGCCGGCGCGGGCGCGCGCGTGTCAAGAGGGACGCGCGGGAGGCGGCGGCGGAGGAGCCGCTTGTCCGCGGCTTGTCCGTCGGCGCTGGGAGCGGGGAGAGGTGAGTTTTTCGGGGGGTTCGGGGGGGTTTCACACAGCGGGGCACCCCGATCGGGGGTGCCCCACCGAAGTGGACCAAGACCCAGGATAGTCAAAATCCTGGGTGTTGGTCCACTTTAAGTTATATTTACTGCTCACCAGGAGAACATCTCCCTTGCAGATGCAAATGAGTGTTTTTAAACTTGACTTGAACGTTTCCGAACTTTCTTTTAGAACACAAGCATTTTAAATATTCCGATTATGAAAGCCTCAAAGCCGGAGTTATTAACAGCATGAAAGCGACTTTTAACTAAGTCTATTGTTCCAGGCGAGTGAGTGACAACGCGAGGAAATGCTGGTGGATAATAAATAGATGTCTTCCTGCTGCGCCGCTTATCAGCTCTTCTAATAGCTGGAGATGGAATCCGCTCCCTGCCTTGCGCCTTCCAGTCGAGTTATGTCGCTGGAAATTGTCACGTTTCATGCGTGCATTGTGGAAACCACGGACATTTCTAAATTTATTTGAGTGTGGCAGGTCCATCAAGAAGGATCAAATGTCTCCACTGCCATCATTCCTGGCTGTTCCGTACTGGGCCGGATTAAGTGTGGTGGAGGCTCCTGGGCACAAAATCTGGTGGAGGCCCCAGATGCAGTATTTTTTTTTCCTTTAAAATAATAGTCCAGCCAATTAACTGATTGGTGGTTGTCTGGCCCCCGTCTACTTACTGGAACATCATTGGTGGTTGTCTGGCCCCCGTCTACTTACTGGAACATCATATCGCGTCCCTTGTACCATGTGTGATCCTCGGGAACTCCTGCTTTGCCATTCTGGGTGGGGGGTAGTGTAGTCACCCGGCTGGTCCAGCAGAAAACAGTTCCCTGCATTGAGCTGCCAGCGGCTGTGCTTGGTGGCTTATGTGCAGTGACAGCTCTGCACCCATCACTGTAGAGTTGCTGACGGCGGCTTTGCTGCTCTAGACTCACCGTCTTGCCCTGTGCTGGCTTTGGATGCAGGTTTGCAAAACAAAAAAAGGCCAGCCCCACGGCTCGTCAGACCAAAGACTGAAAAGCCTCCTGGACCAGACCATAAGCCAAAGGTGGGTGGAGGCCCGCTATGCAGGGCAAGTGGTAGAGGCGTGCGCCCCTTGTGCCGTCCTCATAATCCAGCCCTGTCTGTACTACTTGAGTCCGCTAAAGGAACACTGATAGCCAGAGCTTGGTTATGTTTACTCCCTTGGACCTCTGCTTCCATGGATGGGTAATTGTGATGCTTTAATGCCCAGTGGTCACAAGCACTGCTCATGGATGAATTAGGGCCAAAAATGTAATCCGTAGGACTTTGCTGCAACAACGTGGTGAAGTTGTTGAAGTAAATCAACAGAATAATTAATAAGGCTTCTTAACAAGCAGAAGCCAAATAATTCAGGGTACTTAGTTTCTACTGTCTGTTAATGAGTATCACTGACTGAAATTCAAGTTCTTCACGCTGGCTGATTTTTTGTTTAGGATAGGGGCCCACAAGAGGAAATCATTCTTGAGGCCCACCAGAAGAAATCATTCTTGGGGGCCACTAAAGGAAATCATTGTTGGGTTTTACCAGATAAAATAATTATTGTGCCTACCAGAAGAAATGATACTTGGGGACCACCATAAAAAATCATTCTTGGGTAACACTAGAGGAAATCATTTTTGGGTTCCACCAGATGAAATCATTCTTGAGGCCCACCAGAAGAAATCATTCTTGGGTTGCACCGGATGAAATAATTCCTGGGGACCACTAGAGAAAATGATTCTTGGACCCAACAGATTATTCTTGAAAATCATTCTTGAGGCCTACCAGAAGAAATAATTCTTGGGGACCACTAGAGAAAGTCATTCTTGGGCACACCAGATGAAATAATTCTTGGGGACCACCAGAGAAAATCATTCTTGGGGGACACCAGAGGAAACCATTCTTGGGGGCCACCAGAAGAAATAATTCTTGGGCTTCGCCGGAGGAAATCATTCTTAGGGTCCACATGAGGAGATCATTCTTGGAGTTTGCCAGAGGAGTTAAGAATGACAATGTACAAAATGGATGGTTGTAATGCCCAGCATGATGCCTGGCCTTCATTCAGATATTTACCTCCATCTAATTAGGCTGACTTTTGGGGTGTACAAGTTGTGCCATTACACAGGGCACCATGTTCAGCCGCTACCACCTGCTCGATGCTCTAACCTGCCTGCCAGCTCAATAGGATTGATTCAGAGCCCCTTTCTCACCTTATTTTTGCATGAATATTTCCATTCTCGTTACTTTTTTCCCCTCGTCTGATTCAGCAAAGCCTTTTTTCTGCGAGAACTTTAGTGTGAAATGTTTTCATTTTTGCATGATTTTTCGTTTGGTAGCAAGACCTCCATAGAAATAATGAGAAAGGGGCTCTGACTGGAACCTTAATGCCAACTGGTACTGCTGGGGGTCAAAATGAAGGGTTGTCATCCTCACCTTTGTTCTGTTTTTGAAAGTAAACCAAACCGGATGATTCCCCATCCCATCTCTATGTGGGATACCCCACTGGCCTACCCACATTACAAGCAATCCATAGCATGTGAGCAGGCTTTCATCAGCACTCATGCTGCATATATTAATAAAGGGCATAGAATGCTTTTTGTCCACAGAGCCCGACGTAGAGAGCTGGGAGCAGTTTGCATCCCCGGTTTTCTCTAGCGCAGCAGTGCATCAGCCAAGAAAGCCAGGGAGGTGACACATGCATGCGCCGTGAGATTGCTTGTGAGGTAAGTATCATGGGATTGCTTGTCAGGGTGGTTTCCCAAATTGGGTTGCCCCAGGGATAGCGAATCAACTGGGTTTAGACTTCAGGTCCAGCAAATACATGTTTAGTCGACTTTAAAATAGGGAAGCAGCCCCTAGCATCATGCCTGATACTGGAGGAACTCCACAACCTCTGCATTGCCCCCCCCAACATCTGCCAGTTCTCCACCCCACACAAGTGGTCACATGGGACAGTGGTACACCGGCTAGGCATCTGCAGGTGGGCACCCGGCCTCAGGTTACTCTTGGGGTTCCAGCGATATCCAGTGGCTGATGCAACCATGTGGGGCACTAGGCTCGTATTGAAAAAGGGCAAAAATGTGTTGGAGGGAGGGTGCCTTCCATTCTAAGGCCGGCCCTGTCTTATTCCACTTGTTCACCTACTGTATATACAAGTACTGTTTTTTGAGAGATGCAGCTTAATTACCCAAACAGTGTTGCCCCCCCCAGGACTTATATGCACAAGTGATGACACCTCAGAAGTCCCATGAAGTCCTAATAAATATCAGGGCACGACAAAAGCTGTGGTGGAATGAGGTCAGGGATATCTCTTGGCAAGAAGTCAAGAGATCATTGCTCCAAACGTCAAGCCAAAAAGGTAGTCAAGAATCAAGGATGTTAGTAAAGGCCAGAGATCAAATATTGATGATTGAGTGCACACCTCAAGATGCCTTGTTTATATATTGTGGTGCTGTGCACTTTGGAGACTGGACATCCACTT
This sequence comes from Gastrophryne carolinensis, assembly GCA_027917425.1. Taxonomy (NCBI): domain Eukaryota; kingdom Metazoa; phylum Chordata; class Amphibia; order Anura; family Microhylidae; genus Gastrophryne; species Gastrophryne carolinensis. Next base: position 38,530,174 of record CM051234.1, read on the forward strand.
TAATGAGGGCATATAGCCCCTTTAAAGTAGATAGATGTAGCCAGCCAAAATTAGCGATTAAAAATCCAATGCTTTATTCCAATAGTTTAAAAAGGTACTGAACCATACAGAGAATCTCATAAAACATGGGTGATCTTCGGAAACGTCTACGCGTTTCGTACCCGCCGGTCCTTACTCTTTTAAAGTGGACCAACACCAATTTTTGACCAAGTGTGGTTGGGCATCCCGATTGCGGGGCTGGATTCTGCTATGAGAGTGCAGTGCAGGTAAGCAGAAAGGAGCTTGTGGGAGTTGTAAGGAGCAATTGGGCCTCCCCCACCATTGAACCAACAACAATTACGTAAAAAATTACTGTTGCTCCACATTAATTCCTTACAATATATTTTCTGTCTCCATTCCTAATTCTAATTCTCCAGCTTTTAGCTAAAGGTATTTTCTTTTTGTATGCTTAAAAAATCTATTTGGCAAAAAAAAAAATTCTGATTCTGAAACCACAATGTAAGAGTGTTTCTCTGTTATGTCATACCCTGGTGTTCTATTAACAAACCTTACACAAGGTCTTAATGAACAATCAATGTGAACTCAGAAATCATTACCTTCTAGAGGGACCTACTTAGTATGTGCACATCTGTAATAGAAGCTTTGACTGATGTAGCGTGTAACAAGTTACAGATTATTCATTATAGGAAGGTACAGGGAATTCTTGTCTGTGCCTCCAGCCTGTGCATGTTCCCTACAGGGAACATTGAGTGAGTAGAGATGGAGCAAACCAAAAAGATTCTGTTTCTGACACATTATTGACACCTATACAAAAAGTTTCATTCAAAGCGGACCTTCGCAAAAATAGTGGCTCCAGTAACTACCATACAAAGGATGACACAAACCCACTGCACCAAGGGGCCCCCCAAATGAAAATTAGCTAAATCATAATTAGTACATCAATTTATTAAGTTAAAAAAGTAGACATACTGTACATCACTACAGATGCATTAAACTACACAAATACACACACATAAATCCATAAGAGGGACTACCACTGGGCAAATGTGACATCAAAAGCTAATGCAATATTAAAAATTCATAATAACACCAATCAAAAAATTACTGCTTTCCAATAAAGTGCTAATGTGCCAATTAAGGTGCTAAGAAAGTGCAATGAGTAAGATACATTTTTAAAGGGTTAAACCCTTAAAAATAAAAAATGTAAAAGCAGCCTGGGCACCAGCTATATGGGCTGGTAGACCAGGGCATAAAGGCCAGCCCCTGGCCATAAAGGCTACAAGCCCGCTTAGTCCACACGGGCAACGGGCTCTTCTGCACCCCTCTGGCCTTTGGTGAGGCAGGTAATGGGGCGGGGGGTGGGGTTTGGCAAGTGACCTGCATGCCAGCCCCTGGCCATAAAGGCTACAAGCCACTTAGTCCACACGGGCAACGGGCTCTTCTGTACCCCTCTGGCTTTTGGTGTGGCAGGTAATGGGGCGGGGGGTTGCCAGCAGGTGACTTTCTGGCCCTTCTTGCCCTTTGAACTGGTTTAGAAGCCTCAAGGACCCTTTACCAAAGGGTTAGGTATAAATAAAACACACATACTTACTTAAAAAATCCTTTAATATATATTTTTTCTTTTTTTACTACTTACTTCCTTCCATTGCCAGGTAATGTCTCACGTCCAGTCGCTGGCTGCCAGTGGCTGACAGGAAGTGAGCAGAGGATCGGTGTCTCTCTTTCCCGCTGCAGGGAGGACTGTTATATACCGGCGGAGTAAACTGATGTCTGCTCACTCGCCGGTATAAAAGGTCCCTCCCTTCAGTGAGGAGTGAGCTGTCAAAAGCCCTACACGGGGCAGAGAATCCCTGTTCTCTGCCCTGTGAAAGACCCCAGACCCATGATTGGATGCCTCCCGGGGTAGGAGTACACTCCCGCGCTGGATTCTGGACTGCAGTATGTTTTTTTGGGAGGGGGGCTGTAAACTGGGAAAACGCAAGCCATGTGAAATTTACAGGGCTGTCAGTTAACAGACGGACATATAGCCCTATACATTTCCCATGCTTGGGGTTAAAAGGGTCTCCAGATTTTTGGGGGGGATGTTAGGCTCGATTCAGAGGCACATTCGTCTGCACTTCCGTAGCTGTCTGTGAAAGTTTTTGTGGGTGTTTGTCTTTTTTTTTGTTTTTATTTCGTCCATTTTTCATTCGTACGAACGTTCGGGCGCATTCGTATATGCGCTTTCGATGAACGAAAGCAAATCGGATCATTTGCGTTAGTTCGGATCATTTTCCCAACAAAATCTGATATTTTTCGTTCTTTCAGATAACTTACGTTGTGGGATGGGCTTGCGTCTGATTCAGAGAGCTGATTGCTGAGGGACCACCACCCTATTAAACTGTTTCATTTGCGATCCACTTACGGGACCTTTGAGGCCTCGGATTGCTATTGTTGAACATGTTTTGCGGCTATGTGGAGGAGTCTGTGCGCCTTTAGCACCAAGGCATTGCATGTATCAGCATGGCCGAAGCCATAAATTGTATAGCAATGCATACCTGAATCAATACATTTCATGTATGCCTTATAGAAGCATTTTAATGCTGACCTTAATTAGTCCTTAGCATGTAAACCTTTATTTTCCCACACATTTTTTTAGACTTATGTCCTTTGTGAATTATATTTGGATTGTTGAACTTGAATCTTAATTTGTTGTAGGCGTTATTGTTTTAGTTGGTTACCTTTGCTTTGTGTAATTATTTTATATTTGGTTGCAGGAACTGCAAGATGTGCCACTCGCACAACATACAAGCAGTGTTTGGTCCAGCTATGCGATTACTCAGTGTTCTTGCAGGGCATCCAGGGTCGTCCCATGATGCTTATATATTGCAGAGCACTGGCTTATTTCGTCAGTTTGAGTCAGGAGAATTATCTGGTGGATGGCTCCTGGGTAAGTTTGCTCACATTCCATCAATCCACTTTCACTGTATGGCAATGAATATAGTTGATGACTTATGTCTTAACTTATGGCTGTTTTTAGCCCTTTATGACATGTTAAACAATATTGTAGCTTAGAATGTGTATTTTATGTTAGTATTTTTAAATTCTTTCAGGGGATTCTGGATATCCACTCCTGCCCTTGCTCCTGATGCCCGTTCTTTGCCTGCAGAATGTGGGCCAGGAGTTCTCTAATCGGCCACTATGCAAAACCCAGGCCGTGGTGGTGAGGGCCTCCTGGCTTTTGAAGTCCAGATTTAGGTGTTTGGACCATATGGGGGGGGGCACTGCAGTATGACCCCAACAAGGTTATACCAATAATTTAATTTACGTTTTTTAACAGGGACCACACGTGCCAGAGTGGCACAACTGAGTGTCAGGGTCCTTCAGTTGGTGGGCGAGATGCAGGAGCTCCGCGACTCGTTGGGGACCACAGATGAAGAATAATGTTCTGTGGCCTGCCATTGCTATGTATTTCGTTTTTTATAGTTGTAAAAATTTGAAATTTTCAAAATATTTTAATATTTTATGATGGAAAAAAAAAGTTTCAGTGTCATTTCATTTACAAAAAACATTAACACAAAACTAATGGGCCCAGAAATACTTAAAGATGAATATTCACATGACCGCGAAGTGGTTTGGGTGAGCTTTAAGGGTCCAAAAGGGAAGATGGAGGACAGTGCTAAGTGATTTAGCTAAACATTGTAGTAGAAGTGAGGGTGGCAAATATGTAGGCGAGTACTTTAATGAGTTAAGTTTGTAGTGCGCAGGCGCAAGATCGTAAGGATTTCCGTCCGATGATTATTTATTGAAAAAGGGAAACAGAATCTATCGGGAAACGTAAAGGATTTGTGGGAGGAGACGATGGGAAAAGGGCAAGAACGAAAGCCTACGTTGTAACATGAGAAAATGAAACGGAAAAGTCTCAATGGAAAATGACATCCTCGTATTTGTAATCTGCCATACAAACGGACAGAAACTTTACAGAAGGATTGCAATGCATGCATGGAATTGCATGGAACGAGAGCAGGGAAAAAAAAACAGATCGGCACAAAAACTTTTTTTGTCTCTCTGAATCGAGCCTATTGTACAAAGTACCTGAAGGTCTGACTGTCCCACCAAAAGTACATCTGGTCAGTTTATAGTACACAGGCCGTTAGGAGCCTCATCATCAGGGAGGGCGTGCACATTTTATGTTCAGAAGGTGATTAACAATAACAACCTCTTTGTTTTTCGCTAAACTAGGTTAGTGTATATATTGATACTAGATACTGTAGGATAAACATTAATCTAAACTCTTAATCTTTAATCCAAACTTTAAACTCCTAACCTAACCATTAGCCTATAGTAGCCATCAACCTAACTGGTAAATGTAACCTTTAATATTACTCTTTCATGTATTTTAATCTTGAACCTAGTATTAACTTGTTGCTCCTAATGCTGACTTGAACTAAAGGGGTTATTCGTTCCCCAGCTCCCAGACATACTAACTTGGGATGACAATCTGCTGAATGCACTATCATTGCCAAAATCAGGCATTTGTACGCAACTCTTTTTGTTATTGAAGCCTTATGAGAAAGGGACGTACATAGGTTATACTGGGTCCAGAGCAAAATTCATAGTAGATCTCCCAAAATAAGAGCAGAAATACTGTACTTACTGATACTGCAGACTTCTGCGGTGCAGGGTTGGCCGGAGTGGGGCCATTATTGTCAGCGGTGTTTCTGCATTACAGAAGTAGCAACAATGGGGTCGACTGAGCACCAGTTGAGAAAACGTTACTATATTTTAGGAGAGAAAAACATTCACTTTCATTGTCTACCTTGGGGCTGATTCAGCACCAGGTGAAAATGTATATCCAGTTGTTGAATCACTCCCAAAAAAGTAGTAGTTTTCTTGGCTGGTTCTGAATCGACCCTAATGAGAGTAATAAAACTAATGCTGGGTGTTTTATAAACTCACTCTGCTGCTGTACTGTGCAATGTAACAAGCAGGGCAGAGTCCCTTCTGTTACATTGTAAACAGCTGGGCAGCTCTTTGCTGTGTTATGACGTAATAGCAAGTGGCTGATGTTACAATTGTAACAATAGACACATCCTGCATGGTATAGCAGATAGGAGCATTCACTGCAATGGAGCGGGGTGTGGCAGCTCACCGTGACTAATGGTGGGGCCGTCGCCACGTTGGAGCGAGACAGGAAGAGAAGCCTGACATCCAGCCTTTCAGGTGAGCGCTGCTGCCCCGGACTAGGAGCGACGGTCTGCGTGGGAGAAAAGGTGAGTATAGCTTTTTTTTATTTGCCTGAAAATTGTCTTTAACAGTGTACAGCTTGTGTGAGTGATCTCTCCATGGCTTTGCTCACACATCACCGACAACTGAGAAGAAACAAAGATGCCATCAACTTGTTCCCCCAGCTGCGAGCATACTGCAATAGCAATAGCACCCCAAACATAAAACAGACCATAATAGGTGGCCCACGAGTTCTGCAAGTTAGAGGAAGGCAGCTTGCATGGGGCCACCTTCTGCCAGGGGCCCGGTAGCAGCTGCCTCCCCTGCTTCTATGGTATGGGCAATCTCTTTCTTGTGAGCCACATCGAAACCATCAGCCACCAATGGTAAGGGCATGTACCTATGATCATTAGTTTAGTCCCCTTTCAGGCATTTCTCTATGTTTCTACTTCCAGATGCTGCTGGTTGTATTGTCATTGCATGTGCTGTTCTGGCATGCCCTGCAAGGTTTACCCACTTACTTCCCCAAAGCTTGGTTGCCAATCTTTGCCTTGTTTGACCATGACCATTGCAAAGCCACCTTGCCGACCTTTGCCACCTCAAACTTCGTCAAGCGCCACGCCTGGTCAATTCCAGTACCAAGCCATGTTGTCACCATATTCAGTTCAAGTCCTGTTGCTTGACCATTGCCAAGTCTGACCATAACCAGTGCCAAGTCCTGCTGTCAACCTGTTTCATGTCTAACCACATCCAGCGCCAAGTCCAACCCACGCCACATCTGGTCAATTCCAGTACCAAGCCGCGTTGTCAACCTGTGTCATATCTCACCATCTTCAGCGCTAAGCCCTGTTGCTTGACCATTGCCAAGTCTGACCATAACCAGTGCCAAGCCCTGTTGACAACTTGCATTATGTCTGATCACAACCAAGCCCTGCTGTCAATCTGTGTCATGTCTAACCACATCCAACGCCAAGTCCAAACCGCGCCACATCTGGTCAATTCCAGTTCCTTGATCATTGGCAAGTCTGACCATAACCAGCGCCAAGCCCTGTTGCCAACCTGCATTATGTCTGATCACAACCAGTGCCAAGCCCTGCTGTCAACCTGTTTCATGTCTAACCAAGGCCAGTGCCAAGACCTGTTGGTCGAAATGTTGGTTGAAATGGTATTCCAGGTATTCCTGTTGCTTGACCATTGCTAAGTCTGACCATAACCAGTGCCAAGCCCTGCTGTCAACCTGTTTCATGTCTAACCACATCCAGCGCCAAGTCCAACCCACACCACGTCAGGCCAATTACAGTACCAAGCCGCATTGTCAACCTGTGTCATATCCTGTTCAGCGCTAAGCCCTGTTGCTTGACCATTGCCTAGTCTGACCAGGGCGGGAGGCAGCAACAGACAAGAGAGTGCGCCCGCCGCCGCCGCCTCCCGCACGTCACTCTTACAGGGCGCGCCCCGCGCCGGCCATTCACAAACGGTCGGCGCGGGTGCGCGTCCTGCTAGAGGTACGCGCGGGAGGCGGCGGCGGATGCCGCTGGATCGTGGATAAGGTAGGGATTTAGGGGTTTCTGGGGGTGCCCTGCAGTCAGGGGTCTGATCGGTCCGGGAATCTTATAGATTCCCGGGCCGATCATGGGAGGGTGTTGGTCCACTTTAAGTCATTTTTGAGTGTTGGTCCACTTTAAACATTATCCCTCCTGGTGTTAATGTCACAATGTTACAACAATGTCATTCCATGTGTTTTCACTTTGTTACTGGGGGATATGTGTTCAAAAACAGACTTTAATCACACAGCGTCTGGCGCTCAATGATATAGATTTAGAGTGCCAATGCTGTGTGTGTGTCCTTTTTTGATAAGTATGGTGTGAGTCGCTGAGGGTCGGTCGCACTGAGCTAGAGCTACCTCTCGCTCCCTGCAGCGCTGTACTGGTGTTAGAGCGCCCAACATACATCACATTCATCAATGCGGGCCAGGTTACTACAGCGACCGAGACGCTCTGTTACAGCACCCGATACCAGCACACGAGCGTCTGGTGCTCTATGATATAGGCTATGTCAGCCCCTTTTTTATCCTCTTGGCTTTGCTTAATATTCTGCTTGTACAGAAAAAAAAATACTAAAAAGAAAATTCTGAAAACCGCTTCCCCTAAAATATCAGAAGTCTCGCTTTGTCTACTAGCGGTCACTCTAATCACCGCTATACAGGCGCTCATCTGCCGATACCATAGTAATGACTTTGATGGGGACGACTTGAGCTGCACAATTGTTTATCTGTGTAATGTAATTTTTTTAGGTTAAAAGTGGACCTGTCCTGTATTCAGCAAAAAAAAAAAAAGTGATGTCCAATCATTTTTTCTTCACCTCTGTAAAGTTTGTTTGCAAGCAGAGGAACACAAAGCGAGACTTCTGGCTGATATTTTAGGGGAAGCGGTTTTCAGAATTATGCAACCTTTTCTTTTTAGTATTTTTTTTTATGTACAAGCAGAATTGTAAGCAAAGGCAAGAGGATAAACAAGGGGGGTGACATAGTGCTGCAGAGCCTTGCCAGCAGAACACTGTCACGGGCCGGGTGGAGCGGATTCGGGTGTGGATACGCTTTAACTGTGGGACCGATGGCGGGTACCGTGTCAGGGGAGCGGAGTCTAAGGGGCCACCGGTATTCACCAGAGCCCGCCGCAAGGCAGGTTGGTCTTGTGCGGCGAGTGACCCCCAGGTCGCTACCCCCCAACAGCGGCCCAGTCCCACGGCTAGCTGAGGCTCAGCAGGGTGCACAAGAGGCAGGCAAAAGGCGTAGTACACACAGGCAGAGATCAGGGCTGGCAGCACAGGTTCGTAGTAAAGGTGAGTAGCCAACGTCGTGGCAGGCAGCAAAGGTTCGGCATCAGGGACAGGCAGAGGTCGGTACACGGGTGAGCAATCCAAAAGCAACTGATTTACAACTGGCATGGAAAGACCAAGATCCGGCACTGAAGGAAAGGAAGTGCCTCTTTAAACCGGACCTTCAGCATGATTTAATGAAAAGCCCAAACTCTTAAAAAACGATTCCCCAGCATCTAAAATTAATATATTTTATGTTTTTAGTCACTAACTTATTATTCTTTCCTTATTATTCTTTCCCCCACTGGGCTGCAACTCTGTTCAGGAATTTAGGATACGGGCGCCGCCATCTTGACTCAGAAGCATCACACTTACTGAGGAGAGGAGACTGGGATAAAGTACAGGGTGGCGGGTTATAGCTGTGCTTTGCTCAGACAGAGCAGAGTTGGGGTCAGGTAACGGTCAGCAGTCCCAGAATGCAGAGCAGCACAGTCAGGAGGCACTTCATGTTTGCAGACTGCCTGATAAGATGGCGGCTTCCATAAGCCGCCATTTTGGATGTTTAAAGGCTCATAACATGCAGGAGATGCAGGTAGGATGATTTTTAATGTGGACAATCTGTATGTACAGGGTGTGGGAAACATATAAGATAGACTCTTATTCAGAGTGAAGGTCCGCTTTAAATAGGGGAAGTGGATGCAGGATTGGATGACCAGGCACCAATCAGTGCTGTACAGGCCCCTTAAAGTGGACCAACACCCAGGATTTTGACTATCCTGGGTCTTGGTCTACTTCGGCGGGGCACCCCGATCGGGGGTGCCCCGCTGTGTGAAATCCCCCAGAAACCCCCAAAAACTCACCTCTCCTCACTCCCACGTGACCGCCGCTGCCAATCCCCGCCGACGGACAAGGGAGCGTGCCCGCCGCCGCCGCCTCCCGCGCGTCACTCTTACAGGGCGCACGCCCGCATCGGCCATTCTCAAACGGCCGGCGCGTGTGCACGTCCTGCTAGAGGGACGAGCGGGAGGCGGTGGCGGGCGCCGCTGGATCGTGGATAAGGTAGGGATTTAGGGGTTTCTGGCGGGTTTCACACAGCGGGGCACCCCCGATCGGGGTTCCCCGCAGTTAGGGGTCTGATCGGTCCGGGAATCTTATAGATTCCCTGGCCGATCATGGGAGGGTGTTGGTCCACTTTAAATCTCAGGAATCCAGTGCACTCACCCTCTAGTGGACGGAGACGTGCGTGCAGCTGACCATGCGAGGAGGAAGCATGGGGGGGAGGGAGACGGCTGGGAGCAGCCATGGAGGTAAGTGAAGTGCTGCGAGATGGGCGTGCAACACACTTACCCCGTCCCCAGGTGCCCCATGCATGGCGGAAGTCCAGCAGGAGGCGTCAGAGAGGAGACCCTGCATTCTTTTATACCAGGGGTACTCAACCACTTCTTTTAAAGGTCCATTTAAAGGCATCCAGTGAGGTCCGGGCGGTCGGCTGTCACTGGGGGTTGATAGAACACTGATAGCACACTGGCCAAACTAAAAAAGGCTAGTTGCCCCTCCCCCTACCCCTAAAATCCTATTGGCTACTGGAAAAAACAGCAGCTTTTTTAGTTTGGCCCCACAAAACCTACAGCTCTGGATGGCTGCACACTGCTTGTGTACAGGTGTAGGGTCCAGGGAGGCATAAAGCTGTTAGGGAGACTAAGGGGGTTATTCATCAAGGGATAATGGCAGGTAGTTGCTCGTAGCGTCAGGCGGCATCTGGTGGGTGCTGTACATAAAACCATATTTATGAAGGCGATTCTGGTGAGCGCCTCTAACAGCACCATGTAGCGTCCGATTCATCATCGAAGGTGGCTCAGCGTATAGCGCCGGCGCTCTAGCTTCCAGGTATTACCTGTCGCTCTCCCATATATTTCAATGGCCGTTCCTTTTCTTCAGTTTAAACAGGGTTTATTTTATTTTATTTATTTATTTTTTCTCAAATAATTGTGTGACGTCTCCTGGCCTAGAAAGAGTCATTTTTGAAAACGTTATTGATTCTTTTATATTTTTATGCAGAATTGTCATTACAGGTCTGGCACTAAAGTGTTAATGTCACAATGTTACAACAATGTCATTCCGTGTGTTTTCGCTTTGTTACTGGTGGATATGTGTTCAAAAACAGACTTTAATCACACAGCGCCTGGCGCTCTATGCTACAGCGACCAGATCCAGAGCGCCGACGCTGTGCGTGTGTCCTTTTTTGATAAGTATGGTGTGGAGCGCTGAGAGCCGGTCGCACTGAGCTGGCGCTACCTTTCGCTCGCTACAGCGTTATCCTGGTGTTAGAGCACCCGACACACATCACATTCATCAATGCTGGGCAAGTTACTACAGTGACCGCAACGCTAGGTTACAGCGCCCGATACCCAGTTACAGCGTCTACTAGCGGTCGCTCTAAGCGCCGCTATACAGACGCTTATCTGCCGATACCTGGCGCTAGTAGTGAATCAGCCTCTTAGTACCATCGATGATGATAGACTCTGGTGACCTCATTCTCCTATGGATGGTTCCTTTAAGGCCAGGCCACACAAGTAGGTGTGAGAAGGCCTCGGCCTGGTTGTTGTGTAACGCCTGACCCCGCAGCATTACACAGCGGCACGTGCTCGCTCCCCGCACAAGTCTTGCTGACCGCGCAAGCTAAAAATATAAAAACAGGAAAGCGGAGAGCAGATAGTATCTGGCGAGATGGGCGGGATGGTGCCCTGGCAAGCCCTCCATTGTTCATCAGTCACAGACTTCATGTTTTTCACATCTTACAGCGTTGCTGAAAAATACGATTTAAAGGGACAGGCCACTCCATCCGTTGGCCCATTTCTGCTGCATGTTCATCCCTCCCCTATATATGGGTCCTATGAAAGTTTGCATGTATTTAAAAGTTAGGGTAAGCTAGGTGCTGTGATTAGGTAGAATGTTTAGGTTAGCTTTTACTGTTAGTGGTTTGCTTAGATGTACATGTTATGTTTTAGGGGTTAGGTTCAGTGTTGATTGGTGTAACACAACAGTAGTTTAAAGTGGACCAAAACCCAGGATTTTCACTATCCTGGGTTTTGGTCCTTGTCCGCGGGGCCCCCCGCTGTGTGAAGCCCCCTAGGTCGTCCGATCTGACTTACCCTTCCTTGATCCTATGATGCATGCGCAACATTTCGTCCAATCAGTGCACTCGGATCTGCTCCCACCACTTCGGCTAAGAGTTTGTCTAAGGCCAGGGGATCTGAGCATGCATCCTCTTTCTCCTTTTGCCTATTGTCCCCTTTCTTCCATCCCCCTCTTTTTTCACATGCTCCCTCCCCTTTTCTGCATTCCCTCCTTCTACTTTTTTACACCTTCCATTCTCTCTCTTTTCCACATTCTCTTCCCTCCATCACTTATTTCTTCATTACTTCCTTCTCTTTCTCCTGTCACCTTTCTTCTGTCTTCATTTTTATTCACTGTGACGATCTTATAGCCGAAGTAGCTGGAGCAGATCTGAACGTGCTGATTAGACGAGAGGCCACGCATGCGCTGTAGAGCCGGACTCCTTTATGCACTTTATGTAAGTCAGATCGAACTCCTTTCCCGGCACTGGCTCGTGGTGAAGGTAAGGATTTCGGGCTTTCTGAGGGCATATGTGAGAGGAGGACTCCAGCATTCTGCATGCCCCCCTGAGCTTGTTTTAATTAGCTGACTGCGGGACCAACACCTGTTAAAGAAAAAAACAGGTGTTGGTCCGGGTTAAGTTTAGGAGTTAGGTTAAATACTGAATTCAAGTTCCGGAGTTAGTTTGGATACTGAATTGAAGTTTAGGAGTTAGGGTTGAAAAGTGGGTTCATATTTTGGGGTCAGGCTGAATACTGGCTTCAAGTTTAGGAGTTGGGGTTGAATACTAGGTTCAAGTTTAGGGGTCAGGTTGAATACTGGGTTTAAGTTTAGGAGTCAGGTTCAATACTGGGTTCAAGTTTAGGAGTTACAATGAATACTGGGTTCAAGTTTAGGAGTTAGGCTGGATATTGGGTTCAAGTTTAAGGGTCAAGTTGAATACTGGTTTCAAATTTAGGAGTTAGGTTGGATACTGGGTTTAAGTTTAGGAGTTACAATGAATACTGGGTTCAAGTTTAGGAGTCAGGTTCAATACTGGGTTCAAGTTTAGGAGTTAGGTTGGATATTGGGTTCAAGTTTAAAGTGGACCAACACCCAGGATTTTGACTATCAAGTTTAGCAGGTAGGTTATAAATTAGGTTCAAGTTTGGGGGTTATGTTGGATATTGGGTTCAAGTTTAGAGGATAGCTTATACAGTAGGTTCAGGTTTAAAGGTAAGGTTAGATACTGGGTTCAGGTTTTATCTTTAGGTTGTATATTGGGTTCCTTGGTAGGTTAGGTTGGGTACTAAGATTATAGGTTTGGTTTGATACTGAGATAGAGCCTAGGAGTTAAGCTGGATGCTGGGTTCAAGTTTAGGGGTTATGTTGGATATTAGGTTCAAGTTTAGAGGATGGGTTATATGGTTTATAGGTTTGGATGGATACTGAGTTTGAGTATAGGAGTTAGGTTGGATACTGGGTTCAAGTTTAGGGGTTATATTGGATACTGGGCTCAATTTTAGGTTACGTTACATAGTAGGTTCAAGTTTAGGGGCTATGTTGAATACTGCGTTCAAGTTTAGGAGTGAAGTGGAAAATTAGATATTATATTCAGAATTAATTTTATGAGCTGCCTGAATGCCATCTATCACATCTCCAGTGGATGGAGGGGTTCTCACCCCTCCCTCCTCATAGGTTAAACCATTACCAAGAATGTTGTGTCTGCTTGATGAGAAACAGCTGTTCTTTATGTCCGAGCTATACCTTCCACATATGTGTCTGCGTATGTTTGAAATAGGCAATCGAATGCTGACATGTGTCCAATCCGGATGGTCATTTAAGATTCTTTGTCTGAAACTGTATTTAAGCAACCCCGAGTAACTGTTGTAACTGTTGTATTGGGCATTCGAGGAATATCGGCTCCCGGTTAAACGAATAAATATTGCATTTCCTGAAGACATTTTGCTTCTGAATATATTTTTTCACAACAGGAGTTAGGGTTGAATACTGGGTTCAAGTTTAAGAGTTAGGTTTGAATACTGGGTTCAACTTTAGGGGTTAGATTGGATACTCAATTCAAGGTTAGGGACTAGGTTACATAGGGAGTTCAAGTTTTAAGGTTCAAATTTAAAGGTTACGTTATACAGTAGGTTCAAGTTTGGGGATTATGTTGGATATTGGGTTCAAGTTTAGAGGGTAGGTTATACAGTAGGTTCAAGTTTAGGGGTAAGGTTAGATACTGGGTTCATGTTTTATCTTTAGGTTGTATATTGGGTTCCTTTGTAGGTTAGGTTGGGTACTAAGCTTATAGGTTTGGTTGGATACTTTAGTTAGAGTTAGCGTATAGGAGTTAGGCTGGATGCTGGGTTCAAGTTTACGGGTTATTTTCTATACTGGGATCAATTGTAGGTTAGGTTATACAGTAGGTTCAAGTTTAGGGGTTATGTTGGATATTAGGTTAAATTTTAGGGGCTAGGTTAGATAGTATGTTCAAGGGTTATTTTGGATATTGGGTTCACGTTTAGATGGTAGGCTATACAGTAGGTTCAAGTTTGGGCTTTCGGTTCCTCTTAGCCCCCTAATTCATTTGCAGGTGACATCAGCGTCCGTTCCCCTTTTTTTTGGAATCCTCTTTGGGCTTCTATCTGGGGTTTTATATAATTAGGGCGCCGGGTGTCGATCATCCCCGGTGGCGGCGGCAGCCGTTTATGTCCCAATCGGCAGATTGCTTCATTATCCGCCATTATTCCGGCAAAAGCAGGAGGCTGCTGATGGCGGATTTCGGGACTCTTGATTACACACAGGTAATTAAGCGCGGCGTCTAATTACATGGCCCCGTATCCCTCTTTTTTACAGATAGCGTGCCGGCAGCTGTTCCTTATTTATGCGGCGAAGGGAATGCGATCGGTACATTGGTGACGGGAAATACTCTTTACGCCGTCACATGGCCGGGGGGGGGGTGGATTATCGGTTTGCAGAACACAATATGACTGAGCCATGATAATAAATAACAGTTTACAGGATGACTTTAGGCAAAAATAATCCCCAATCCTATATGGCTCCATAACAAAATGTACCTTTTATTATCATTATTATTATTATTATTAATTATTTATATAGCGCACCATCTTCCGTAGCGCTGTACGAAGTAGTAATTACAGACAGGGTGGAAACATACAGTACAAGACTATTATAAATGCAGTGTTACAGAGTTTACAGTGAATATTCTGAATACAAGATACAATAGGTGAGAAAGCCCTGCTCTTCTGAGCTTACAGTCTAAAGGCTGTATTTTACACTCTTACCTATTTATTTAGCTGTTTAGCTGTTGCTGTTTAAGCTAAAGCTCCCCCTAGAGGCTGTTCTAATTGAATTCCTATTGGAGGTAAAGTTGTTCCCTACATATCTACAGTATCCTTATATATACAGGGCCGGATTAAGTGTGGTGGAGGCAGGGCCGGCACCAGCACAGGGCAAGCCTGGTCAATTGCCAGGGCTCCTGGCATCTTCAGGGGCCCACTCAGGCTCACACTTGGCTATGGCAGTATTTTACAGTGGACCCGAACCACCAAATACTGGGTGTTTTGTGCAGACCTGCAACAAGGACTAGAGGAGAATTGCTGGCTATACGGAAGGTGGTAAGGACTGAACTGGACCCATTTGAGCTGATAGAGCTGAAAGGTGACATCATGTGACACTACTTAAGGGCCCACTAAGACTCTCTTGCCCAAGGGCCTCCACAAACCTAGAGCCAGCCCTGGGTGGAGGTCCCTGGGCACAAAATCTGGTGGGGGCCCCAGATACAGTATTTTTTCTTTAATAGAATAGTCCAGCCAAGTAACTGATTGGTGGTTGTCTGGCACCCGCCTACTTACTGGAACATCAGATGGAGTCCCTTGTGCCCCCCTTGTGCGGGTGCGTGCTGCTCGGGAACTCCTGCTTTGCCATTCTGGGTGGGGGGTAGTGTAGTGGCCCGGCTGGTTCCCTGCATTGAGCTGCCAGCGGATGTGCTTGGTGGCTTATGTGCAGTGACAGCTCTGTACCCATCACTGTAGCATTGCTGATGGCAACTTTCTTGCTCTAGACTCTCCGTCCTGCCCTGTGGTGGATTTGGCTGCAGGTTGGCAAAAACAAAAAAAAGCTTGCCCAGGTGGTGGTGGGGGGGGGGGGGCACTGCTGCCAATAGCTTTATTGCTGGCCCCACGGCCCGTCAGACCAAAGACTGAAAAGCCTCCTGGACCAGACCATATCCCAAAGGTTGCTCAAGGCCCCCTTTTGCAGGGCAAGTGGCGGAGGCCCCAGGGCGCTCGTCCCTTGTGCCCCCTCATATTCCGGTCCATTGTATATGTATATGTGGACTTTTTAAAAAGGTGTACTTTTTGACATATTTCCTATTGTGCGACCCCTGTGGACTGATTGCAGTGGGGGGAGCAATAGCCAAAATTATTAGCAAAAATAACACAAGTCTGCTGTGACCCTACCTCCCTTCACACTGGGAAAAGACATGTGCCCCTGCTGTAATAGCCAGACTATATTAACCATGAATATCGTGCATCCAAATAGCTGGTGGAGGGTGCGTGCAGCCAGAGACAATGGGGTGGATTCAGAACCTGCTGAGAAAACTTACTCCCTTTTCAGGAGAGAAAACTGCCATTCACTTTCTTTGTTTACCTTGGGGGTGATTCAGAGCCAGGTGAAAATTTACATCCGGTTGTTGAATAAGCCCCAAGGTAGACAATGATGTGGCCCAATCGGCAGCGCATGTGCTGCAGGGAGTTGCACTCAGCAATCTGGGGGTTTTCACACAGCGGGGCCCCCCAGGGGAAAGAACCAAGACCCCGGGTAGTCAAAATCATGGGTTTTGGTCCACTTTAAGGAAACTTTTCTTTTTTTTAAACGGCATTGGGGGCCATTCGGCACTCAGCATGCAATCAGACAGAAAAGAGACAGACTGGAATGGCGACCTTGGAGCTCTCATCCCGAGACAGCCTTGGGGGGAAGAATGAGAATTCATTACGGACAGACATATCAGTGTGATATAAGTGTGTGGGGGGGGAGGGATTGGAACACCAGCGTAGACACAGCAATGGGTAAGTGGATGGCGCTGCTAAACCTAAGCGTGTGACTGAATATGTCAGCGTAGAAGATTTATGCTTTCAGCACTATTGCTTCTTTTTTTACTTCTTTTTATTTTTATTCCTAGGAAACCAACTCCTGCCAAACTTTTTTTAAATTATTTAATTTATTTTAGGATTGAATTTTAGATCAATAGGCTTCATTCAGCAATGGCTGTTATTTTATTTAATGAATAAAGGGGGGTGGGAGCAGCTCAATCACTATTATTTATACAAAATTATTATTATTATTCAGGGCCTGGGAACTAATTTACCGCCCAGTTTAACCCTCTCATCCTCTAAGTATTAAAGTGGACCAACAACCAGGGGGGATCGGCCCTGGAATGATCAGATCCCTCCCCGCGGGGCATCCGAAATCGGGATGTCCCACTGGGTGAAACCCCCCAGGAAGCCCACAATCCTACCTTCTCCCCGTTCCAGCGGCGCATGCACGTCCGCCGCCTCCCGCGCGTCCCTCTAGCAGGGCACGCTCCCGCGCTGGCCATTTGGGAATGCCCGGCGCGGGTGCGCTCCCTGTAAGAGGGACACGCGGGAGAGCGGCGGCGGACGTGCTCTGCTTGTCCGTCGCTGCCTCTCGCTTGTCCAGCGGCGGGGATTGGATGCAGCGGTCACGTGGGAGCGGGGTGAGGTGAGTTTTCGGGGCTTTCTGGGGGGGTTTCACACAGCGGGCCCCCCCCGATCGGGGTGCCCCACCGAAGTGGACCAAAACCCAGGATAGTCAAAATCCTGGGTGTTGGTCCACTTTAAGCACCAAACATGTCTAGCTATGTGGAAAGACAGAGATTTGGTTGCATATATCTGCAGATACATGTGGAAGCCACACTGCCCTGACAAGGCCACTCTGTGTTTAGTGTGGTCCCTACTCTTAATTCTGAGTCCCCAAAGTTGGGACATGCAATGCAGACAAATATCTGAGAGCTACTCACCTGGGAAGCTGCCAGCCTCCCTTTAGAACCCTTCACAGGGAGAGATCCATATTGACTGAATTCCTTATTTTATTTAAAGAGGAACATCTGGATTTCGCCCTCCTCCATCGCTCCCTACTTACCTTTTGGATGTCGCCGCTGCCTTGCTGTGGCAACATCTGGCTGCTTCAGGGCCCGACCCTAACCCCTGCTGCCGGCTTAGCTGTCTATAAGTTAGCCGTGCTCTTCAAAGTCCCGCGCCGCTCAGCATAGGGGTTTATTCATTAAGGGATAGCGGCAGCTGGAGCTTCGTAGCGGCAGGCAGCGTCTGGTGAACGCCGGGCGCTGTATGCAAAACCACATTTATGAAGGCGATTCTGGTGAGCGTCTCTGACAGCGCCATGTAGCGTACGATTCATCATTACAGGCAGCTCAGCATATAGCGCCGGAGCTCTAGCTTCCAGAGCGCCAGGTATTACCTGTCGCTACCTGTCGCTCTCCCGTACATTTCAATGGACATTCCTTTTCTTCTGTTTAAACAGGGTTTTTTGTTTTTATTTTTTTTTCTTTCTCTCAAATCATTGTGTGACCTCTCCTGGCCTAGAAAGAGTCATTTTTGAAAACTTTTTTGACTTTTTATATTTTTATGCAGAATTGTCATTACAGGTCTGGCACTAAAGTGTTAATGTCACAATGTTAGAACAACGTCATTCCATGTGTTTTCACTTTGTTACTGGTGGATATGTGTTCAAAAACAGACTTTAATCACACAGCGTCTGCCGCTCTATGCTACAGCGCCCAGATCCAGAGCGCTGACGCTGTGTGTATATTTTTGATAAGTATGGTGTGAGTCGCTGAGAGTCGGTCGCACTGAGCTGGCGCTATCTCTCACTCCCAGCAGGGCTGTATTGGTGTTAGAGTGCCCAGCATACTTCACATTCATCAATGCCGCCCAGGTTACTACAGCGACTGAGGCGCTCTGTTACAGCGCCCGATAGCCGAACACAGCTTATACTAGTGGTCACTCTAAGCACCGCTATACAGACGCTCATCTGCCCATACCTGGTGTTAGTAATGAATCAGCCACCACGCCTCACAGGATTTTGGGAGCGCCTACATTGCATCCCATTCACGAGCACTGCACAGGCACAAGATCGGGGGATGTGTGCAGTGCCTGATGGGATGTAAGATAGCGCCACCCTGGAATCCGAGGGACCCAAAAGATGAATTCCCCTTCAAGGTAAGTAGTTCCCAAAGGTAAAACCAGGGGGGGGGGGGGCAGCTGATCAGTGAGGTTTTAAGTGCCCTGTTTTGTTGCACTTATCAGATTGTATTCATTTATTTGTTACTTTTTATTTTATTGAAAAAAAAATAGTGTCCGTGCCCTACCAGTAGGGACGAACCGGAATTCGCTCCGAATTTCAGGGAAAATTCGATTCGGCACGAACCCGAATTTTTTTTGGTTTGTGCCGATCGAATTTTCCCTGAAATAAAAAAAAAAAATGCCGGCATGGTGGGAGCGGGCAGGCAGGCTTCCGCCGCCCGCTGACAGCGCAGCCGGCCTGCCCGCTCCCACCATGCCGCCATTTTTTTAAAAAGCAAACACTTACCTGCATGGTCGGAGCGTGGAGGCCGGCGCCCTCTGATGACGTGTCCTCTGATGACAGCCGAGAGCGGCGCCGGCCTCCACGCTCCGACCATGCAGGTAAGTGTTTGCTTTTTAAACAAATTCCGCCTTGGTGGGAGCGTGGAGGCCGGCGCCGCTCTCAGGCGCCCTCTGATGACGCGTCCTCTGTTGACAGCTGAGAGCGGCGCCGGCCTCCACGCTCCGACCATGCAGGTAATCGGTTGCTTTTTAAACAAATCCCGGCTTGGTGGGAGCGGGCAGGCCGGCTGCGCTGTCAGCGGGCCGGCTTCCGCCTCCCGCTGACAGCGTAGCCGGCCTGTCCGTTCCCACCATGCCGGCATTTTTTTTTTTCAGATGAGCGATTCGTGAAAGTTCGATTCGGGCGAACCCGAATTTCTTGGGGAAATTCGGCGAATCGCCCGAATCGAACTTTCAAGAAGTTCGCTCATCTCTACCTACCAGCCCTGCGCACCAGTCATAGGGCAGGTGCGTAGCTAGGGGGGAGCATGCCCCGGGTGCAGCAGGGCAAGGGGCGCCAAAGAGGGGCCTGAGCACAGGTGAGGGGCGCCATTTCAAATGTTTGCCCCGGGTGCTACTCCTCTGCCATAAGGGTTGGAAGACCAGGATACCAACTACTACGCCCTTCAGCCAGGCCCGCCACCAGCAGGGCAGCTGCATTCTACCCACCTAACATGATGGCTGTCTGATACAACTCCTCACCATGGTGGGTGGAGGTCATTTCCTCTCCCCAGTAAAGGAAAAGCACACCAGAATAATCACACCTCCCAAGTGTCCCTGATTTGGAGGGACTGTCCCTCTTTTGAGTCCATGCCCCTCGTTCTCATTTGTCCCTTTTTGAGGTGTAATATGCAGATCTGCTTCAACACATGATTCATTCACTTATTTAAAGTGTTTATATTGTTGTAACTCTTACATCCTATCCCTCAACGAGGGGGCGTGACTTAATTTATCAATTGCCACTCTTTCCTACTCTAAAATGTTGGGAGCTATGCATTTTGCCCACAAAATACAGTGTATTTTTGAAAAAGATATCCACAACAATTACTATATACATTACACACATTGTGATATGTGCATTGTCAATTTAGGCCATAGAAAGAATGATACATAATATGAGAACGTCCACGTGTATATGTTATGGCTCCTGCAATCTCAGAATTTTATTATGCCCCAGAATATTACCTGTAACACATGACAGTGATTCCAGATCGGGCTGTTTCTAGGCCAGGGTGAGCAGTGTGGTCACCCTGGGCGTTAGATAGGCAGGGGGCGCGGAGCTGAATTTTGCTGGGCACCCCTTGTATTGTACTGATATGTCTCCTAGGTACTTTAAAGTGGACCAAATCCCACAGAGATCGGCCCGGGAAACTATAAGATTCCAGGGCCGCTAAACCCCTCTTCCCCTGGGGCATCCAAAATCGGGATGCCCCGCTGTGTTATTCCCCCCCAGGTCCCCCAGAAACTCACCTTCTTCCCCCGCTATCCCAGGCATTTGTGTATGGCCGGCGTGTCCACGCTCCCTGTTAGAGGGTAGCGGGGGATGCGGCTGTCACTACTCTTGGATCCGCTGACCTTAGACGAAGGCTTAGGCGAAGGGACAGGAGCTCGCTGATTAGACGAGCGCCTGCGCAAGCGATGTAGGACGAGGAAGAGGTGAGTTTGTTCGGGTGACCTGGGGGGTTTCACACAGAGGGGGATCCCCAATCGGGGTGCCCCGGGGGCAAGGACCTAAAGACCAGGATAGTCAAAATCCTGGGTTTTTGTCCACTTTAAAGAACTTCTCTGCTTGCGGATATTAGAAGCGAGAGCGGTGGTACTCCCAGGTGCAGGCGTGCTCCTGTCCCCATCTAAATGTCTGGGCGAGGGAGCGTGCCTCAGCCCAAAGATGCTGGGGATGCGTCTGCCATTGCTTTTGAATCTTTACATTGCCAAAGGAGCCAGAGTTAAAGGTGAGTTTTGTGCCAACCCGGGGGCAAAAACCCAGGATAGTCAAAATCTTGGGTTTTGGTCCACTTTAACCTCCCTTTTTGTCAGTTTTTTTTGTGTTTTGCTTTATTGATTTCCTCATCTGGAATGTAAAACATGTGTGTTAGGTTTGGGCCCCCAGACCCGTGATTTTCTTATCCACTTGCAAGTTTCTTATATCTCTGTGACTCTGACTAGGTAAAGTAGGAGCGTTTTTTTTGCCCTTTAGTAAAGCTCTTAGTATACTTTCTGACTACAAATCCCACGCCAGGCATTTGTGAATGGCTGGCATGCTCCCTGTAAGAGGGTAGCGGGGGATGCAGCCGTCAGCTTGCTGATTGGACGAGAGGCCGTGCATGCTCTGTAGGACTGGGGGGAGGTGAGTTTGTTCGGCCAACCTGGGGGTTTCACACAGTGGGGCACCCTTGATCAGGGTATCCGAGGGGCAAGGACCAAAAGCTAGGATAGTCAAAATCCTGGAATTTGGTCCAAAACCCAACCCATCGGCCCTGGAATTTATAATATTCCCAGGTTATTCGATTTTCCCCGCCCCCCCCCGGGACATCCAAAATCGAGGTGCCTTGCTGTGTGAAACCCCCCAGGTTCACTTACCTTGTTTCCTGGTCCAACGGCGCATGTGTGAGCCGCGCCCGCTTCCGCACTATCCTTCTAGCAGGGCGAGTGCCCACGCCAGGCATTTGTGAATGGCTGGCGCGGGCACGCTCCCTGTAAGAGGGAAGCGGAGGATGCATCCGTCACCATGCTTGGAGCCGCTGGCCTTAGAGGATGTGATATCAGCGGCTCCGAGCACGTTGATTGGATGAGTGGCCGTGCATGTGCCGTAGGAGTGGGAAGAGGTGAGCTGCCTTAGGTGATCTAGGGGGTTTCACAGAGTGATTGGGGTGCCCTGGGAGAAAGGACCAAAACCCAGAATAGTCAATCGGTGGTAATGGAGAAGGCGAGGTGAGGAAGTGAGGAATGGAGGACAATAAGCGTCAGAAGAGAGACAGTGAAACACTATGCTGCTATGGGATCACTGCTATGGTGCTATGGTATCAGGTTTTACTACTGTCACTGCTATGGTGCTATGGGATCAGGGCTTACTACTGTCACTGCTATGGTTCTATGGGATCAGGGTTTACTACTGTCAGTGCTATGGTGCTATGGGATCGGGTTTACTACTGTCACTGCTATGGTGCTATGGGATCAGGGTTTACTACTGTCACTGCTATGGTGCTATGGGATCAGGGTTTACTACTGTCACTGCTATGGTGCTATGGGATCAGGGTTTACTACTGTCACTGCTATGGTGCTATGGGATCGGGTTTACTACTGTCACTGCTATGGGATCGGGTTTACTACTGTCACTGCTATGGGATCGGGTTTACTACTGTCACTGCTATGGGATCGGGGTTTACTACTGTCACTGCTATGGTGCTATGGGATCACGGTTTACTACTGTCACTGCTATGGGATCGGGGTTTACTACTGTCATTGCTATGGTGCTATGGGATCGGGGTTTACTACTGTCACTGCTATGGTATCGGGGTACATTGCTTTTCTGATCCTTCATCCTCAAACCTTCATCCTTTACTGGTCTGAATACAGAAGATGCCAAGACTGATGAGTGTGACTGAATGAAGTAATTCATCCTTCGGTGCATCTTCAGGATGTGCAATCATGGCAGAGGAGGCTGCGGACACACATCTATTATAGATTTAACAAACAGCCCTTTGTCCCGGGTGGAGGAAACGCTCACACTGCACAGTACCCTGAGTCCTCTCCAGATAACACCAGGCATTGCATAAATGTCAGGTATTGCGGTCTGGCAGGTAACACTAATCTGTAGCCCTGGCACATGACAGTGATGTTGCCCCATTCTAAAATCTGACGACACTTCATATAGTGGTGAGGAAATTTGTCTGTGAAGGATTTTAGTTATCCAGTCAAGGGATATGTCTAGCCTTACACCCTGATCGCAAGCTCACACGAGTCCACTGCAGTCATGAATTGCTAGGATTAAAGTGGACCAACACCCAGGATTTTGACTATCCTGGGTCTTGGTCCACTTCGGTGGGGCACCCCCGATCGGGGTGCCCCGCTGTGTGAAACCCCCCCTAACCCCCCGAAAAACTCACCTCTCCCCGCTCCCAGCGCCGACGTACAAGGGGAGAACTGGAACGTCTAAGCGGCGGCCGCCGCCGCCTCCCTCGCGTCACTTTTGACGCGCGCGCCCCCGCGCCGGCCATTCGCAGACGGCCGGCGCGGAGGCGCGCACGCCTACAGGGGCGCGAGGGAGAAGATAAGGTAGGTGAGTTGGGGTGTTTGGGGGGGGTTTCACCCCGCGGGACATCCCGATCTCGGATGTCCCGCGGGGTGGGGGGTGATCGGCCCGGGAATCTTATAGATTCCCGGGCCGATCACCCGTGGGTGTTGGTCCACTTTAAGTGTGGGGGAGGCCCCTGGGCACAAAGTCTGGTGGAGGCCTGAGATACCATATTTTTTTACTTTAAAATAATAGTCCAGCCAGGTAACTGTTTGGTGGTTGTCTGGCACCCGCCACTGAAATGTCAGATCGAGTCCCACGTACTGCTCGGAAACTCCTGCTTTGCCATTCTGGGCAGGGGGTAGTGTAGTCGCCCAGCTGGTCCAGCAAAAAAGGGTTCCCTGCATTGAGCTGCCAGCGGCTGTGCTCGGTGGCTTATGTGCAGTTACAGTCGCCCTGCGGCCCATCAGATCAAAGACTGAAAAGCCTCCTGGACCAGACCATAACCCAAAGGTTGGTGGAGGCCCCCTTTGCAGGGCAAGTAGTGGAAGCCCCCTTTGCAGGGCAAATGGTGGAAGCCCCCTTTGCAGGGCAAATGGTGGAAGCCCCCTTTGCAGGGCAAGTGGTGGAAGCCCCCTTTGCAGGGCAAGTGGTGGAGGCACCGCCCTGCACCCCCCTTATAATCCGGTCCTGGCTAGGGTACATGCACCTGGGTACAAGGTACCTGCTACTGAACCTGTTCCTCAACCTAGTACCTGTAATTCGATTTCCTTGATGATTTCACTTTCTGATTCTGTGACTTGACCCTTACTTGATTCTCGACCTGGTCCTTCACTGCCCGTTTATGATGCCTCCTGGTCTACAAATCTTTGTTGCCCGCCCTTGGGACGATTTCTTCACTCAAGCACCTGAGCAACCCATTCTGACTTTTGCTTTGCTCCTACTGTGACTCAAGGGGAAACTTGCTGTAGACCCCAACATCTAATTCTCCCAGGTGGATGACCCAAGGCGCTTCCTCAGCCTGGTCCATACACACCACATTGGTGGTCTTGTTTTTGGAGCTCCAGGTCATTCCAATCTTGAAGCTTACATTGGATGTAGTAAGGTAACATTCTAGTCAGTTTACATGCTCCTGAACTTGCTACTGAACCTTGCCCCTGTAATTGGATTTTTTCATTATGATTCACTATAATTGGATTTTATTATTTACAAACATGGTTTACTCACAACCTTTAAAATATTATCACGTACGCCTGTGGCGCACTTCGCAACGTGCCCTTAGTCATGCTTGAAACTTCGCTGTCCAGGACTTGGTGATTATTCAGTCTGATTCTATAGCTTGTCTCTCGACGTGATCCTTCACTGCCCACAATTTCTGCTTGTCAAAGAACCTTTGCCTGCCCAAATTCTATAGCTTGACCCCTGCTTGTCCCTCACTGGCCACAATGTCTCGTAGTCTAAGAAAATGGTGAAAATGTAGATTCCAGGACCTAAGTAGTCTGGTGTTTCCAAGGTTCTCCTCACCTGGGCTCACCTGAGTGAATGTGACAAGAGATTTATAGTTTGTGAGACAAGAACAATGGATTTTGCTATTCAGTAGATTTAAACAAATGAGATCCCTTGGTATACTGTGTAGAGTCTGGCAAAAAATGTGGTTGTGGGTCATATAGAAGATGGTGCAGGGTTGTAGTTGGTACAAGGCAGCTTGGGTTCGGCGTGTGTAACAATCCAGTTCATACATGGAGAAGCAGACAGAACAACCACCAAGGCTGGGGAGCCAAAAGCTAGGAGGACATGAGCAACAAATATCGTCTAGTATACATCTACATTTGTCATCTGCCTTTGTCCTGCCATCAGTTCAATGCTCATGTCTGGCAACCACGCAATGGTGGTTGGAATGTGTAAATGCATTATTGGAGATCACTTAATTGTTCAGGTTGATTGTGCAAAGAGACCAGCAACCAGATGTACCTAGCGGTACCAGAGCAGGGGTTTTCAACCATTTTTCTTCATCAAGTACTACCTGGATGGTAAGTATGGGATGTCACACAACTAAACAACCATGGTAAAAACACACAAAGCAACAATTTAAAGTACGGTACATGAAACACACAAAACATATGTTTTAAAACCAGGGTCGGCATCAGCACCCGGCAAACCGGGTCAGCTGTCGGGGGCCCCCGACCTCCAGGGGGGCCCATGGACAGGGCCGACCTTTGGTGTGTACAACGGCGTTTGACCGGCGGCGGACTGGGAGGGCAACTGTATGCAACAATAAGGTTCCGCTGCTGCCTGTGCTGTCCCCGCTGGGGAGAGAGGAGGGGGCTCCCACACCACGTGACAGACTCGCCAGTGGGCTATGGGCGATGAAAAAGCAGACAACAATAAGGAGACCGGCAGTGCGTGCCGGGGGGAAAGCACTGTAGAGTTAAGTTTTTCTTTTAAAGAAGGTTTCTTTTTCTTTTCCTTTGATCCTAAGGGGGCATCCATATTTGGGGTGTCCCTCAATGATGTGACACGACTCTTCACCACGGACTGAGACCATGCCATCCAAGGGCCTACATAGACCTGGAGTCAGCTCTGTTTAAAACCTTTGGGGGCAGTTATGTACAGGTATAGACGGCAGCATGTCAGGTTGGCGGTCAGTCTGCAGCCCTGGCAAGTACCACCGGGTAGGATGTCAAGTACCACCACTAGAGATGAGCGAACTTTTGAAAAATTCGATTCGACTGATTCGCAGAATTTTCCGACAAAAATCGTTTCGCGACAAATCGCTATTAAAATCGGCTATTTCTGAGCCTCCTAGAGCCTCAATAGGGTTGTAAACCATTCTGCCTTGCTGTAAGACGCATAGGATGCGTGCTGGGTTAGTGAAATAATACTGTAAATAATTATCACATGCAGATCAGAGGCATCGTTAATAGAATCGCAGAGCGGCACAATTGCAGAGAGTTGAAGTGGCATCACTATGAGGGGCCCCTATAGTGCCTGAAAAACACACCCTGGAGCTGGCAGCAGCAGGAGCCCAAAAATTAGCTGAATCACACCCTGGAGTTGCAAGCAGCAGCAGCCGCCCAAACATTGGTTGAAAGAGACACTGGAGTTGACAGCAGGAGCCCAAAAATTTGATGAATCACACCCTGGAGTTGCAAGCAGCAGCAGCAGGAGCCCAAACGTTGCTTTAAAGAGACACTGGAATTGGCAGCAGGAGGCCAAAAATTGGATGAATCACACCCTGGAGTTGCAAGCAGCAGCAGCAGCCCGAACATAGCTTGAAAGAGACACTGGAGTTGGCAGCAGGAGCCCAAAAATTGGATGAATCACACCCTGGAGTTGCAAGCAGCAGCAGCAGGAGCCCAAACATAGCTTGAAAGAGACACTGGAGTTGGCAGCAGGAGCCCAAACATAGCTTGAAAGAGACATTGGAATTGGCAGCAGGAGCCCAAAATTTGGATGAATCACACCCTGGAGTTGCAAGCAGCAGGAGCCCAAACATTGCGTGAAAGAGACACTGGAGTTGACAGCAGGAGCCCAAAAATTGGCCTAAAAACACACTGCAGTTGGCAGCAACAGCAGCAGGAGGCCAAACATAACTTGAAAGGGACATTGGAGTTGGCAGCAGGAGCCCAAAAATTGGATGAATCACACCCTGGAGTTGCAAGCAGCAGCAGGAGCCCAAACATAGCTTGAAAGAGACACTGGAGTTGGCAGCAGGAGGCCAAAAATTGGATGAATCACACCCTGAAGTTGCAAGCAGCAGCAGCAGGAGCCCAAACATAGCTTGAACGAGACACTGGAGTTGGCTTCAGGAGCCCAAAAATTGGATGAATCACACCCTGGAGTTGCAAGCAGCAGCAGCAGGAGCCCAAACATAGCTTGAAAGAGACACTGGAGTTGGCTGCAGGAGCCCAAAAATTGGATGAATCACACCCTGGAGTTGCAAGCAGCAGGAGCCCAAACATTGTGTGAAAGAGACATTGGAGTTGGCTGCAGGAGCCCAAAAATTGGCTGAATGACACCCTGGAGTGGCAAGCAGCAGCAGCAGCAGGAGCCCAAACATAGCTTGAAAGAGACACTGGAGTTGGCAGCAGCAGGAGGCCCAAAATTGGCTGAAGGGCACACCCTGAAGTTGGCATTAGCAGGAGTAAAAAAATTGGCCTAAACACATAAATATGTTTTGCACCATTTGGAAAGTGTAAAACGTGGCACCATGCTGAATCTAGTCGCATGCATCAGCCATTGGTGGGTGGAAATCCGTGCTGATCCATCCCTGATTCATTTTCACAAAGGTGAGTCTCTCCACATTTTTAGTTGACAGACGAGTACTCCTCTCCGTAACTATGGCCCCCGCCGCACTAAACACCCGCTCAGATGGCACGCTACTTGCCGGGCAGGACAGCTTTTCCAGGGCAAACTCTGCTAGTTGCGGCCACAAGCCAAGTTTGGCTGCCCAGAAGTCCAGCGGATCCTCAAGGTGTGTTGGCATGGTCATGACCTGCTGGTTCAGGTCCTGCTCCAGGTCTTCCTGCTGCTCATGAGTAGCCTCACTATGCGGGTGTAGAAAGCTACTCATTAGCGACTGAAGACTGAGGCTGCTGCTGATGGAGCTGCTGCTGCTGCTCCTGCCAACCCCCCCAGCAGCCATGGCAGTGGAAGGTGAGCGCAGAGGTCCCCCCGAGTCAGACCTGCGAGAGTATGGACCATGGCGCAGATAGGCATCGGCCAACTGACTACGTAGAATGTCTTTGTAGTAGTTCAGTTTGTCCTCCTTCTCGGCGGGTTTAAAAAATGTCCCCATTTTGTGCCGGAAGCGGGGTCCAATAAGGTGGAGAGCCAGAAGTCATCCCGCCGACAAATGGATACAATTCTGGGGTCACTACGCAAGCACGTGAGCATGCTTCCTGCCATTTGCGCAAGTGACTCAAAGGGACTACCTGTCTCCATCTCCACTGCATACTGCCACGGTGTGTCTGGGTCCTCTGTCTCGCCTTCCTCACAACCCTCTAGCTCCTCTGGCTGCTCCTGTTCCTCCTCTCCTGTCCGCTGACTAGATAAACCAGCCATTTCACCAAGCCTTAACTGTGCTTCATTGTGCCCCTCCTCCTCCTCTTCCTCCTCCTCCAGTTCAGCTCCAATGGGGTTCATGTGGCCGTAAGATGTAGACGCCATGTCTCCAGTGCCCTGACCAGCCATGGTTTCCAACATGTGCTGTAGTACATGAAGCAGTGGAATCACGTCGTTCATCCCGTAATCCTGCCGACTCACAAAGTGGCTTCCTCAACGGGCCTGAGCAAATGGCAGGTGTCACGTATGAGCTGCCACTGGTTGACATTGAAGTTACACAGGGGAGTCCCCCTATCCGCTTGGATCATCAGGAAATCCGTGATGGCTTTTCTCTGTTCATATAATCGGTCCAACATGTGAAGGGTGGAATTCCAACGGGTGGAAACATCGCAAATCAGACTATGTTGGGGCTACCGTTCTGCCGCTGTAGCTCAAGAAGGGTGTGTTTGGCGGTGTATGAGTGGCTGAAGTGCATGCAAAGTTTCCTTGAAGTTGTTAGGATGTCTTGCAGATCGGGGGAACACTTCAGAAACCGCTTGACAACCAGATTGAAGACGTGAGCCATGCAGGGCGCATGGGTCAGCCTTCCTTGTCGCAGCGCAGACAAAATGTTCTTCCCATTGTCGGTAACCATGGTTCCCATTTTAAGTTTTCTTGGAGTAAGCCATGTTTGGATTTCGTGATGAATACATTTAAGCAGTTCCTCCCCTGTGTGACTCCGTTCGCCAAGACAAACCATGTGAAGCACAGCGTGACATGCCCTGCACACATGGTAGACTGGAGGGGCACTGAGACTTGAGCCTACAGTGGAGGGTGAGGAGATGGCGGAGGATGAGGAGGCCGAGTCGCACGGTGTCACAGGCACAACGGCCAGGGAGCGCGGAGGCCGAAGCGGCGTGACCTGTCCAAGTTGCTGCTGCTACTGCAAAGGGACCACATTCACCCAGTGGGCCGTTAATGACATGTACTGTCCCTGACCGTAGTTACAGCTCCAGACGTTGGTGCTGCCATGCACTTTGCTACACACCGACAGGCTCAAGAACTGGCCCACCTTCTGTTCAACAAAAGTGTGCAGCGCTGGTACTGCCTTATTGGCAAAGAAATGATGGCTTGGAACTCTCCACCTCGGCTTGGCACAAGCCATCAGTTCTCTGAAAGGTGCAGAGTCCACCACCTGAAAAGGGAGCGACTGCATCACCAGCAACTTGGACAGGAGCACATTCAGCTTCTGCGCCGTAGGATGAGTGGGCGCATACTGCTGTCTCTTGGACATGGCTTCGCTGAGGGATTGCTGGCGGGATGCATGACTTGGAGGAGGAGGAGCAGGAGCGACAGAGGATGGGTATGATGCACAGCTGCCGTCGGCTGAGGTGCTGGAGCCTTGGCTGGCAGAAATTGGGAGCGGCATGCCACTTGGTGAGGAAGCAGGCTGGACCACCTCTTCGGAGCCTAGGTTCTCCCAGGCCGCTTTATGGTGACGCATCATATGTTGACGCAGGGCCATGGTGCCAACATTTGGGCCCTGGCCACGCTTCACCTTCTGCCTACATATCTTGCATGTGGCCATGTTATCCTCCTGCGGATGCTTCAGGAAAAACTGCCACACTGCGGAGTAGCTACTTTTCCCACCAACAGGCCGCACTGATTCACTGCTACTGTCGCCAACTCCAGGAACCCCTGCTACACTACCTCCCGATAAGGTAGCCTGCCGTTCAGCAGGTGCTCTACCCCGGCCCCGTTTGGCTCCAGGCTTTACAATTGTGCCCCCCATGCTGACTGCCAACCATGCTGCTAACACCTTGCTGCCTCAGCTGCTGACTCCGGGGCAACCTGCGCTCCTCTTCTCCTGATGATGACGATGAAGCCCCTTCTGCACCCGGCTCCCAAGTGCGATCAGCTTCATCATCATCATCACCGAGTTGTGGCTGCACGTCACTGATGTTCTCGGTTTTCTCAATAGTGTCTGGTGCAGGAGCTGGAACGCTCGCAACACCCATGACCCTTTCCACATCACTATTTGTCTGCCTAGCTAAAGAAGCCACCTACATTTCTTGGCTGGGCAGTAGCTGCTGACTGTCCTCTATCTGATCGTCCTCCTCACTAAAGAGTGGAGCTGAACCCAAAGCATAGGATACGTTGCGGGGAAGGGAACGGCGTAGGATAGAGGCAATGGGAGGACAGGGACTGCTCTCTGGCCATGCCAACTCAGGGTTGTGTCAGAGGAACCTACCGACCCTAGACTGGGGGTCTCATATGTAACTTGTGATGATGTGGATGACCGCGTTAACCAATCTACCACGGCAGATGCGTTACTGGTGGAGACACGACCGCTAGCAGATACAGGCAGATCAGGTCTCTCACCGTGACTCCTGCTGCCACTCGCCCCTAGTCTGCTGCGACCTCTGCCTGCTGAATCTTGGCCTCTGCCACTCCTCTTTGAACATCCTGGCACTTGTCTGCCTGACATTTTTATGTATTTGAAATGTGTAATAGGTACGTTAAAAAATGTGTTTACTTTGAAAAGCAGAAGCTAAATAAAGTGAGGAACTGCTTCTCTGCACCAGATACTATGAAAATTGGCAATATGGGATACCCTGCGGCCTAGTGTTTTGACAGCAGGACAAAAACCAATTCAAAATGCAATAGCTTGATTAAGCTGAGGATGAACAAGCGTATTTAGTAGAACAGATAGGTGCTACGTGCAAGTTTGGAATACCTTGCGGCCTAGTGTTTTGGCAGCAGACCAAAAACCAATTAAAAATGCAATGGCTTGATTAAGCTGAGGATGAACAACGCTTATTTAGTATAACAGGGTGCTACGCGCAGGTTTGGGATACCCTGCGGCCTAGTGTTTTGGCAGCAGACCAAAAACCAATTCAAAATGCAATAGCTTGATTAAGCTGAGGATGAACAACGCTTATTTAGTATAACAGGGTGCTACGTGCAGGTTTGGGATACCCTGCTGCCTAGTGTTTTGGCAGCAGACCAAAAACCAATTCAAAATGCAATAGCTTGATTAAGCTGAGGATGAACAACGCTTATTTAGTACAACAGATAGGGTGCTACGTGCAGGTTTGGGATACCCTGCGGCCTAGTGTTTTGGCAGCAGACCAAAAACCAATTCAAAATGCAATAGCTTGATTAAGCTGAGGATGAACATAGCTTATTTAGTATAACAGATAGGGTGACATGTGCTGGTTTGGGATGCCCATGGGGCTGGTGTATTTAAAGCAGACAAAAACCAGTTCAAAATGCAATAGCTTGATTAAAATGAGGCTGAAGACGCTTATTTAGTATAACAGATAGGGTGCTACGTGCAGGTTTGGGATACCCTGCGGCCTAGTGTTTTGGCAGCAGACCAAAAACCAATTCAAAATGCAATAGCTTGATTAAGCTGAGGATGAACAACGCTTATTTAGTATAAAAGATAGGGTGCTACGTGCAGGTTTGGGATACCCTGCAGCCTGGTGTTTTTTTGACAGCAGCACAAAAACCAATTCAAAATGCAATAGCTTGATTAAGCTGAGGATGAACAATGCTTATTTAGTATAACAGATAGGGTGACATGTGCTGGTTCGGGATACCCTGCTGCCTAGTGTTTTGGCAGCAGACCAAAAACCAATTCAAAATGCAATAGCTTGAATAAGCTGAGGATGAACAACGCTTATTTAGTATAACAGATAGGGTGACATGTGCTGGTTTGGGATGCCCATGGGGCTGGTGTATTTAAAGCAGACAAAAAACAATTCAAAATGCAATAGCTTGATTAAAATGAGGCTGAAGACGGTTATTTAGTATAACAGATAGGGTGCTACGTGCAGGTTTGGGATACCCTGCGGCCTAGTGTTTTGGCAGCAGACCAAAAACCAATTCAAAATGCAATAGCTTGATTAAGCTGAGAATGAACAACGTTTATTTAGTATAACAGATAGGGTGCTACGTGCAGGTTTGGGATACCCTGCGGCCTAGTGTTTTGGGCAGCAAACCAAAAACCAATTCAAAATGCAATAGCTTGATTAAGCTGAGGATGAACAACGCTTATTTAGTATAACAGATAGGGTGCTACGTGCAGGTTTGGGATACCCTGTGGCCTAGTGTTTTGGCAGCAGACCAAAAACCAATTCAAAATGCAATAGCTTGATTAAGCTGAGAATGAACAACGCTTATTTAGTATAACACATAGGGTGCTACGTGCAGGTTTGGGATTCCCTGTGGCCTAGTGTTTTGGCAGCAGACCAAAAACCAATTCAAAATGCAATAGCTTGATTAAGCTGAGGATGAACAACGCTTATTTAGTATAACAGATAGGGTGCTACGTGCAGGTTTGGGATACCCTGTGGCCTAGTGTTTTGGCAGCAGACCAAAAACCAATTCAAAATGCAATAGCTTGATTAAGCTGAGAATGAACAACGCTTATTTAGTATAACAGATAGGGTGCTACGTGCAGGTTTGGGATACCCTGCGGCCTGGTGTTTTGACAGCAGGACAAAAAACAATTCAAAATGCAATAGCGTAATTAAAATGAGGATGTAGATGCTTATTTAGTATAACAGATAGGGTGACATGTGCTGGTTTGGGATGCCCATGGGGCTGGTGTATTTAAAGCAGACAAAAACCAATTCAAAATGCAATAGCTTGATTAAAATGAGGCTGTAGACGCTTATGGGTTCAAATGTGCTGAAATAGTATGCCCATGTGGGCTGGGGTTTTTACAGCAGACACCAAAAAAAATTTAACTAATCGAGTTATAAGAAATGCTTGTGTGTAACAGATAGGGTTAAATATGCCACTGCCAACATGGCATGCACAGTGGCAAGGAATTTTTACAGCAGAAACAAAAGCAATTTTAAACTGATCTGGCAAATGAAGTGAAATGAAAATAAAAAAAAGCTTTCCCTGTCACTTTCTCTGCTCTCCCTGCCTCGATCTTTCCCAATTTTTCCCTATCTTTCCCTGGTTCTGTCCGGCACTCTGTTGGGTCTCCCTGACTCTCCCTGACTCTCTCTTAGAGGCCGATTCCTTAATAGCGGCAGGTAGTGACAGTTGAGCGACTGTAGCGGCATTTTCAGAGCGCCCGCTAGTAGTCGCTGTGCTTGCCCGTTGTTCGGTAGTTGATAGCGACTCAGTCGGTTTGCCGTAATGTTGAATATTGGGTGAGGAGTCGCTATTTGACAGGTTCCGCGCTGTATGGGAGCGCATGATAGCGACTGGTCAGAGCGACCGGCTCCCACCATATTCATTAAAAAATCACACTCAAAAAATTATCGCGTTGTAAAATGCATTTTTAAACCCCAGAGCGCTGGCGGCGATGGGTCAAAAGTAGTTTTTTAACCCCCAAACAACCATATTTTTGGAAACAAAAAAAAACTAGTTTTTTAAATAATTTAGTAATATGAATACATTAATATCAGACCTGTAATATCAATTCTGTACAATTTTTTTTTTTCCCTTAAAATGGCAGAAGTGGTCACAGAATTGTTCACATTTAAAAAAAAATAATAATAACAATTAATTATTAATATTTAAAGATTGTTCCATTGAAATGCATTGGAGAGCGCCAGGTAGCGAGAGGTCTTACCTGTTGCTGTTCAAGGTCGGACGCTGGCGCTGTGGGGTGAGGCTGGAATAATGATGAATGAGTCGCTATATGGCGCTATCTCAGTCGCTAAGCAGGATTGGCTTGATAAATGTGTGATTGTGGTGGGGAGCCGGCGTTCTCGTGGCGGGGCCCGTCATTACCGGCCGCTCACCAGTCGCTACCTGTCGCTATTCCTTCATAAATAAGGGCCTGAGGCCCTTATTTATCAAGGGCTAGCGCCAGGTAGTGTCTGACGAGCGCCAGGTACCGCCAGCTAACGGCGGCTACCGACTCAAGTACGCCCGGCGGTGGTCACAATGACGCATTTATCACGCTAAATGAGGCTAGCGCCGGCGAGAGCGACAGCTAGCGCGGGATTCATCATGTAGCAACGAACAGCGCCGCTGCTAATCCCATCACAGTGCCAGGTATGACCTGTCGCTCCCTGGCGTGGTCCAATGCATTTCAATGGAGCAATCTTTAACTAATCATAATTAATTCCTATTAATGTTTATTTTTTTTTTTTTATGTCAAAAATTCTGTGACCACTTCCACTTCCGTGACCTTTTTTAAGGTAAAAAAAAAAAAAAAAAAATTGTGCAGAATTGATATTACAGGTCTGATATTAATGTATTCATATTACAAAATGTTTATAAAAACTTGTATAATTTTACAATCAAAAAATATGGTTGTTTGGGGGTTTAAAACTATTTTACACACATCGCCGCCAGCGCTCTGGGGTTTAAACAAGGAATTCACAGCGCGAATAAATTCGGAGCGTGATTTGTTAATGAATCTGCAGCAAGCGGTTCGCTCTGGCCATTCGTTGTCAGGCGCACCCATACAACGCAGAACCTGTGAAACAGCGACCCCTAACCCCGTATTCAACATTACCGCACACCGACTGAGTCGCTGTCAACAAGCAAACCCCGGCCAAGCACAGCGAATACTAGCTGGCGCTGAGAAAATCACGCTACTGGCGCTCATCTGTCGCTACCTGGCGCTATTAATGAATCGGCCTCTAAGTCTCTCCCTGTCTCTAAACAGCTCCGTTGTGGCTGCAATACAAGGCTGAAATGCGCACCAGCAAGATGGCCGCCGTTTATATAGCGCTGTGACGTCACCGGGGCTCCTGGCTGCTGATAGGCTGCATGTGACCTTCCCATGATAACTTGCCCCAGGGGATATATGTCCAGACACCATTTTACAATGCCTGTAATTGAAGTAAATGGAGTTTAAAGGAAAACTTCGATCGATTGAATCGCGGGGAAATTCGGATTCGTTCAGAATCGAATATTTCCTGAAATTCGGAACAAATTCGGGTTCGTCCGGATCGATTCGCTCATCCGTAATTAGAACCCCTGGTCTAGAACATTATGGCCAAGTGCCCAGTAGCGAATAAACATGGATAATCAAGTCAGAATCAATTTCCACTAATATTTTGACCCATGATGAGTGGCGTACCACTGTGAGATAGCAACTATACCCTAAAGCCTGTCCATTCCATCTACGCCTGCTGCCCTGATGGCTTCTTTCATTCATGGTGGCTGCCCTCAAGGCCAAGTGGAAAAGCATAAGCAAATGTCTGTACTACCAATACTGAATAGATCTATATGCTCCGATGGTGTGGCTGCCTGATGACACATTTATGAAAACCTCGCTGATACTTCAGGGAAACAGCTGACAAAGTATTACAGGAATTTAATGCTACAGGTCAACTCGGATTTTATAAAGTACAAGTTGTTATCACAATCCAGGTCATAAACATTAAGTGCAGTCCGACCTGTTCCTAAATCGGTGCTCTGTGCTATTAAAATACAGTAATTAGAGGACTGCCTTTGCAGACACTCAAAATGTATTTGAAAGCCATAGACATTCATTTTGTCGCCACTTTTAAGGGAAGACTTTACGGAAGTGTTGCAACTAAAAGACAGAGGTTCTTAACGCACAAGCTTGAACCGGACCTTCAGCATCATTTAATGAAAAGCCCAAACCCTTAAAAAACTATTCCCCAGCATCTAATATTGACATATTTTAAGTTTTCAGTCGCTTACTTACTATTCTTTCCCCCACTGGGCTGCAACTCTGTTCAGGACTCTAGGATACGGACGCCGCCATCTTGCCTCAGAAGCATCACATACTGAGGAGAGGAGGGCGGGGTTATAGCTGCGCTTTGCACAGAGAAGAGCTGGGGGTCAGGAAAAGGACAGCAATCCCAGAATGCAGAGCGGCATAGTCAGAGGACACTTCCTGTCTATAGGCAGCCTGAGATTCCATGGGCCGCCATCTTGGATGTTAAAAGGCTCCGAAAACGCAATAGGTGCAGGTATTACCTGTCGCTCTCCTACACATTTCAATGGACGTTCCTCTTCTTCTGTTTAGTGTTTATTTTTTATTTTTTTCCCCCTCAAATCATTGTGTGACCTCTCCTGGCCTAGAAAAAGTCATTTTTGAAGACTTTTTTGAATTTTTGTTTCTTTAGGCAGAATTGTCATTACAGGTCTGGCACTAAAGTGTTATTGTTACAATGTAATAACAATGTAATTCCATGTGTTTTCACTTTGTTACTGGTGGATATGTGTTCACAAACAGACTTTAATCACACAGCGTCTGGCGCCCAGCTTTAGAGCGCCCAATGTTCTGTGAGTCTGTTTTCTTGTTGAATATGGTGTGGAGTGCCAGACGCACTGAGCAGTCGCTACCGCTCACTGCCTGTAGCGCTGTACTGGTGTTAGAGCGGCCAACATACATCACATTCATCAATGTGGGCCAGGTTACTACAGCGATTGAGGCGCGCTGTTACAGTGCCTGATACCCGCTTACAGCGTCTACTAGTGGTCGCACTAAGCGCCGCTGTACAGACGCTAATCTGCCAATACCTGCCGTTAGTAGTGAATCAGCCTCCACGTGTGCCGGCATATTATCCATCAGGACATCAGCAAATTGTTAGCAGATTGGCGGCGGCGTGTTAAAGATTACGACTTGCCTTCTGCCGGCCTACTAGCTGCTTGCCAGCACATCTCTTCCAAAATGGCTGCCATGATTGCCACTGGCAAAGATGAAGTTGCAACTGAGATGGGCGGCAACTGATAGGTGTCCTGTGGGAACATGTGGTGTAAGAACTTACTCTGAGAACCTTGTTCCACATCCTCCATCCAGAAAGCCCAAGACCAGGCAGCCCAAACCTGCCACTTCTGCATTCTCTTGCCTATTCGCTGCGCCACCTGATCACCAGTAGCCAATCAGGTTTGCCCAAAGGGATGTCACATAAGTGGTGGAGGACCTAGCTCTCATCATTACTGCTCATCCTAGACTTTGACCCTCCAGTCTGAAGTTTCCTCCTTTCATGGCCTTTTTCTGTGCACAAGTATCCTGCCTACTAATTGCCTTATCTTTACTGTCACTTGGACCAGCCACCATCTGAATCAACAACTGAATCAGACCCTTTTTTATCTAAGCTTGATGACTCTCTTAAAGTGGACCAACACCCAGGATTTTCACTATCCTGGGTGTTGGTCCACTTCCGCGGGGCACCCCGATTGGGGGTGTGTGAAACCTCCCAGAAAGCCCCAAAAACTCTCCTGACCCGGCTCCCACGTGACTCGCTCCACCAATCACCGCCGACGGACAAGCGAGGTCCGTCGACGGACAAGGTCAGAGCGCCCGACGCCGCTTCTCGCGCGTCCCTCTTACAGAGAGCGCGATGGCGCCGGCCATTCACAAACGGCCGGCACGGGTGCGCGCCCTGCTAGAGGGATGCGCGTGAGGTGGCGGCCAGCGCATGCGCCGTTGGAACGAGGAACAGGTAGGATTTGCGGGCATCCTGGGGGGTTTCACATAGCGGTGCCCCACAGGCAGGGAGCTGATAGGCCCAGGAATCTATAAGCGGTGGGTGTTGGTCCACTTTAAGTGTGTGGATAGTTGATGGTAGCCAACCACATTGGCCTTTGGACACCTTAGAACTTGCTTACAGTTGACATGTAGTGAATACGGTATACGGTGGTAAGTAACTCTTTGGCTAGGGTTACACTATTTGTCTCCATTAATACCTGATCTGGGTATTAATTACCAGTTTACATGATCAGAACATGGCACTGAAGAATAGAGCGTGACCTCTAGCTGCATTCCTGCTCTGGAATAAGCTTTGTAGGTGTCACTTACAGTTACATAACTAGATTGATAGGTTTCAGGTTGGCTTACATGATGTACAGAATGTGTTTTCTTATCTCGCATCTCGCCGGGCTCAGATCTCAAGTGTCCTAAGTGGTTTCACATACACTTAACATACTAACAAAGTGAACCGGCCTGGAAAAAGACTTGAGAATCAAGTTCAACCTGAATTTTACATCTTGCGAGCTAGCATAGTAGCTTATAGCGGGAAGGCACAGGGTTCAGAGCTCCTTTAAGCAGGCTATCTGTACTATGTACAGATGTTTAGTTTAACTAGACACGATGGGGATCTTTAAAGGGCCGGTAAATCAAAACAAATTACAGCCATACACAAAAGGCCGGCGAACCAACATATAAAACTGGGAACACACCACCACTCTTCCTCTGGGATTATAATAGTTATGTTAACGTATTCTCAATGTAAAAATGTGCACTGTCAATTATTTGTATGGAAAGCTATATCAAAACATGCTTAATCATATGAAATATGCATACGTTCATGTAATATTCCTCTGATTTACAACATTTTGTTTATTCTCATACACAGGGCATTGAAAAAGGCCAGCATGGGCGAAACATGTCTGCCCTATAACAGGAGGATAGAAAATGAAACACAATGGTAAAAAAAATGTATTGCCTCATACATTTATAGTGTAAAAATATTCGGAATAATGAGATGTTTTTTAAAAAATATGTTTTCAATAAAATGTATGTAATTTTATAAGCATAATAAAGTGGGTGTGTAAAGGCTTGAGCCAATTACCTAGGAAGGCTTAGTCCTAGGACCTAGTAGTAGACATTTAAATATGTTTATATTTGAAGACTAGTGCTTGGACTTCAATTTGCAGTTCAAGAGTTTTCTTAAAGGAGCACTATCATGAAAAAAAGGCCCAATAATGAAAATCCATGTAAATATGGTGGATGTCGGGAGGAGGGGTCATTTATACACCCGGCATTGAGAATTATCCAGCAAGACTTGTTCATTTCTTTTAATGGAAAGTAAAGGAATTAGGCGTGACAGGTATATTGGTGACTCCTCCCCTCATTAACTATTTATATGGATTTTTAGTTTTTACACAATTTCATGACACAGCTCATTTAAGTACTATATATATTATATCAAGACTATATAAATATATGACATTTTTATGACATTTTTGCATTATGACATTTTGGGTAGAATCATGTGTTCTAGGGCCTACTTAGCACGCACCCTGCTAGAGAGAAGTGCGAGATGCGGCCCGCGCATGCGCCGTTGGACTGGGATTCAGGTAAGGTTTGCGGGCGTCCTGGGGGGTTTCACACAGCGGGGCATCCCTATTTTGGATGCCTCGTGGGTAGGGATTGGGCCGATCCTGCTGGGTGTTGGTCCACTTTAACCATTTGTATCAACTCCAAAAATTGGTGTATCCAATAAAAGACTACTTATTGCCAGTCTTTGGTTTTATCTACATCAAAAAGGTTATAAAGGATTGGTGATATGGTTTTTGTAATCCTTGACAGACTTTTCTTTTATTTCTTGGTGGCCCTTCCAACCCAGACCGACAAGGAGGTGCTGACCAACTGGGAAGCTGACTCCACAATTCCACTATAGAACGCAATCATCGGTTGGGTGTACATTTGTTCTAAGCTGCCTTTTAAAGTACACAATTCCATTAATGTGTGAAGCTCCTCTTCAGGTTTTTTGGTATGGTGGTCACCTGGAACTTTGTTTTCTGGACTCATATTTTTCTCTTTCCTATCTATCAGGGGCCTAACTATAGGCCAATCGGGCCCACATTTCGGCTGAGGATCGAGGTGAAGTTAAAGATTTTGGGGTGTTGCGGGGGGGTCATTGCACCATGGATCTCCAGAAATCAATATGCAATTATTGGTGCATAGTGAAAATAGGTGACAATGTGCATCCCTGAGTATTACCTTAGCTGATTACTCTAATTTTATCTGTTGAGAAGTTTTTGATTTAGTTCCAAGTTTCACGAGGGCTTAATTCAGTCGTCTCTGCTTAGATCTGAAGTTTTTGATTCAGTCACAAGTCTCATGAAGGATCGGTTGTCTCTGCTTACTCTGCACTATGTCAGGGTTGATAGTATTGAATGCTGTTGAATATTCTGACATTTAAGTTGGCCTTATCCAGATTCCCAAGTAGATTTGATGGCAACGTTCACTTTGTCATCAGTTGATCTGTTTTCCTTATATGAGAGGATTCAGGTGCTTAAAGTGGATTAACACCCAGGATTTTCACTATCCTGGGTTTTGGTCCACTTCGGTGGGGCACCCCGATCGCCCCGCTGTGTAAACCCCCAGAACGCCCGGAAACACTCACCTCACCCCGCTCCTACGCGGGCGCTCATCCAATCAGAGCGCTCAGAGCCGCTGTGGTATGCACGTACAAGCGGCGTCCAACCACAGCGGCTCTGAGCGCTGGAGGCCACGTCTTGCACTTCCCTCTAACAGGGAGCGCGCCCG
This sequence comes from Gastrophryne carolinensis, assembly GCA_027917425.1. Classification (NCBI taxonomy): domain Eukaryota; kingdom Metazoa; phylum Chordata; class Amphibia; order Anura; family Microhylidae; genus Gastrophryne; species Gastrophryne carolinensis. Next base: position 38,570,492 of record CM051234.1, read on the forward strand.
CGCCGGCCATTCACAAACGGCCGCCGCGGGTGCGCACCCTGATAGAGGGAAGCGCGAGACACGGCCCGCGCATGCGCCGTTGGAACGGGGTTAAGGTAAGGTTTCTGGGCTTCCTGGGGGGTTTTACCCCACGGGACATCCCGATTTCGGATGCCCCGCGGGGAGGGATCTGATCGGCCCGGGAATATTACAGATTCCCGGGCCGATCCCCCCTGGGTGTTGGTCCACTTTAAGTTAAATGGTTAGCTTCAGACAGGACAAAACTTTTCAAATACATTATCTTTCAAATGTTTCAAATGTCACCACCACTGTGCCTCTGGTCCAAAGACGTTTAGGTCAAATGCTGGGACAATATTGCTGATATAGTTAACCTTTTCCAACCACCCAGGCCTCCAAGGACCTTCTTTTAAAATCCAGGTAAAATACAGTGCTAGTTGGTCAGACCATATTTTAAGGGGAAATGCTATTATGGACAGGAGCCTTCCTGGTATCTAGGCCCAGGAGTAAATGTTTCCCCACAAGATTCCTCTTCTAGTAGGCTAAAAGGACATATGTGTTCTCCAGTTCCGTGTCATTGGTGTTTGTCCCACTTTTATCTACCTGTTCATAAAGTTTCTTTGCCCTCTGACCTTGTTAACAGAACCAGCAGGTCCAGACCTATAATTCCTTTAGGAATCAAAAGCTCCCCTACACCAAGCTGGTTCGAATCTCTGAAAAGGTGATTGGTCAGAGGGGAGTTCTTTTTTTTTGGACCAAAACATCAGTAATGCAAAACCAAGCTATCCAATCTCCCCACCGATTTTTCTCCCTGGGAGTAGAAAATGAATTGCTATTGTGCTTAACCTGACGTATTGTAAACCCAGTTTTTATCATTCTATTTCGGGGCTCCATTGTAGGCAAAGCTATTTTTAAAGTTGAAGTACTAGGGGCTTAGACCGGCCCCAAAAATAACTTTGGAGCTCAAAAGGACTGACCCCGCATGCATAGATTAAATACCCAGATGTTGAAATATAAAACACACAAAAATGTATTATCCATTCATTTAAACAACATACATGACATATGGTGAGGTGTAAACTTATTTTTGGGCACATATTCATCATTTATAGTTCCCCCTTTATGGGTAATAGCCTTATTGCTGGTGATCTCCGATAATGAGATGGGCGGACTAGTATCGCTAAACAATGGCTTCTTCAGTGCCCCTTAACGAGATGTCAGTATCTATATTTACAAAAGTGCATTATTAATTAATATAAAACATATAATAACTGCTCATTTAATAGCATACTAGCCACAAAATGTTATGTATAATTGTTCCTTGTTTTTGTAAAATTTTTTTCACCATACATTTTTTGAATATGCTCTGATATAGCTCTAGCTTAGATATATAAAAATCTAAAATATCACCCCCCACAGTATTCTCAAAGCTATTTGGGGGCATTCGTTTTGAGAATACCTAAAAGTCAGGGCTTTAGAGGTTAATGTTAAGGTATTGTTCAGGTGGTATCTGGTACCAGAGAGGGTACACAAATTTTACCCATGTTATTCCTCAGAGTGTTTCAGAGGTCGCCATCTCAATGGGTCATATATACACATTTGGTGGGAGTGCAGGGTGGTTAAGCAATTCTGGGCAAGAGTATACTATATTATAAAGAAGTCCACCGGGCTGCAGCTGACCCCCATCAGCGCATCTTGTCTTACTGAATCTGAAACCCCTGGGGTGCTCTAACACACAGTTTGGTCTTATAAAGCTTATCTTAACGGGCGCTAAAGTAATAGTTGCACAGTCCTGGAGGAAGCCAGACATCCCCTCTGGGGGCCTTATCCCGCGTATGAATAAGATAATGTTTTTCGAGAAGATGGCGACTTTGATGAGGGGGAATTTCGCCCCTTCTTTGCGACCTGGGAGGGCTGGACATCTCACTTCCACCCGAGAAATATCGACCGGGAGCTTCTGACAATTTACATGTGGACTATTCCATCAAGTGGTTAGAATGAGGTGTGGAACCCATTCTTCTTCTTCTCTTCTTACCTTTTCCTTCTTTTCTGATCATCTCTCTTTTTAGTGTTATTTCTACCATTGGGGGGGGGGGGGGTCAGGGGTACCTCTAGTTCTTGGTGTTTTGTGCCGTGTATCTCTGGATAGAGACAGCAGGCCTGTCGGGCTGGTATAGGGTTTTCTTAGGTATGATAGTGTGGTCCGGGCCTGTCTAAGGAGGATCCTAGTGACCAAGAAGGATCGCTGTGGGATGTAGAGGTAGTAGGATACTGTTAATAGTGGTCAGAGAGCGTATACATTTCCAGTGTGATCTCTATGGCAGGTTGTTAAAGCTTCATTTCATTAACAAAATGTACAAAACTTTATAGCTTATTTGGTGTAATGCTAATTTTTCCAATATAAACTATTGAAACAAAAAAAAAAAATCTAACATTTCTTTTTGCCTTAGGGAGACTGCATGCTATTACCAGTGCCTATAGGCTTGCCCTCCGTTTGTTATATTGCTAATATGCGTGAGACTGAACTGTGTGCGGCCATGCCCTTGGTTCCCAATAACTCCTGCGTGTGACTGGCAATTTGATTGTGTGCAGATTAGCATCAGTATTATATTTTCCATATAGAAATTTCATTTGATGCAACCAAAAACAGACCAAGTGCAAGATATTATGTTTATCGGTGCCTAATAACTCACTAATCCAGCAAAGTAAATGCAGTGCGGTGTTGTCGCTTGTTTTGCACTGGGATTACACAGGGGAGGCTGAGCACGGTCACTGCGCCATCACAGTGATCAAACATCGGGATCTTCTCACACATATCAAACCAGTTTAACCTGCTGATCTTGGCATGCTGATGCACAGATTAAGTACAATCCACGCTATGTGCTTGTGTGTTAGTCCAACAAATATTGTTTCCAAGTCGGCAAAGTGAATAATAGCATCATATGACCCCCTCCAAACCCCTACATGGAAAACTGAGTACTGGCTATCCTCACCAGAACTTCTTAAAGGGAAAGACTGCTTTTGTTTGTAGCTAAATACAAATGTAACAGCTTCAATATTCTATTTTTATTTTATGGGGGAATAATGGAGTTGGGGGAAGTGTCCTGGGGTTGGAAAAAAATGATGTGGAAAGCACTTTCTGTATGCCTTGAATAACTTGAATTTCAGTTGGCATTTCAAGTGGACCAAAACCCATGGCGATCGGCCCGGAAACCTATAAGATTCCCGGGCTGATCGATCCCCCCGGGGCATCCAAAATCAGCTTGCCCCCCCTGTGTGAAACCCCCCAGGTTGCCCATAAACTTACCTTCTTTCCATGCCCAACGGCGCATCCCCGCTATTCCTCTAGCAGGGTGTGTGCCCGTTCTAGGAATATGTGAATGGCCTGTGTGGGCACTCTCCCTGTTAGATGGTAGCAGGGATGCGGCCGTCAGCGCGCTCGGAGCTGCTCGTCTTAGATAACGTGACGTTGTGCTGATTGGACGAGTGGCCGCACATTCGCCGTAGGACCAGGAAGAGGTGAGTTGGTTGCGGCGACCTGGGGGGTTTCACACAGCAGGGCACCCCCGATCGGAGTGCCCCGGGGCAAGAACCAAAACCCAGGATAGTCAAAATCCTGGTTTTTGGTCCACTTTAAAGCTTGGAGTGGTCCTTGGGGCCACTGCATTTCCCCTTCCCAGTGCATGCCGACTTGTGGTGCCCCATTGGAAAACCCAAACTTTCGACAGATTTCTTTTTCCCCCTCTGTTTAAACTCCTGCCCCATTTCTTTTATCAGGGGGATTAACCATTTAACTGACAGCCTACCTATAGATTTTGCCACCCTCGGTTGCCAGACCATTTTTCTCTATTTTGAGCTATACTTGTTTAACTGTGATTTTTGAAGGGATTTCCCTGGAAAATTATATATTGTTTGCTTTCAACAGAGTTTGGGCTTAAACAGGAAATGGCTTGTTTGTCATTTGTTTAGTGTTTTCTCAATATTCTTGGGTGAAATGTGTGCAAAAAAAATCTATTTTTGCACAATTTGTAGTTTTTTTTTGTAATTAAAAATGTACGTTTGTCAATAGAATCATATTGCGTGTAAAAGCCTGATTTCTCCTGGGTACAATAGTACATATGTATTGCTAGACACCCTTTCCTGCCCAGGAGACTCCCCCAAACTGAAACAGCGCTCTAGGAGATTTTCAGATAAAATACAACTGCTATGCTCACCTTGCAGTTTATCAAGAAGAACAACCCTTTACATTTGAAATCCCCCCCAACAAACTATATATTGTCTGGAAGTACACACTTCAAGCTTTCCTGGCATACCATGCTTGTTGTTGTGAGCGCAGTTTTCTGGAAGTAATCCCTCAAATTATTCTTTGATTAAACAAGGTTACTCTAAAAAAGGATAAAAAAGTCGAATCAAAGCCATATTTTCCTAAAAAAACAATATGCAAACAAGAAATAAATCTGAAAAAGCAAGGTCCCTTGAACAGAACAATACCCAACATGCAAACACCCCAAAGTAAAGCATGCGCATAAGGGTAATTTCACTTAAAAAGTTCTGCAAAGTGCACACCTTGCGATTTGTCAACCAAAACCACCCTTTACATTTGAAGTACCCCCTACAAACCATATATTCCCTGAAAGTAAGCACCTTAAGCTTTCTAGGTGTACTCAGCTTGTTGTACTGGGCCCATCTTTATGGAAGTCATTAATCAATGAATTCTTTGGTTGCACAGGGTTTCCCTAAAAAACGATTGAAAAAATCTGAATTAAAGCCACATTTTCCTAAAAAAACAATATGCACACATGAAAAACCAAGTTAAATCTGAAAAAGCAAGGCCCCCAAACAGATCAATACCCAACATGCATAGGTACTGTGAAGGGTAGGGTTGCACACCCCAAAGTAAAGCATGCGTGTAGGAGTAATATTACTTAAAAATTTCAGATTAAAAACAAAGTGCGCACCTAGTGATTTTTCAACCAAAACAACCCTTTACATTTGAAATACCCCCCACAAACCATATATTGCCTGAAAGTACACACGTTAAGCTTTCTAGGTGTACCCCAATTGTTGTAGTGGGTGGATCTTTCTGAAAGTAATCCCTTGAAATATTCTTTGGTTACACGAGGTTTCCCTAAAAAATGTATAAAAAAGTAGAATAAAAAACGCATTTTCATAAAATATTAATATGCAAACACATGGTGTATTTGGGAGGTTCGATTCCCATTCACAACATGACTCAAATGCTCTTGAGCAAAGCAACTAGCCTCAAACTGCTCCCCGGTGCCACTGCTAGGGCACCCTAACATGCGTGGACTTACTGCTTTTGTTTGTCTCATCTGCATGGATGGGTGGAAAAAATCATATATGTGTGTAAGCATCCAATGGCCATATATGTAAAACAAAAATCCAAAACAACCATGGCTGCTGAGAGACAGATAAAGACACCCGAATTGATCATCCAGAGAGTTGACCCCCACAACCCAAATGACAGTTGAGCAACACAACCAAGCTTTGATTGTGACATGTGCTTTTCCAGTTGACTGAAGCGGGACTTTATGGTTACATTTCCCTGTTACTGGTGCCCCATACCAGTTTTCAATATTCTAGCATCATTCTGCTGGTAGCAGTGTTTATGACGCGGGTTGGGGATGTCACGCCTAGCTCTGCTATTGTACTACCTGGATTTAATGATCAGCTGACTGAACACAGTGATGCTGGTGGGCTGCAGCTATGGAGGAATTCAGTAGTAGCTACCCACCAGCACCTTGTTTCCATCCAGCCTGCACCTGCTTGACCAGGTTTGTGTTATTTTCAGCTGCGGGGTGGCTGTGACAGTTCATACCATCCATTGTAATAACTCATATCAGGAATGCAGGCGGATGAAAGAATACGCTGAATAGCAGTGACCCAGCTGAATGACAGCTGGTGACACCTTCACCTGGAGAGCTTTTCAAGAGAACCTGCCATTAAAAAAATACTGAAAACTGCTGAACTGCCTGCGAAAACAATAACTGCCCAGTTTCCGTGCTGATTATTATCTATTATGACAGTGGTAATTAAGTCATTCTTATAAGTCTCACTCAACTTTAGAAATGCAGTTCACTATGATTATCGTAGGCGCGCACGCTGGGCCAATCAGTGTATATGAGGAGTGAGGATGGTTCTTCAGACCAAGCTGTGGTGTAGGGGGACGCAACACTTATGGTTGCAGACTCAATTCTAGGAACAAGGCTCTTCTTGTGGTTAACAGAAAGGTTGACTTGATTCTTCTGCATGGCAGTTACCATTACAGCAATCTTCATACATGAATTCTTACAAGCTCGTAACATCAGTTCTCACCCTCTTTTTAGCTTGGGCCAGAACAACGATGGGCTTACTCCCTCTACTAAGGTCTATAAGGGTTTCCATTGTGGTTGGCAATTCTCAGTTTCTGCTTTCTTAATTCTAGCTTGCTTATACTCCTCTCTAACATCAGTTATTTTCCCCCTGATGGATACTTCTGAAGGACTTCTGAAGAACAGCGTTCAATGGTAGAGGTCTATTTTATATATCTAGCTTCTCTCAGTTATAACATTGTATCATCCTTTGGCTAAAGAGAATGCACCATGACTCGCATCATTGCAACCACCTGCTTCCTATTTCATTTTGTTTTTCCCAGATTAAACATATTCAGGGCCGGCGCCAGCACAGGGCACACCTAGGCAATTGCCAGGGCCCCTGGCATCTTTAGGGGCCCACTCAGGCTCACACTTGGCCATGGTATTATTTTACAGTGGACCCAAACCACCAAAAGCCAGGTGCTGTGTGCAGACTGACACATGGCTTGACTCAGCAACAGGGGATGGTCAGCAACAATGGAGAAAATGGCATGGAATGGAGGGCAGTTGATGGAAGCTCAGTAAAGAATACAACAAGGACTAGAGGAGTATTTGTGTCTATAGGGAAGGCAATAAGGACTGGATGATGATTGGTGGCTATAGGGAAGTCAATAAGGACTGGAGGATGATTGGTGGCTATAGGGAAAGCAATAAGGATCGGAGGGTGATTGGTGGCTATAGGGAAGGCAATAAGGATGGGAGGATGATTGGTGGCTATAGGGAAGGCAATAAGGACTGGAGGGTGATTGGTGGCTATAGGGGAGGCAATAAGGATGGGAGGGTGATTGGTGGCTATTGGGAAGGCAATAAGGATGGGAGGGTGATTGGTGGCTATAGGGAAGGCAATAAGGATGGGAGGGTGATTGGTGGCTATAGGGAAGGCAATAAGGATGGGAGGGTGATTGGTGGCTATAGGGAAGGCAATAAGGACAGGAGGGCAATTGGTGGCTATAGGAAAGGCAATAAGGACTGGATGATGATTGGTGGCTATAGGGAAGTCAATAAGGACTGGAGGATGATTGGTGGCTATAGGGAAAGCAATAAGGATCGGAGGGTGATTGGTGGCTATAGGGAAGGCAATAAGGATGGGAGGATGATTGGTGGCTATAGGGAAGGCAATAAGGACTGGAGGGTGATTGGTGGCTATAGGGGAGGCAATAAGGATGGGAGGGTGATTGGTGGCTATTGGGAAGGCAATAAGGATGGGAGGGTGATTGGTGGCTATAGGGAAGGCAATAAGGATGGGAGGGTGATTGGTGGCTATAGGGAAGGCAATAAGGATGGGAGGGTGATTGGTGGCTATAGGGAAGGCAATAAGGACAGGAGGGCAATTGGTGGCTATAGGAAAGGCAATAAGGACTGTAGGGTGAAAGGCAGCAGGAGATGACCCATTTATGGCAGCAGAGAAGTAAAGTGATATAATTTGACTCACTGCTTTGCGGCCCACTAAGACTCTCTTGCCCACAGAAACCTGGAGCCAGCCCTGAACATATTACCTCCCTTGTGTAACTCTCAGCTTATTTTCTATTATTTCTGTGCATTCCTTTTCCTATACTGCCATCATGGGATCTAAACACATACCCCTCGATTCAAAGAGCAAAAGTTAAGTGATTTCGTATCGAGAATCGTAAGTTTGGGTGGGTGTTTGTCATTTTTTCTTGTTTTTTTGGCCATTTCGTATTCGCACGATCGTTCGCGCATAGACGTATATGAACATACGCATTTCGTACGAGAATCGTATAATTTGCGTTAGTTCGTGTGTTTTTCCCGTCCAAATCGTATTATTTGCGTCCGATCCTATTTTTTACGTCCTTCACATGGGCTTGCGCCCAATTCAGAGAGGTGATTGCTAATTGTTTTGAAGCCCATTAAAGAGCTGCTTTACGAAATGTTTGCCGGCAGCTATTTGGCCTCGGGAGTAGGATGGAGCGGAGCGAGTTTGTGGCACATCAAGGGCTTATGCTTTTTGGCATTGAGTTGATCGAGATGTCTGAGAGCAGATTGCCCCTGCGTCGTCGCATGAACATCGATAGCATGAATGATGTTGAGCTGTTCGAGCTGACCAGGCTTAATCGCGCTTCCCTCCATAAATTATATAGTGAGCTGCGGCCATGGTTAGCCCGCACCACAAGGAAGGGGCATGCAATTTCAGGTATGACCAAGATGCTTGGCTGCCTGCAATTTTTGGCGAACGGCTCGTTCCAGAGGCTGGGTGCCCTCTCCGTGGGGATGTCACAGCCTACGCTGAGCCGCGCACTATCTAAATTTTTGGAAGGCATGGCTGCCATAACTCAAAAATATATTTATTTTCCTGATGATATGGCAGCCAGAAACGCCATTAAGCTTGGGTTTTATAATGTGGCCGACATGCCCAACGTTATTGGTGCAATTGACTGCACACATGTGGCACTCGTACCTAGGGCAGCCGACGAGTATATATATAGGTATTGAGATTGGTTATTATGTTGCCCAACGTGTCATGTAACCTGTTTTCCTTTGCGGCAGCATATTTGTTTATCCCTCATTTGTGTAGCTGCTTTATCTCGGCTTTTCATTAGTCTTTCCCAATAGAGTGCAGACATGTTTTGTGGTTAATTTATTAGTTTGGGTCAAATATCAATTACCCTTTTTGTATGTTTTTGCCTTAAGGAATCGTAAAATGGGACACTCACTTAATGTCCAGGCCGTGGTTGGTCCGGATATGCGGTTTATGAGTGTCCTTGCCGGCTACCCCGGATCGTCCCACGACTCCTATATCCTCCGGCGATCTGGGTTGTTTCGGAGATTTGAGGCAGGTGAATTTTCGGGGGCATGGCTGCTTGGTAAGTGTGTCCTATTTGTGTGTTATTAAATGTGGCATTAATCTTGTATTTGTTGATATGTTTTTTAAGGATAAATTTACAGAAGCGTACAACTGCATTTTTCTTGGCTCATATATTAGGAACTTACCCTAAAAATCCTTGTCTCGCTGTGGCCTTCAGAATGTTTTCCCTTTAGTTAGGATGTCTGTAAGTTCCTTGTGCCTAAATATATTGGTTTGGAGTTTATACCCAAGGATCTTTTGACCTTTGGCTCCTTTGGGACTATTGGTCTTTAAATGTCAAAGTGGACTTAAACTGCATACATTGGAGTTTCCAGAGAAATGTGGATAGGGATCTTTGACCTTTGGCTCCTTTGGGACTATTGGTCTTTAAATGTCAAAGTGGACTTAAACTGCATACATTGGAGTTTCCAGAGAAATGTGGATAGGGATCTTTGACCTTTGGCTCCTTTGGGACTATTGGTCGTTAAATGTCAAAGTGGACTTAAACTGCATACATTGGAGTTTCCAGAGAAATGTGGATAGGGATCTTTGACCTTTGGCTCCTTTGGGACTATTGGTCTTTAAATGTCAAAGTGGACTTAAACTGCATACATTGGAGTTTCCAGAGAAATGTGGATAGGGATCTTTGACCTTTGGCTCCTTTGGGACTATTGGTCGTTAAATGTCAAAGTGGACTTAAACTGCATACATTGTAGTTTCCAGAGAAATGTGGATAGGGATCTTTGACCTTTGGCTCCTTTGGGACTATTGGTCGTTAAATGTCAAAGTGGACTTAAACTGCATACATTGTAGTTTCCAGAGAAATGTGGATAGTCCCTCCGCAGCATCCTAATTGTAACATGTCTGAAAACTACAAATATATGTAAAATACAAATACCCTTGGCCGTGCAGATGTTTGTTAATTAATTGGTATATAGAAGTGCCATTTTTATTTAGGTGATACCTTAGTGCAATTTTTGTGGGCCCTAATGTGCCCTGTATTTTTTTGGGAACACTTTACCTTACATCATTATGATATCTGTGAAATTTTGGGTGTTGGTTGTGTTGCCTTTTTAATTTTGATTACATTTAATTCTCTGTTTAAGGTGATTCCGGGTACCCACTTCTACCCTGGCTCATGACGCCTGTGCTGCGGCCCCAGGATGCCTCTCAGGAAGCGTATAACCGTGCGCATCGCAAGACCCGGGCTGTTGTGGAGAGGGCCTTTGGTCTGCTGAAGACACGTTTTCGTTGCCTTGACCATACTGGGGGGGCCCTGCAATATGATCCCAAGAAAGTGATCGACATTATAATGGCATGTGCTGTTTTGCACAATTTTGCCATCATGGAACGTGTCCCACGTTATGTGGACAGCCTGCCCTCTTCAGCCGTCGAGGATGAAGCCGAGAATTTTGAGGGGCCCCCCAGTGAGTCTGGCCAATCTGTTCGAGCCAACCTGATCAGCCAGCATTTTAGTTAACTTTTTTCCCTGTCTCACCATTCTGTATGTCTGTGTTATCCTTTTGGAAACATATGTTGTTTTGCCCTAATGTGGCATTACCTCTAAGTAAAACATTTCGACCTTAATTGTTGCCTAATGTATTTCATGTAGTTTCCTTAGCTTTCGCTGTGCATTGTTACACCTCTTCCAACCAAAATTATCTGGTTTAGGCCAAGCTGTTAAAAAAGGCTTCCCACTAAAAACGCCACAAGTATTGGAAGTGAAATTTTTGTTTTACTTAGCAAATGAAAAATTATAGTGGTTAACAGAAATCAGTCCACATACATCTGTGGTAACAAATGGATAACATTAAAAAAAACATCGAGCACATCTACACCTGGAAGTTAGTGGCACAACCAAACAAGGACACCCAGTCCAAAGGCCAGCCTAGTCCAGTCATTAATATTGCCTGTGCCCAGGGATATTTGGGCATGGCCATAATGTCACACAAACATGTCTGCAAACAGGAGGAGCACCAACCAAATACATAGGTAAAGCCATAAGTGGCCAGATAAACTCCACATAGACCTATGGCATTGGCTAGTGGCCTTAAGCATTACTCTAAGGAGCTATATGGGAGCAAATACAAAACACAACCTGCCAGAGCAACACAAAATGGATTGTTTGAAACCTCAAAGGACAAGTAAATACAGTGGGGGTTAAGAGAAAAGATGTCCCACACACCCATGGCTTAATAGGGTGGCTGCCCATAATACCCAGGTGGAGGTCCAGGTGGAGGTCCATGGGAATGGGACCTAGCCTGGGCCATGGCAGCATTGTGAATTTGAAACTGCTCCACAATGTTTCTCTGCATATTGGTCATCTCAGCCATGGCTGACTGGATGCCATTACTTGCATTGGCCACGTTGCTGTTGAGGGTACGCAACTCCGCGAGGATGCCCTGTAGACTGGTATGGATGTTCACCATGTCGGCATGCCTTTGCTCACGCTCTGTAACGAGCTGGGCGTCATAAGAGTCCCTTTGTTGGGTCCATAATTGAAGCAGGGCACTCTGCCTCCCCTGGGAAATTGTGGGGCGGCGTAATGGTGTCCGCCGCACAATTACCCTGGCTCTTGGGCGTGCCCTGCCGCGTGGTGTCGTACCCTCAACAGCAACCGGCCTGCTTTGCAAATCCTCAGCAGCAGAGTGAACACTGGGGACTGTAGTGTCAGTCTCCCCATGTGCAAGCACAATGGATGGAGATTCACTCTGCTGCTGAGGATTGGCCAGAGAAACATTATCGAGCAGTTCCAAATTGGGACCCAGGGGGAGTTCATCCGACGTGCCCTGTACGGAGACATCATCATCTTCCTCCATGTCCTGGATCTCTTCCATGAGTGTGCGGGTCTGTAGGGACATAACAAAAAAGGCTAAGTTTGCGTCCCAATTTAGGATTTCAACAGTTTAACACATTCTTAAGCACTTGTTAGTATTTATGCTACTAAATTAACTTACCGAAAATCTCTGATCTGGGCTCCGATGCTGTACGGACCTGGTAGGCATAACCAAACTGGGGGGTGAGTTTACCCTTGCTGAGGGATCATGCTGGGCTGAAGAAGAGAAAAAAATACCACGTAAACACACACACATAACCTTTTTTTTGATAGGTAATCAAATATAGCTCTATTTGTAATATTATTCAACTCTAGAGCAATGGTGACCTTTGTTCAAACCCACGCAAGTTTACATAGGTGCAATGGCTCGGACAAACTGCTAAGTGACCTCAGTTCTAAGTCATGAAGTGTACCCAGTCAGCATCCAACTTTCAAGGCACATTTTTGGATTTAGCCTACCATTCGCTAGGTCCGGGGTACTCAAACAATTGTTTGAAACGCCCATTTAAAGGTATGTGGTGAGAGGTGAATGTCTGGCCATGGTGCTGACGCAGGGGGTGTCTAGTTAAAAATAAAGACACTGGTGGAGGGGCTGGAGATTTCTAAGTGCCAACTAATAAAGGCTGCTTGCCCTTGCTGGGCTGGATGGGCCAGAGCTGAGGGGACAGGGATTGGATGTCTAAAGGGGGGAGTTAACGTATTGATGGTGATGGGATGGATGGAGCCAATCTGTTACAAATGTATGGGGCTTATGTGGGGGGGGGGCATGGGGGGACTGTGGCACATGGGCCAGAGCAGGGGCAGCGGGACACGATTGTGGCCAGTGAAAATTTAAATAAGTTACTGTGTACCTTGCAATGCCACTTCCTGTGCAGTACTTCATATTGCAATGCTATGTTTCAGGGAGCCATGACATTGGGCAGGAGACCAACCACTACATGGCCGATCAAGGGGGCAGCTCTGAGCACGTCAACACAGAAGTAACTGAGTGCAGGGCTGTCTGGCCAGGGGTCCTTGAATGTGGTGGCAAGGCCCGCATTGGGACCCCGGGCCGCCAGTTGAGTCTCGCTGCTCTTGGTCACATATGTTTGTGGGTGGCTAATTAAATTGTTAACTCAAACACAACTCACACAACCAAAAGGCAACCCATACATAATGATGTGTGTTTGGTGATTGATTCAAAATATCTCACTTATCTTGCGAAACTTCATGACTTTAACAATCCAATTGGACATTTGATCTTTGCCATAATGGCTGTGGGCCTAAATGTGTGATTCCCAGGGACCAAAAGAGGACACAAACAGCCACAGTAGTGCGAGGCCAAGCAAGGCAAACCATAGGGGCATCCCGTTATCTTGTTACTAGTGAACTGTAGATTATTTAGCAAACAGGCAAACATGCAGATTTAAGAGTACTTACCGTGGGTACGGGTCGGGGAGTCTGTGTCCCTTAGACCAGCATGTCCACCGACCGCGACCGGATGGAGAAGTCCAAGCACAATCTCCTCAGCAGGGGTAAACTCCAATTTAGATGGAAAGCCACCTCCAGTTTTCATGCTGAAAAGAGAAAATCGTTTGGTACTCAGAAAAGGGGCATACAGCACATCCCAAACATTATATTTAGCGAAAACATTTATTTACCTGTAATTATGCCTTTTAATTTCTTTTTGCCGTACAGCATACTTCAGATCAGAGATTTTCTTCTGAATTTGGGACACATCTTTCCTCTCTTCCCCCGCTGCATTTACTTGTCGGAGGATGGTTTCAAACAATTCCATCTTGCGCTGCTTGGTGGTGTGTTTGGATTTGCTCCCATATAGCTCGTCATAGTATAATGTAAGGCCACTAGCCAATGCCATATTTTGGTCATGGGAGAATCTCCCACTCAACTGGCCGCGGCGCAATGTGCGGCCAGATGGTTGGCTTGGCTGCTCCTCCATGTGTGCAGACACATGTGGTGACATTATGGCCTGGGGCTGGGTAGGGGAATGGCCGGATTGGTGGCTTCCCAATGACTGGACTGGACTGGCCAAGGGACTGGGTGTTCTTGCGTGGCTGGCCACCGAACTTCCAGGTGTAGATGTGGTCATGGTTGCAATTCGGGGCCCTCTTGGGGGGCTAGGTTCCCGGCTGGTGCCAGGTCGGGGGCTTCTGGCCCTGGATGGGGTTCGGGCCCTGTAGGGGCTTCTGGCCCTGGATGGGGTTCTTCTGGCCCTGGATGGGGTTCGGGCCCTGTAGGGGCTTCTGGCCCTGGATGGGGTTCTTCTGGCCCTGGATGGGGTTCGGGCCCTGTAGGGGCTTCTGGCCCTGGATGGGGTTCTTCTGGCCCTGGATGGGGTTCGGGCCCTGTAGGGGCTTCTGGCCCTGGATGGGGTTCTTCTGGCCCTGGATGGGGTTCGGGCCCTGTAGGGGCTTCTGGCCCTGGATGGGGTTCTTCTGGCCCTGGATGGGGTTCGGGCCCTGTAGGGGCTTCTGGCCCTGGCTGGGCTTCTGGCCCTGGATGGGGTTCTTCTGGCCCTGGATGGGGTTCGGGCCCTGTAGGGGCTTCTGGCCCTGGATGGGCTTCTGGCCCTGGATGGGGTTCTTCTGGCCCTGGATGGGGTTCGGGCCCTGTAGGGGCTTCTGGCCCTGGCTGGGCTTCTGGCCCTGGATGGGGTTCTTCTGGCCCTGGATGGGGTTCGGGCCCTGTAGGGGCTTCTGGCCCTGGATGGGCTTCTGGCCCTGGATGGGGTTCTTCTGGCCCTGGATGGGGTTCGGGCCCTGTAGGGGCTTCTGGCCCTGGCTGGGCTTCTGGCCCTGGATGGGGTTCTTCTGGCCCTGGATGGGCTTCGGGCCCTGCTGCGGGGCATGGGTTTCCGAACTGCCCTACTTGAAGGCATGGCCGGTGTGGTCTCACTTGTGCTGCCTGTTCTGGGGGCAGAGGTGGTGGGTGCTGCAGTTGCCAGCTTCTTGGCTGCAGGGGCACGGGGCTTGGGGCCCCTTTTTTTGGTACCTGAGGGTCCAGGATCCCTTGGTGGGGCCGAGGTGGGAGTCTTGCCTCTCAGTTTTCGGCCAGCTTGCTGGGACCTTGTGGTGGGGCCCTCCGCGGTCTTGCTTGCCTGGGGTCGCTTGCTGATCGCCTTTTTTGGTGCCATCGTACAGAAATGCTCAAAGAGAATGAGCTTGGGGGGAAAGGACCTTTAAATAATGAGCCCAGCGTGTGACGCCTATGCGCACGACTACGCGCTCGTACGAACGTACGTTCGAGCGGAACCAGGAAACCGCTGGGGTTTCACTTATCTGCTGCCTGGAAGAAGACTAAAGATGGCGCCCACTATCTTCACCCGTCAACAGGAAGAGATCCTCATGCTGGTAAGTGGCTGCCTGTGCATTTTAATAGAATAGTCAATGATGGCCTAAATGTAAATGATGCGTTGGGAACTAGTTTGGGGTCTCTTAATGTTTAATCACTGGCTCCTCACACTTCATCCTCAAGGGCCGAGCCTGGCCACGTTTTCACCTGTCTATGCTGATGTCCTAATTCGGCCAATTGCTCCGGCTTAGCAACAGTTAATTAACCTGTGGAGTAGCGGGGCGAGCTGTCAAACCTGGCCTGTCTCGGACCTTGATGCGGATGTTTGCGGAACACTGTTTTCCTAAGCCATAAAAACACAACGGGAAGCCACACACGTGGTCCAAAAGCCTAAGCATTAGGCTACATCTTGGATGTTTAAAACATCCTAACATGCCATAGATGCAGGTGGCCTGATTCTTGATGTTGGCTATTATCTGTATGTACATGGTGTGTGATACATATAACATAAGACCAGACTGTCAATCACAGTCAACGTCCTCTTTAAGGCACTCCCCAAAAATGGCGGCCATTCGAAATGTGTGTGTTAATGACATTAAATACTCAACTTGTGATGCAACACATATGGGTCTGTGTGTAAAAGTAAAAGCTCTGTGTCCATTATGTTTTTCAGATCATGCTTCAGCGCCGGTATGACTTCGCGCCCAATGTGTGCGAGAAAAGGGACATCGCCCGGGAGATCATCGCCGAGATCCACCGTGTGACCAGCACCACCTTCACTCACACCCAGATAATGCAGCATTGGTCGGACCTGAAGCGTCTGCACATGCCCCGGGTGCGGAGGTTTTTTGGGATCCATTTCCCAAGTAAGTACCAAGCAATTGCATGTTATAGGTTCCAAATGTCTAAGTTATGCCTTTATTTATAATGACTTTTCTTTGGTAGTGTTGGAAATGGATTTCAGAATTCGCCGCACCCGGAGACGTACAGGCCGACCAGTGCTGCATGACTCTGCATCTGTGAGTGAAGGTGGTGGATCTCCCGGGCGACGGACCTACCCCTCCTCTGTGGCCTCCTCAGACCAGCCCCTGGACCTTACCACAGAGGAGGGGCCAAGGCGCGTGGGCGTGGAGTCATACCTGGCCACGCATGGGGAAGGCTCTGGTATGTCACTCTTCATGTATAGGCACAAAGATATACATGTCAGGCCAAAAACTAAGTTATCCTTTATTATGTATTTGTAGAAGCTTCAGGAGCGGGTGAGATAGTGGAGGAGGAGGCAGCAGAGATGCTTGAAGTCGATCCTGGCGAAGGTGAGTGATGTCAGCCAGACTGGGAGCCAGATATGTTGGGGATAGTGACTCTCTACAAATACTAACCAAATGTCACATGTTTCTCCAGGGACTTCTTCACAGCAGAGCCAGGACCAAGGGCAGCCTGTTGGCCCCAACCAGCCATCTGTCGGCCACCAACTCCGTAAGTCTCCATGCCATGATTCAGATTAATGTTTTGTAAGCTAATAACACACACATAACTAAAGGCGTAGCCAATGTGTAGTTAACACTTTCATGTGGCCACTTCTTTAGCTTAAAGCGGACCCTAACTCGTATTAAGAACATAGCTAATAATTAGGCAACACACTGTACCTACAGATTGGAAACATAGAAAAACAGACTTCAGCCATCTAATGCATGTTAGGAGCGTGAAAACAGCCCATATTGCGGAATATGGAAGGCGCAATATTTACAGGCAGCATGGGATACAGATTGTAAAAAGTAAGGTCCTGGCATGCATTGTGGGATTGATGACCTTTCCCTCAACCCAGCTATGCTCTGGATTGTCAACGCACCACTGTAACGTACTCCCCTGTACTTTATCCAACTCTCCACTCCTCATTAATTGTTAGGCTTCAGAGTTCAGATGGCGGCGCTGCAAGCCATAAACGTCAAAACTGTACTTTGATCTGGTGCATAATCATTTAGAAATAGGTATTGGTTGTCATTAAATAATGTTGAAGGTCCGGTTTAAGGAGTTTAAATACTTACCTGTTGGAAATGCATTAACTTTAGCCCTTGGAAGAATGACATATGTCATGCATTTACATGTATTGGATTAACCACAAATCTATTTACAGCATAGCAACCGGTCTGGTACTCCTATTTAGGTTTTTTTCTCTATTGCTTACAGGGATTATGCCAAAAACCAAGGCAGAGAAAAAAAAAAGGATCCAGGAGTTGGTGGCCGAGCTGCTGGCCATACAGGCGACGTTGGGGCCAACAGATGAAGAAGAGGAGGATGAATAGTGCCCTTGGTCCTGGCTACTTTGTTAAAATTGGTTTATACATTTTACTGTATTTTATCCAAATTTTATATGTTTTAAATGTTCAACCAAAAATTTTACTTACCAAAAAGAAAAAAAAAAAAAAAAAAAAAAGTTTCCCAGATAACTATTTAAGTAACAAAAGTTAGTAAAAAAACTAACTACAAATTTTTTACATTTAGAAAAAATATAGGACATTTTAAAAAAATAATATTGAAATAAAAAAAAATTTTAAGCCTTCATAAATGTGTCTTTTCTAATATGCGCAACAAAAAACAACTACACACAAAATTACATACACACTAAAAAAAATAAAGACAGATGTACATTATGTGGTTTGGTGACGTTTTAGGGACCGAGAAATGAAGTTGGATGCAGGCGCTAAGGGGTTTAGGTAAGTTTTATGGACCGAGAAATGAAGTTGGATGCAGGCGCTAAGGGGTTTAGGTAAGTTTTATGGACCGAGAAATGAAGTTGGATGCAGGCGCTAAGGGGTTTAGGTAAGTTTTATGGACCGAGAAATGAAGTTGGATGCAGGCGCTAAGGGGTTTAGGTAAGTTTTATGGACCGAGAAATGAAGTTGGATGCAGGCGCTAAGGGGTTTAGGTAAGTTTTATGGACCGAGAAATGAAGTTGGATGCAGGCGCTAAGGGGTTTAGGTAAGTTTGAGGGACCGAGAAATGAAGTTGGATGCAGGCGCTAAGGGGTTTAGGTAAGTTTAAGGGACCGAGAAATGAAGTTGGATGCAGGCGCTAAGGGGTTTAGGTAAGTTTTATGGACCGAGAAATGAAGTTGGATGCAGGCGCTAAGGGGTTTAGGTAAGTTTAAGGGACCGAGAAATGAAGTTGGATGCAGGCGCTAAGGGGTTTAGGTAAGTTTAAGGGACCGAGAAATGAAGTTGGATGCAGGCGCTAAGGGGTTTAGGTAAGTTTTATGGACCGAGAAATGAAGTTGGATGCAGGCGCTAAGGGGTTTAGGTAAGTTTAAGGGACCGAGAAATGAAGTTGGATGCAGGCGCTAAGGGGTTTAGGTAAGTTTTATGGACCGAGAAATGAAGTTGGATGCAGGCGCTAAGGGGTTTAGGTAAGTTTAAGGGACCGAGAAATGAAGTTGGATGCAGCCGCTACGGGGTTTATGTAAGTTTCTGGTTGAGGGTGCGCATGCGCAAGATCTTATAAACATACGAACGCACGAATCTAAGAGGCCAAAAACCAATGAAAACCAGAGGCAAACGCAAGTAATTGGAAGAGCTGGACGATGGAAGCCGCCGACAAAACAGGCTGCCGCCGCAACAGGTGAGCACATGAACGTGATTTTTACGATTGCCAACTGACTGAGGCAAGTTCGGGAGATATCATACGAACGGACGTATCTTTTAGGATAGAAACGTATTTGCTTATTGAATCACTCGCAAGTTCATACGAACGCACGAGCGGACGTAAAAAATAGGATGATCGTGAGCAAAATCCAAGCTGTTACATGTTTCTTTGAATCAACCCAATAGTCTATACAAGGGGTTCCCAACCAGTGGTATTAGTACTATTGGTGGTCCTTAGATCCTATCAGGTGGTACTCAATAAGGCTTCAGACTGACCTGTACCCCGGCCTGATCTGCTGCAATATATATTTTGCTCACACCTGGTTTGTTGTGCATTTCATGTACAGAAAATTGTGATTTTACGTCATCAACAACCCAGAGGTGCCACCTGCGCGATACTTGATAGAATTAGAAAATGCAAAGCGGAGCTTGATTGAAAAAAGGTTGACAAGGTTGTGGTCTCTTTCACGTTACCCATCCTACTGTACATGTTTTTATTTGCCCTTATTCCTGCAACCTGAATCTGAGACTATTTAGTTACATTGTCATCTCTACTCTCAACGTTCAAAGCAAGCAAAACAGGCACCTTGAGAAAGTGGTTCGCCACGTAACGCGTGGGGGATAAGAGGTCTGGTTGGCACAGCGGTGCAGTCTCCTGCTTAAGGGTGATATTGTTTTTTATTCATTTGGTTTTCACTGTGTATGCCTATTGGCTTTACTGGTTGTTGTTTGTTTTCTC
This sequence comes from Gastrophryne carolinensis, assembly GCA_027917425.1. Classification (NCBI taxonomy): domain Eukaryota; kingdom Metazoa; phylum Chordata; class Amphibia; order Anura; family Microhylidae; genus Gastrophryne; species Gastrophryne carolinensis. The sequence continues at coordinate 38,590,170 of CM051234.1, forward strand.
TTTCTTACTTGATTATATATTATCAATAACTTCATGCACTTTAGCACTTTATTTGCACAGAGAGTTTAGTGATAAAAATGTACTGTTGGGAGCTATTTCAAATGGATTGTTTGCAGGTTTTGCACATTTAAAGGGGACAGGCCTGTTGTGCAGAGATTTTTTTAACATGATCTTTTGTATATGTTATGTATTAAATGGTGTATTGTGAATGTATATGCTTTTTAATTTATCAAATAAATTAGGATAATGATTTGATTCATGAAGATTGTTTGACCATATATTTTTTGTGCTGATCCAAGGGGATTTTTGTGGGTACTGGAACCACTTCCTTTATTAGTCTTATCTGCAGTTGTTGCATGGTTCTAAGATTCTCCTTGGGTCGGGCACAGTAATTATACTATGATTCAAAGGTGGTGCGGGATCATATGGTTTCTTTTTAACAAAGCAAGCAATTCCATAAATGACATACTCCACCTTTCCCTGCCTCTAAGAGAGAGATATTTACATTTTACCAAATTTGTTTGGTTATGTCAGATCAGAATTTTGGCAAAATGAGTCCCCCATGGACTCCAAGCAGACCATCTAAATGTAATCTTCACTCCACTTACATTATCACCAATACATATTCACTAAAGTCACAAATACAAGCTACTACAGCCTAAACCCGTCTTTACTGATATAGACATACAGTGCCATACAGGAAAGAAGGGAGAGGGGGACATGATGGAGACCTTTATATATGTGAAAGGATTGAATAAGGTTCAGGAGGGAAGTGTTTTTAAGAAGAAACTTAGGCCCTTATTTATCACGGGCTAGCGCCAGGTAGTGTCTGACGAGCGCCAGGTAGCGGCAGCTAACGGCGACTACCGACTCAAGTACGCCCGGCGGCGGTCACAATGACGCATTTATCAAGCAAAATGAGGCTAGCGCCGGCGAGAGCGACGGCTAGCGCGGCATTCATCATGAAGCCGCCTGGACCGAACAGCGCCGCTGCAAATTCCCTCACAGCGCCAGGTATGAGCTGTCGCTCCCTGGCGATGTCCAATGCATTTCAATGGAGCAATCTATAATTAATCATAATTAATTGGTATTTTTTTTTTTTTTTTTTTTTTTAATGTCAAAAATTCGGAGACCACTTCTGCAATGTTAGGATTTATTTTTAAGTCAAAAAAAATTTTAAAAATAATTTGTGCAGAATTGATCTAACAGGTCTGAGATGAATGTATTCATATAACAAAATGATTCTAAAAACATGTATAATGTTACATTAAAAAAATATGGTTGTTTAGGGGTTAAAAACTAGTTAATACCCATCGCCGCCAGCGCTCTGGGGTTTAAACAAGGAATGGACAGCGACAGCACATTCGGAGCATGATTCGTTAATGAATATGAAGCTAGCCGTTCGCTCTGGCCATTCGTTGTTAGGCGCTCACATACAACGCAGAACCTGTGAAACAGCGACCCCCCCAGCCCGTATTCAACATTACCGCACACCGACTGAGTCGCTGTCATCAAGCTAACGCCGGCCAAGCACAGCGAATACTGGCTGGTGCTGAAAAAATCACGCTACAGTCGCTCATCTGGCGCTACCTGGCGCTATTAATGAATCGGCCTCCCCATGATAGAACAAGGGGCCCAACCTGAAGCTAGTCGGGGGGAAGATCAGGAGCAATGTTAGAAAATATTATTTTACAGAAAGAGAAGTAGATGCTTGGACCAAACTTCCAGCAGAGGTAGTTGAAAAATCAACAGTCACTGAATTTAAACATGTCTGGGATAAGCACACATAAGATACAGAGAACATACAGTATAAAAGAACAAAGGGGGGTGGGAGCAGCTCAATCACTATTTATACAAAATTATCAACATTATTATTCAGGGCCTGGGAACTAATTTACTGCCCAGTTTAACCCTTTCATCAAGTAAATATCAAGCAACAAACATGTCTAGCTATGTGGAAAGACAGAGATTTGGTTGCATATATCTGCAGATACATGTGGAAGCCACACTGCCCCGGCAAGGCACTCTGTGTTTAGTGTGGTCCCTACTCTTAATATTTATCTGCATTGCATGTCCCAACTTTGGGGACTCAGAATTAAGAGTAGGGACCACACTAAACACAGAGTGCCTTGCCGGGGCAGTGTGGCTTCCACATGTATCTGCAGATATATGCAACCAAATCTCTGTCTTTCCACATAGCTAGACATGTTTGTTGCTTGATATTTACTTGATGAGAGGGTTAAACTGGGCAGTAAATTAGTTCCAAGGCCCTGAATAATAATGTTGATAATTTTGTATAAATAGTGATTGAGCTGCTCCCACCCCCCTTTGAACATACAGTATACACATAAGATAAAGAGAACATACAGTATACACATAAGATAAAGAGAACATACAGTATATACATAAGATACAGAGAACATACAGTATACACATAAGATACAGAGAACATACAGTATACACATAAGATACAGAGAACATACAGTATACACATAAGATACAGAGAACATACACTATACACATAAGATAAAGAGAACATACAGTATACACATAGGATACAGAGAACATACAGTATACACATAAGATACAGAGAACATACAGTATATACATAAGATAAAGAGAACATACAGTATACACATAAGATAAAGAGAACATACAGTATACACATAGGATACAGAGAACATACAGTATACACATAAGATAAAGAGAACATATAGTATACACATAAGATAAAGAGAACATACAGTATACACATAGGATACAGAGAACATACAGTATACACATAAGATACAGAGAACATACAGTATATACATAAGATAAAGAGAACATACAGTATACACATAAGATAAAGAGAACATACAGTATACACATAGGATACAGAGAACATACAGTATACACATAAGATAAAGAGAACATACAGTATACACATAAGATAAAGAGAACATACAGTATACACATAGGATACAGAGAACATACAGTATACACATAAGATACAGAGAACATACAGTATATACATAAGATACAGAGAACATACAGTATATACATAAGATAAAGAGAACATACAGTATACACATAAGATAGAGAGAACATACAGTATACACATACGATACAGAGTACATACAGTATACACATAAGATAAAGAGAACATACAGTATACACATAAGATAAAGAGAACATACAGTATACACATAAGATAGAGAGAACATACAGTATACACATAAGATACAGAGAACATACAGTATATACATAAGATAAAGAGAACATACAGTATATACATAAGATACAGAGAACATTCAGTATACACATAAGATAAAGAGAACATACGGTATACACATAAGATACAGAGACCATACAGTATACACATAAGATACAGAGACCATACAGTATACACATAACATACAGAGAACATACAGTATACACATAAGATACAGAGACCATACAGTATACACATAAGATACAGAGAACATACAGTATACACATAAGATACAGAGACCATACAGTATACACATAAGATACAGAGAACATACAGTATACACATAAGATAAAGAGAACATACAGTATACACATAAGATACAGAGAACATACAGTATACACATAAGATAAAGAGAACATACAGTATACACATAAGATACAGAGAACGTACAGTATACACATAAGATACAGAGAACATACAGTATACACATAAGATATAGAGAACATACAGTATACACATAAGATAAAGAGAACATACAGTATACACATAAGATAGAGAGAACATACAGTATACACATAAGATACAGAGTACATACAGTATACACATAAGATATAGAGAACATACAGTATACACATAAGATAAAGAGAACATACAGTATACACATAAGATAGAGAGAACATACAGTATACACATAAGATACAGAGAACATACAGTATATACATAAGATACAGAGTACATACAGTATACACATAAGATAAAGAGAACATACAGTATACACATAAGATACAGAGAACGTACAGTATACACATAAGATACAGAGAACATACAGTATACACATAAGATATAGAGAACATACAGTATACACATAAGATAAAGAGAACATACAGTATACACATAAGATAGAGAGAACATACAGTATACACATAAGATACAGAGTACATACAGTATACACATAAGATATAGAGAACATACAGTATACACATAAGATAAAGAGAACATACAGTATACACATAAGATAGAGAGAACATACAGTATACACATAAGATACAGAGAACATACAGTATATACATAAGATAAAGAGAACATACAGTATATACATAAGATACAGAGAACATACAGTATACACATAAGATACAGAGAACATACAGTATACACATAAGATAAAGAGAACATACAGTATACACATAAGATACAGAGAACATACAGTATACACATAAGATAAAGAGAACATACAGTATACACATAAGATACAGAGAACATACAGTATACACATAAGATAAAGAGAACATACAGTATACACATAAGATAAAGAGAACATACAGTATACACATAAGATAAAGAGAACATACAGTATACACATAAGATAAAGAGAACATACAGTATACACATAAGATAAAGAGAACATACAGTATACACATAAGATACAGAGACCATACAGTATACACATAAGATACAGAGAACATACATTATACACATAAGATACAGAGACCATACAGTATACACATAAGATACAGAGAACATACAGTATATACATAAGATACAGAGAACATACAGTATACACATAAGATAGAGAGAACATACAGTATACACATAAGATATAGAGACCATACAGTATACACATAAGATATAGAGAACATACAGTATACACATAAGATACAGAGAACATACAGTATACACATAAGATACAGAGAACATACAGTATACACATAAGATACAGAGAACATACAGTATACACATAAGATACAGAGAACATACAGTATACACATAAGATAGAGAGAACATACAGTATACACATAAGATAGAGAGAACATACAGTATACACATAAGATAGAGAGAACATACAGTATACACATAAGATACAGAGAACATACAGTATACACATAAGATACAGAGAACATACAGTATACACATAAGATAGAGAGAACATACAGTATACACATAAGATACAGAGAACATACAGTATACACATAAGGGCAGACTAGATGGACCGTATGGTCTCCTTCTGCCGTCAACCTTCTATGTTTCTATGAAAGAGTATTCACACCCCTTTTCAGGTTTTTAGACATTACAGCTCCAAACGTTAAGGTACTTTATTGAGATTGTATGTGACAGAGCAACACCTTATTTTTCATCAAGGGATAGTGGCAGGCTGCGTCTGGTGAACGCTGGGCACTGTGCGCAATACCACATTTATGAAAGCGATTCTGGTGAGCGACTCTAACAGCGCCATGTAACGTCCGATTCATCATTACAGGAAGCTCAGCGTATAGCTCCGGCGCTCTAGCTTTCAGAGCGCCAGGTATTACCTGTGGCTACCTGTCGCTCTCCCATACATTTCAATGGACGTTCCTTTTCTTCTGTTAAACAGGGTTTTTTGTTTTTAATACTTTTTTTTCTCTGAAATCATTGTGTGACGTCTCCTGGCCTAGAAAGAGTCATTTATGAAAACTTTTTTGATTTTTTTATATTTTTATGCAGAATTGTCATTACAGGTCTGGCATTAAAGTATTAATGTTACAACAAATCATTCCATGAGTTTTCGCTTTATTACTGGTGGATATGTGTTCAAAAACAGGACTTTAATCACACAGCATCTGGCGCTCTATGCTATAGCGACCAGATCCAGAGCGCTGCCGCTGTGTGTGTCTGTTTTTTTGTTGGTGTGAGTCGCTGAGAGTCGAGCGCACTGAGCTGGCGCTGCCTCTCGCTCCCTGCAGCGCTCTACTGGTGTTAGAACGTCCAACATACATCTCATTCATCAATGCCGGCCAGGTTACTACAGCGACTGAGGCGCTTTGTTACAGCGCCCGATAGCCGATCACAGCTTATACTAGCGGTCGCTCTATACAGACACTCATCTGCCGATACCTGGCGCTAGTAATGAATCAGCCTCCACGTAGCAAGTACTAGTGAAGTGTAAAGATACATGCTTTTCCAACTTTTAAAAATAAAAAACTGAGAAGTTTGGCGTGCATATGCATTCACATGCCCCGAGTCGATAGAGGCTGACATTTTTGCCCATTCCTCTTTGCAAAATATTTTTAGCTCCATCATATTAGATAGAGAGCAATAGTGAGCAGCACGTTATGCCCCAGATTCTCAGTTGGATTTAGGTCAGCACTGTGAATTGGCCATTACAACACGTGATTATGATGAATTTGATGATGGTGATTTGATTTATTTAAATGTGAAAATGTATTTATTTAAATGTGAATATGATTTGATTTAAACCATTCCACTGTGGCTTTAGCTGCATGTTCAGTGTGGTGTGGAAGGAGAACCTAAGCCCCAGTCTCAAAATCTTTTGCAGCTTGTGACAGGTTATCCTCCAGGATTGCCCTGTATTTATCTCCATCAATCTTCCCATGATCTCTGATTAGCTTCCCAGTCCCTGCTAAAGAAAAGCCTCTCCACAGCATGATGCTGCCTCCACCACGAGTCACAGCGGGGATGGTGTAATAAGAGATAAGAGTGAGGTTCAGTTATAGCTTTAAACATACAGGCTGATTCATCACTAACGCCAGGTAGCGACAGATGAGCGTCTGTAGCAGGCATTTTCAGAGCGCCCGCTAGTAGTCACTGTGCTCGGCCGTGGGTCGCTACTTCATAGCGACTCAGTCGCTGTCCAGTAATGTTGAATACATTGTGAGGAGTCGCTATTTGACCAGTACAGCGCTGTATGGGAGCGCATGTTAGCGACTGGTCATAGCGACCGACTCACACCATATTCAGCAAAAAAACAGCCTCACAAATCTCTGGTGCTGAAAAATGCTTGTTCTAAGCCCAGAGCGCAGGAGGCGGTGTGTTTAAAGTCTGTTTTTCAGCATCTATCAACTAGTAACAAAGCGAAAACATATGGAATTACATTGTAACAACATTGTAACATGAGCACTTTAATGGCAGACCTGTAATGTCATTTCTGAAGAAATATATAAAAAATAAAAAAAAATGTGAAAAAACTGCTTTTTCAATGCCAGAAGAGGTCACAGAATTATTTGAGATTGAAAAAAAAAAAAAAAAAAAAAAAAAAGAGAAATGTATGGGAGAGCGCCAGGTAGCGAGAGGTCATACCTGGCGCTGTGCAAGGCTGAACGCCGGCGCTGTTCGCTGAGGCTGTGAAAATGATGAATCAGACGCTACATGGCGCTATCCCAGTCGCTAAACAGATTCTGCTTGATAAATGTGTAATTGCGTGCCGTGTCCGGCGTTCACCAGTCGCTACCTGTCGCTACCTCTCATTAACCAGCCACTACCTGACGCTATCCCTTCATGAATAAGGCCCTAACTACCACCAAATCTGACAGACACAGCACACTTGCACAGCCCCACTCAAAAATTCACTCACTTACTTCAGGCCCGCTTTAAAGTGGATTAGAAGCTCATTTTATTATACATTATATTTCTACTGCCATTGATGATAAAAGAGTCTAACTACCACTGGGCCTCAGACACAAAACACATGCACAGCCCCTTTACTCCTGGTCACTTCAGTTCCGCTTTAATGTATATCCCAAGCACTATGTATTTTCCCCTAGAAATGCTAATCTAGTTCTTATTCAAATGAAAACACAAATGGAACTCAGCACAGCTAAACTATACACTATGATGAATATCAATGGGTGCTAGCCTGATGAAGTGGGACGTCCTGTGCCCACGCAACGCGTCAATGTGAAACGCGTCGATGTGAGCTTGGGTGACCCAGAGAGGGACCCCTGAATTATGGTGATGTAATTTCTTTATATATTATGTAGCCCCTTTTTCTACATTGATACTATTGGTTTCATTTACCCACTGTAATTGGTTTGGCACATAGTACCTCATAGACGCACCTATTTCATGAGTGTTAGACTATAAGGTTTTTTGTAGGTATTTCACAGCACTTGTAATTTAATGTTGTAAATATATGTAGTTTTTGCACTATTTGCATCTTGTATTTTTTCAATTTAGCACAATTGTAACATTTTCATTAATTTGCACTATATGGGTTAGATATGGAATTCATTTGGATTGATTTATAGGGCAACGTGCAATATAACAATATTGTTAACATTCTTAGATTGTGGCTTATTTAGTCCCACCATTCTTGATCAGCCTTATTGTGGTTTTAATTGTTTTTATTGTTATGTCGGGGAGGCCGATTCATTAATAGCGCCAGGTAGCGCCAGATGAGCGACTGTAGCGTGATTTTTTCAGCGCCAGCCAGTATTCGCTGTGCTTGGCCGGCATTAGCTTGATGACAGCCACTCAGTCGGTGTGCGGTAATGTTGAATACGGGCTGGGGGGTCGCTGTTTCACAGGTCCAGCGTTGTATGTGAGCGCCTGACAACGAATGGCCAGAGCGAACGGCTAGCTTCATATTCATCAACAAATCACGCTCCGAATGTGCTGTCGCTGTCCATTCCTTGTTTAAACCCCAGAGCGCTGGCGGCGATGTGTATTAACTAGTTTTTAACCCCTAAACAACCATATTTTTTGAATGTAACATTATACATGTTTTTAAAATCATTTTGTAATATGAATACATTAATCTCAGACCTGTTAGATCAATTCTGCACATATTTTTTTTATTTTTTTTTTGACTTAAAAATAAATCCTAACATTGCAGAAGTAGTCTCCGATTTTTTGACATTAAAAAAAAAAAAAAAAAAATTAATACCAATTAATTATGAATAATTATAGATTGCTCCATTGAAATGCATTGGACATCGCCAGGGAGCGACAGCTCATACCTGGCGCTGTGAGGGAATTTGCAGCGGCGCTGTTCGGTCCAGGCGGCTTCATGATGAATGCCGCGCTAGCCGACGCTCTCGCCGGCGCTAGCCTCATTTAGCTTGATAAATGCGTCATTGTGACCGCCGCTGGGCGTACTTGAGTCGGTAGTCGCCGTTAGCTGCTGCTACCTGGCGCTCGTCAGACACTACCTGGCGCTATCGCTTGATGAATAAGGGCCTTAGTGTTATGTGTTGAACATTTTGTATTTGACCATTAAACATTGAAGTAAACATTAATTTTTTTAAAATAACAAACTGGTTGTGCAGCCTCTTGTGTGGGTTGTGACCATTCTTGGGCCATTTCTGGTGGGCCCAGCTGTGTTATATAGTTCTTATTTAACTCGTGTTTCTCTAACAAGGTTTTATCAGCCCAACGCCCCTTTAACAAATCGAAATCCATTTTAACTTGTTTAGGCTGCAAGTAAACTTTTTTAAAGATGTCATTGCAGTTGTTCACCTGCACAGTATAGGAAACGTGCTCAACTGTAAGAGTTCATAGAGAGACAGAGATGTGTAACTACCACTCAATCTGTTAAACATGTATATGCCTTAATTCATAAAATTGCCAATCAAAGAAATGATGAATACTTACTTGTTTGGTGGAAGCGTTTCATGTCTGGGTCTCGCTGGGCAACCTGGCTGCTCGGGTGATGGGGTGTAATTTCGCTAGCTGTCTGTCTGTGGGCGGTCAGGTTTGTGGGTGGTGGGCGGTCAGGTAGGTAAAGTCAGGTAAAGTTTTGTTTTGATGTTGGTGGGTGGACGGTCCCTTTAATTAATGAAACTTAAATATGTGTGTGACCACTATTTTAGGTTATATACACTTATTACGCAAGCAGGTTTGGGCAGGGCTTCTATTAATTATTAATTCTAATTGTTGCCATGTTTACGTGTACTTCAGTCTTTTTGTATTGTATTGTTTATTCTTTTTTTTTAGATCTTCTGTATAGTTTAATGTACCAAAGACTTAAACCGGACCTTCACCATGATTTAATGAAAAGCCCAAACTCTTAAAAAACGGTTCCCCAGCATCTAAAATTAATATATTTTACATTTTTAGTCACTAACTTATTATTCTTTCCCCCACTGGGCTGCAACTCTGTTCAGGAATTTAGGATACGGGCGCCGCCATCTTGACTCAGAAGCATCACACTTACTGAGGAGAGGAGAGTGGGATAAGGTACAGGGGGGCAGGTTATAGCTGTGCTTTGCTCAGACAGAGCAGAGCTGGGGTCAGGGAAAGGTCAGCAGTCCCAGAATGCAGAGCAGCACAGTCACTTCCTGTTTGCAGGCACTTCCTGTTTGCAGGCTGCCTGATAAAATGGCGGCTTCCATAAGCCGCCATCTTGGATGTTTAAAGGCTCATAACATGCGGTAGATGCAGGTAGGATGATTTTTAATGTGAGCAATCTGTATGTACAGTGTGGGGGAAACATATAAGATAGACTCTTATTAAGAGTAAAGGTCCGCTTTAAGGGTGGCCCAGACACCCCTTGTGGCCAGTGATAAAACGTACCCCTATAACTAAATTCAAATAATTTTATTAGGCAAAACATACACATACTTATACAAACAATTTCAACTCAAATAAAAATTACATAGAAAAAATTAAAGGCGTGGACCATGCGGACCCTAATCCACAGCATCTCCTTTAACAATTACTGAATATTGCACCAATTCCCTCCAGTGCCCCCACAAATGTCCTATCCATACAACAATGTTTAATCAAATATACCCTCCATGTACCCCCAATAATGCCAACAGTGCAGAGTACAATGACAATAATAACAATCCCAATACTATCTCATAAAAGTGCATGGGGCAAAAAATTCCATACCTATAAAATATTTATATAAGCAAAACCTAATATCCTAATATCCCCAGGGCGATTTTGGATCGCCCTGAGGAAGTGGCGGGGATGTGCCGCCACGGAACGCGTGGGTTTAGGAGGGGGGGCCCTGAACGGACTATGGATTATTAGTGATGTAGCTGGATTATTATTATATATATCCCTTTTCCCCTCTTTCTCTCTCCTCTGCTCCCCTGCTTGAAATATATTTAATATATTATTATGTTTTATATTATGAGCATCGGCGCGATCAGGGGCACAAGAGTGCTGTAAGGTATAGCCTTTTCTAAGTTTGTGTGTGTGCATGTGTGAGTGGGGGGCGGTGCAGGGCATTGCTTTCTGCCCACTGGTCCTCCATTGTGCTCCCTTCTAACACAGGCCATTGGGGAGGAGCCACACTTCCTGTAATGGGGATGCTGCACACTGCCTGCAATGGGGATCCTGCACATTACCTATAATGGGGGATGCCGTACACTGCCTGTAATGGGAGGATGCTGCACACTGACGGTAATGGGGATGCCACACCCTGACTATAATGGGGGATGCCGTTCACTGCCTGTAATGGGAGAAGCTGACACTGCCTGTGATGGGGGATGCCGCACACTGCCTGTAATGGGAGATGCTGACACTGCCTGTGATGGGGGATGCCGTTCACTGCCTGTAATGGGAGATGCTGACACTGCCTGTGATGGGGGATGCCGTTCACTGCCTGTAATGGGAGATGCTGACACTGCCTGTGATGGGGGATGCCGTTCACTGCCTGTAATGGGAGATGCCGCACACTGCCTGTGATGGGGGATGCCGCACACTGCCTGTAATGGGAGATGCTGACACTGCCTGTGATGGGGGATGCCGCACACTGCCTGTAATGGGAGGATGCTGCACACTGACGGTAATGGGGATGCCACACCCTGACTATAATGGGGGATGACGTTCACTGTCTGTAATGGGAGAAGCTGACACTGCCTGTGATGGGGGATGCCGTTCACTGCCTGTAATGGGAGATGCTGACACTGCCTGTGATGGGGGATGCCTCACACTGCCTGTAATGGGAGATGCCGCACACTGCCTGTAACAGAGAGGATGCTGCACACTTCCTGTAACGAGCGAGCCAAACTGCCTGTAATGAGGGATGCTGCACAATGCCTGTAATGGGGGATATAATATTCCCTCAATGGAAGATTTCCAATATTTACAACTAAAACAATGGATAGGATTGCTGGACATCCATATTAATGTCTATAACATTGTACAAGTAATGTTCAGGTGGTACCTGGTTCCAAGCTATATTAACCACATGTTTCCACCCTTTTCCAAGAATTGTTTTACAAGTTGCCAGACAGGGGGGGGGTGTCTCCCACACCTGGTTGGCCTGTCCCTCCACCATCCACTTTTGGAACAAAATCTTTGACCTGATAAGCACGATGCTCCAAATTGCCATCAAGAAAGACCCATGGACGGCCCTACAAAGCTTGGAAAAGGCTATTTATTCCGTTTAGAGAGATATTTGAGAGGCTAAATGGCTTTCTAATAAATTAAAAATTGACCAGAATCCTGGTGATTCTCATGAGCAGTGTGGGGCCCCTGTATTTATTACAATTATTGGAACCTGGAAACCCAAATACTATACTAAACTCCTCAGAGTATACAGAGTCTGCCGACTGGGGAGGGGCAAGGAAATCCCTTTCTACTTAAACTTCTTATCCCTTCTTACTATTACCTGAATATCACTCCAAATCCCTTTTCTAATACCTTTTCAGTACTTCTTCTTTCTCTTCTTAAAATGTTACTACGTTAACAAGCTACATCTTGGTCCATGCTTTTTGTCTTTGCTGGATAACTAACTAATAAACTAAAGTCTGAACTAGACCAGATGCTTCCAATATGGATTCCCTTTGAGGACGGCCTTCGTGAAGGAGGAAACTCCCCCTGCAGCCCATTTAATTGATATGAACTCAATGTATGTCCGTATGATGAGACAATGCATGCCCCCCCCAACTAAGCAAACAGAGGCCGATAGACCTCACAAAATTTGTGTCGTGCTGTTGATGTCTAGTAATTGGACATGACTGAATCATTCCAGACCACATAACAACAATGTAACTTCTTTATTTGATTTTGTATACCATATACAAATGTTAGGTGAAACTTTATTAGAAACATTGACATAGACCCAGTGGAGATTAGCCCAACATATTCTCTTGGCAGTGAGGCTCACTATTGCAAGGAACTGGAAACTTCAAACCTTACCTTGGACTGAAATACAAAGCAGAATATCGAATATTATGTGTAACGAAAAAATCACCGCAATATATAAGGACCAATATGACCAGTTCCTTGAAGTTTGGAGTCCATGATTAGACCACATAAGCATACCCAAGGGCCAAACTGACCCTGTATTCCCAGTTTAGAGAGCTCCCGCCCAATCCGTCTAAGCTATTCTTGATTAGTAGAGTCCAAGACGACCAACGGATCTTAATCCTATAGACCCATCTACCTGTCCACATCCTCCCCTCCCCCATTATTCCTACCCCTTTACCTTATTGTTTGTCTGTCATACCCCTAAAAATGTTTGCACAAATTATTTCTATTGTATAAGAGCACACCTGAAAACCTACCAGTTGCTACCATAATAGTATTTTATGAGTACTCAGTTGATCTTAAGTTCTTTATATGGACTGTTACATGAGCATAACTTGATGCTATTTCAATATGCATACTGTTTAGAATATTTTTTTTATTTTTTTAGGCTGAGTCTATATAGCTGTTCTTAAGTTTTGGACAACAATATTGATAACAATCTTGTTTTGGAAACTCCATACATACCCGTAATGTACATCCTAATTTCTATGCTCTTATAATCCTGCTATGCATGTACTATATGTACTTCTATTTTGCAAACCAATAATAAAAACTTTGTAAAAGAAACATTGAAATAGAATCTAAATGGGAATCGGGGGGTCTCACTGAGGGCTGTACACAAGAGATGCTATCACAATTGCTGATAAGCTGGAGCAGGGTCTATCTGGGTCATGAGCCATCCGGCATGATGGACCCCAGAATCTGGCATTTGGTACTCTCAAACGCTGGATACAATTGCTCCAGCTTCCACTACCCTGTGAACTGCTATAGGGGTCCTCTGGACCTCTACAAAGTCACAACAGTCAAACATTTTTAAAAAATACAGTTTAAAATTAAAAAAAACCTTACCATCGCCACATTTTCATCTGTCTCTGCAGGTCTGCCAGGTCAGGGGCTCCTTCCAGGTTTAACGGCTGTCCTCTTCTCCATGTTGGGCAGTGGCAATTGCATCTGCTCCATCGATATCTGTAGTGAGAATGGAAACGCCCCTCCATGTCCCTTCCCTCCAGTGATGTCATTAGTCACAAGGTGGGGGGATTCCACAAAGACTCCAACTCTGGGATATAAAAGTTCCCGAGGTGAGCCTGGCACTAGCTTGGTGGGCTGCAAGGAAGGAGAAGGGGGCATATGTGACATACTGTTGATGTCTATTAATAGGACCTGCAGAGAAGATGGCGTCCAACAGGCAACAAATAAAGGAATATGAGGCGAAGGTGAGTTCTTTTTTTATTTTTAAGCTTTATTTATTGTCCAGTGGACTCCTAGAAACATAGACGGGTGACGGCAGAAGAAGACCATACGCTCCATCTAGTCTGCCCTTATGTGTATACTGTATGTTCTCTGTATCTTATGTGTATACTGTATGTTCTCTTTATCTTATGTGTATACTGTATGTTCTCTGTATCTTATGTGTATACTGTATGTTCTCTGTATCTTATGTGTATACTGTATGTTCTCTGTATCTTATGTATATACTGTATGTTCTCTTTATTTTATGTGTATACTGTATGTTCTCTTTATTTTATGTGTATACTGTATGTTCTCTGTATCTTATGTGTATACTGTATGTTCTCTGTATCTTATGTGTATACTGTATGTTCTCTGTATCTTATGTGTATACTGTATGTTCTCTGTATCTTATGTGTATACTGTATGTTCTCTGTATCTTATGTGTATACTGTATGTTCTCTGTATCTTATGTGTATACTGTATGTTCTCTGTATCTTATGTGTATACTGTATGTTCTCTGTATCTTATGTGTATATACTGTATGTTCTCTGTATCTTATGTAAATACTGTATGTTCTCTGTATCTTATGTGTATACTGTATGTTCTCTGTATCTTATGTGTATACTGTATGTACTCTTTATCTTAGGAAAGATGGAGGCTTATCCCAGACATGTTTAAATTCAGTGACTGTTGATTTTTCAACTACCTCTGCTGGAAGTTAGTTCCAAGCATCTACTTCTCTTTCTGTAAAATAATATTTTCTAACATTGCTCCTGATCTTTCCCCCGACTAGCTTCAGGTTGGGCCCATTGTTCTATCATTAAGTTTCTTCTTAAAAACACTTCCCTCCTGAACCTTATTCCCTCCTGTCACATATATAAAGGTCTCAATCATGTCCCCTCTCTCCCTTCTTTCCTCCAGACTGTACAGATTTAGAGGCCGATTCATTAATAGCGCCAGTAGCGTGATTTTCACAACGCCAGCTAGTATTCGCTGTGCTTGGCCGGGGTTTGCTTGTTGACAGCGACTCAGTCGGTGTGCATTAATGTTGAATACGGGGTTAGGGGTCGCTGTTTCACAGGTTCCGCTTGTATGGGTGCGCCTGACAGCGAATGGCCAGAGCGAACGGCTTGCTGCAGATTCATTAAAAAATCACGCTCAAAAATTTCTCGCGCTGTGAATTCCTTGTTTAAACCCCAGAGCGCTGGCGGCGATGTGTGTAAAGTAGTTTTTAACCCCCAAACAACCTTTTTTTTTATATGTAAAAATTATACAAGTTTTTCTAAACATTTTGTAATATGAATACATGAATATCAGACCTGTAATATCAATTCTGCACATTTTTTTTTTTTTTTACTTAAAAAAAAAAATCCTAACATTGCAGAAGTGGTCACAGAATTTTTGACATTAAAAAAAAAAACAAAAAAAAAACCAGTAATAGCAATTAATTATGATTATTTAAAGATTGCTCCATTGAAATGCATTGGACCACGCCAGGGAGCGCCAGGTCATACCTGTCGCTGTGATGGGATTAGCAGCGGCGCTGTTCGTTGCAGTCGGCTACATGATGAATCCCGCGCTAGCTGACGCTCTCGCCGGCGCTAGCCTCATTTAGCGTGATAAATGCGTCATTGTGACCGCCGCCGGGCGTAATTGATTCGGTAGCCTCCGATAGCTGGCGGTACCTGGCGCTCGTCAGACACTACCTGGCGCTAGCCCTTGATAAATAAGGGCCTTAGTTCTTTAAGTCTCTCCTGAAGTTTTAAGTTTAAGTCCTTCCACCATTTTTGTTGCCCGCCTTTGGACACGTTCTATTTGAATAATGTCTTTTTGCAGGGGAGGTCTCCAGAACTGCACACAGTATTCTAGCTGTGGCCTCACCAGGGCTCTATACAGCGGCATCACAACCTCCCTCTTCCTACTGGTGATGCCTCGAGCTATGCAGCCGAGCATCCTGCTTGCTTTTCCCACTGCCTGGCTACACTGTCCACTCATCTTGCAGCTATCAGTACTCCTATACCAGTTCACGCATTTTGGTGGTCCGCATGCCACCTACCAGTACGGATAATTTGACCCTGATCTTGCTGGTATTAGGCATGGTGAGCAAGCCCATCACTAATCACAATATGATAGCTCTTTTGCATGAAAGGAATGGGGCCCCAGGCAAATGCTCAATTTGTTCTTCCCTAATGCTGCCCTTAACTAATAGCATGGCACAGATGAGATGCAGTGTGGGGTTGCAGTTGGTATTTGCTCTGGATTTAGGCTGATGAGATATTTTGTAACAGTGCAGATAAATAGTAGCACTAGTAGACTGCACTGACTTTCCAGTCCGGTGCACCACCAGCCCTGAGCAATGGCTCATCAATAGGATAAATACCAAGGGCACCACTGAGGAATCTCGGCACCGGCTGTCCAAACATTGTGGCCAACCACTTTGATCAGTAAATATTGTGAGTGTCTGTTTGTGTAGTAAACATGTTATGCATTGTCCCTGTCTCACCAGCTTGGTTGGCACCCATAAATAACATCATTATATATGATTAGCAACAATTACCTGTCCCCACAGAGAACATTTATGTAATCCCGGATTGATGTAGAAAGATGCCTGAATTATACAACAACCATACAGATACCATTTAGATTATTCCTGAGACGTATGTTGGCTGGAACTGGGTTTTGCAGGATACGGAAGTCACCCACCATTTAGGTTTCATGGGTTAGCTTTAGAATGCCTCTGATGCAGTATTTCTTTGGATGGTTTCCATGGAAATCTAAGTATTTGACAGTTTGTTTTTGGCCTCAGTGTTATACCTCCCTGTTTCATGCTCCTTATTCATCACAATGGATGTCAGCCTTGGTGAGGAGCACACAATGGCCGCGGCTCCCAATACCGAGAGGTGGAACAATGCAATGCACACATCAAACAGAGAACACAAGAATCAGTTCAGTAAATAGGGCAGAACATATATATATATATATATATATATATATATCCTCGTCACATAGCTTACAGCTTTCTAGAATGAAATGTTGATGAAAAAGTGAACGTGGCCAAACATTATGAAATGTCAAAGGATCTCGATGGGTGTTTTAAATATGTTTTTATGTTTATCTTACATCCCCCTATATGTTCTTTTATTGTAAAATGAATGATGAGGTTGTGTTAGGAAAGCTGCATTGATACATCACTACAGATCATGGACAGGATAGTTAGGATCCTTCACAATAAAAAAGAGAAGCTTTGTCTTGCCTCTATAGTTAGTTCACCGTTAACCCCCAGTTTGATGAGGAGGTCCCTCTGAACCCTGGTATTACTCAATAAAAATAACAAGGAACTGTATTGGTTACGGGGAGGCCGATTCATCAATAGCGCCAGGTAGCGACAGATGAGCGACTGTAGCGTGATTTTTTCAGCGCCAGCCAGTATTCGCTGTGCTTGGCCGGCATTAGCTTGATGACAGCGACTCAGTCGGTGTGCGGTAATGTTGAATACGGGCTGGGGGGTCGCTGTTTCACAGGTCCAGCGTTGTATGTGAGCGCCTGACAACGAATGGCCAGAGCGAACGGCTAGCTTCATATTCATCAAAAAATCACGCTCCGAATGTGCTGTCGCTGTCCATTCCTTGTTTAAACCCCAGAGCGCTGGCGCCAATCTGTATTAACTAGTTTTTAACCCCTAAACAACCATATTTTTTGAATGTAACATTATACATGTTTTTAGAATCATTTTGTTATATGAATACATTAATCTCAGACCTGTTAGATCAATTCTGCACATATTTTTTTTTTTTTTTTTTTACTTAAAAATAAATCCTAACATTGCAGAAGTGTTCTCCGATTTTTTGACATTAAAAAAAAAAATAAAAAAAACATTACCAATTAATTATGAATAATTATAGCTTGCTCCATTGAAATGCATTGGACATCGCCAGGGAGCGACAGCTCATACCTGGCGCTGTGAGGGAATTTGCAGCGGCGCTGTTCGGTCCAGCCGGCTTCATGATGAATGCCGCGCTAGCCGTCGCTCTCGCCGGCGCTAGCCTCATTTTGCTTGATAAATGCGTCATTGTGACCGCCGCGGGCGTACTTGAGTCGGTAGTCGCCGTTAGCTGCCGCTACCTGGCGCTCGTCAGACACTACCTGGCGCTATCGCTTGATGAATAAGGGCACAAATGAGAGACTACCCGGTTTTGCTGTTGTACAAGATTAAATAAATGTATACATTTATTAAAATATTGTGTATGTCAATTTACATATTTGAAAAGCAATGTTATTCCAAAACAAATTATATATATATATATATATATATATATATATATATATATATGTTCTATTTTAACCCCTGATATCACATCCCTATTGGAGGTGCCCAGGGCTGAACTGGCCATAGGGAGACCCAGGAGAATGCGAGAGAAATGATATGCACAGCAAAAAATGGTGCTGGCACACTAGGGAGACACCAAATACATACAATACAAGATTGAGAGGTCCCAGGTTGACCCCAAAAACCCTAGCAAACAATGTGCCGCACACATATAAGGGATATAAAAAATATATACTTTGCTTTAATGAGTCAATTTAAGTGCATACATAGAGTAGTCCATGCAATTAAAATCATACAATACATTAGACAAGACATTTAAAAATTACAACCGGCTGGAAAACCTCCCCTTCCATATCCAGGCTTACAAATAAGTTGACCCAAATATGAGTGTTCAATGAGTCTAAAACGGATGTACTACTAAATCCACATTAAACAATCAATTCAGTGAGATAAAAATTCAAAATTAATATACAATATATTGTTATACCCTAAATAATTTTGGCCTAAGATCCCCAATTCATTTATTCAACAAGATATTCAAATACATGATGTTACTAAACCCAATATTACCTGTGTTACCTAAAAATCCAAAAGCAGGAAAACATAATATAAAGTGACAATGTGCAAAATATTCAAATCCTCAGACATCACAGGAGACCCCACATGAGGAAAGTAACAGAGAAGGTATAATATACAGTACATCACAAAATGAGAAGGCGTCCAACTGGGGAGCGGCCAGCCAGCACACACAGAACCCTCGCGTTGCATGACCCGGCAACCGATCACTTCCTCACTCTACCCTCTTACTCAAGCAACCCTAGCCCATGCCCTCCCCCTAATGATTTAGCCTCAGCCTTGGAGCACATTGGTTGACTGGCCAGGAAGCAGCAGAGATGTCACTGGCTGGTCATGGGCAGGCCAAGTGTTCGTAAAATACCAGGCAGTAATTACACTAGCTGGCATGTTGAAATATTGGGCTGGGATTAAGAAGATGGACCCATAGGACTTATTTCCAAGCTATTTGGTGGATAGCACCTTCAGATACTCCCTATCAATAACTCCTAGTGTCAACCTTCACTATCTGAGTAGATTTATACAGGGAACTTCGGTAAGGAGATATATGAAAATAGGGGGGACCAGGGGAAGCAACCATGCATCCTCACCTAGACCATGTCGCTCAGCCACGCAGTCTCACAGGAAGAAGCAATGCAGCATCATCAAGCTCAGACAGCAAGGGCCAATCCAACCAAAGCTTTGCTGGCATAGTCCTCGTGGTTTTGTGGGCAGTGGTGGGTGGCAGTAACTAAGGTGCTATCCATGAGGATATTGGAGGAGCATACTATGTGCCAAATTGCTTGGAACTAAGCCCTATGGGTCCCTGTCCTTTAACCCAGCCCAATATTCCAACATGCCAGCCTGTGTGAATATTGCAGTGTGGCAAAGGATACCAGGGTTACTGTTTAAAAAGTGCTATTTTTGGAATAGAATCACTTTTCTACTATTAAAATTGACCTGCACAATATAATAATAAATGTATTTAATCTTTCACATCTGAATTGGATGACAATCACTGGGGAAGATGTCTAAGCTTAGCTGTATTACGACCTCTGTGTCAGGTGTGGAAGTTTGCGGTAAAGGCATTTTCCACAAATATGGAAACGACTAATAATGTTTCACATGTCATGGTAAACTGAGCGAGCCATTGGGATGAGCAATTAGACACTTTTTAGAAAAGTCACAGCGAGTCAAGTTGCATTACAACAATAGATAGAGGATGAATTAGAACCTTCACAGACAAATAACACAAGGCTTTTCCAGACAGGATTTTGTTTTCTTCCCTGTTTTCCTTTCAGTGCATCAGTTATCCTCGGATTTAAAAAAAAAAAAAAAGGAAATCGCTGGAGAAATTGTCCAAACCCAACTGTTAAAAAAACCTTTGCATAAGGGGAATATGTTTTTCAATAAGGTAAAAATTTCCAAATTTCCAAAAATTTGGAAATAACTAATTATGTGGAACATGTTAAACAGGTCATAGTAAACAGAGTCATTGGGACCAGCATTTAGACATTTTTAAGAAAAAACATCTCAACTCCAGTTGTGTTCAAACATCACTGCAAAAAGATGATGAATCTGGATCAATGAAAGCCAAGGTTTTCCAAATAATGTAGGATCCATTTTTCTATAATGTCTTCCTCTCATTGCATCAGTTAAACACATTGGGCTTGGTCTTTAATGTCTTCCTCTCATTGCATCAGTTAAACACATTGGGCTTGGTTCAGACCCAGGTGAGAAAGCTCACTCCTTTAGGAAAGAAAACAGCACTTTCATTGTCTACCTTGGGGCTGATCCAACAACCCAATGTAAATTTTAATCTAGGGTTAAAAAAGGAGTGAGTTTTCTCACCAGGCTATGAATCGACCCCATTGACTAAACAGAAATTCCCCCTGAAGTATCGGGTGACCATAAAGGACAATTTCAAAATCCTGAAAACACTGAAGAAGATGTCCAACCTCTAATGTAGAAAGACCTATCTGTAAGGTGTGTACCTTTTCTAAACGGGTAGAGGCATCTTCCACAATTTGTAAAAAACTAATAACGTTTTTGGATGGTGGATTGGAAAAGCCACTGGGATAAGCAATAAGACTTTTTTCAAAAAAAACAACAGCAAGTCTAGCTGCACGGAAACATTTTTAAAGATAGATTCTGAATCTGGATGAACACAAACCTACACAGACATGTCAAACAATGCGTTTCCTAATACAGTACAGTTTTCCAAACATTTAAGATTCTGTTATTTTATCATTTTTAAGATAAAATATCTAAGCGGTCAAAGCAGAGCAAAACCCAGCATGGCCTTCCCCTGGGGTATCCTGAATCAGAATGCCCCAATGTGTGAACCACCCTGGGGCGCCAGTAATCACCTTTCCCCACTGCAATGAAGCATGCGCGGACTGTCGTCCAATCCTTTCGGCAAATGGTATTGCTTGTTTCCCCTGCAACTTAGGGCAGTGAGTGCACTCCCGCCCCATTCAGGTATGTTGGGGTGGGAGCATGCAGGCCGCTGGGGATACCCAATTCATGAGCCCCAGGGGCACGGAACAAACCCGGAAAAGTCAAAATCACGTGTTTTGTTCCGCTTTAAAAATAATTTGCACCCCGTAAAGAAATGTCCCATCCAATGTGCAAATAATTTTGATTTTCAGAAGTCAAAATCACGTGTTTTGTTCCGCTTTAAAAATAATTTGCACCCCGTAAAGAAATGTCCCATCCAATGTGCAAATAATTTTGATTTTCAGAAGTCAAAATCACGTGTTTTGTTCCGCTTTAAAAATAATTTGCACCCCCGTAAAGAAATGTTCCATCCAATGTGCAAATAATTTTGATTTTCAGAAGTCAAAATCACGTGTTTTGTTCCGCTTTAAAAATAATTTGCACCCCCGTAAAGAAATGTTCCATCCAATGTGCAAATCATTTTGATTTTCAGAAGTCAAAATCACGTGTTTTGTTCCGCTTTAAAAATAATTTGCACCCCCGTAAAGAAATGTTCCATCCAATGTGCAAATCATTTTGATTTTCAGATAGAAGAAAACTATTTTTTATGCTCATTAATGCGGGCTGAGTGAGAAAAGCTTAGACTCCCTCTCAAAACTCAGCTCCTCCAGAAAAATCCAAAAACATTTGGCTAACCCCTTTGAGTGGTGCTAAATGAACTAAAATGTAGCCATTTGTTGATGTCAGGGGCTGAACTGTATAGGGCATGTTGACCCCCACTTAGGAGTTATAATCTGCAGATCTCAACTCCTCAGTCTGAAAAATATGGGGTGATCTTTCGGTTGAGATTTGGTAAAATCTATGCAACATTAAAACAAATAAAATTAAAGAAAAAAGCATTTTTGGAAACTACTAAAGACTTAATGGTTAAAAATGTCCCATGTAAATGAGTGTTCCACAGCCCCCATCAGAATACATTAAACTTGTTGAACATTACTGGAGCCTGCCCGGGGCTGGTAGGAATTCATTATAAGTTAGGGCGCAGTGGCTGTTGCCAAGAGCCGCAGAATACTGATGATTTGCTAAATTAAAATAAATGACACACTTTCCCTGACTTGTAGGTCAGAGGCAATTTAAATCTGCCAACAGTGTGAACTTTACAACATCATGGCAGACACAAAGCTCCAGGTAAGGTGCCAAGAAACGGAACTGGGCAAGTCTGTTGTTGTTGAGTATGGGTGAAGTGAAATTCTTAACTGTGAAACATGTTAAGATTTCACTTGACTTTACACTGCCTTTTTGTTTCAAGTATCATTATAGCGTAGCTATGAAATGTAGAAAACTGAACTATGTCCAGGATAATGACTGCCACTGAACTAATCAACGTGGGTGGTAGGTAAGAAGATCAGAATAAGATTTCATTTGCTGGATATATACGCTACATACGTGCTATGAATTTGTTGTGGCAGGAAGTGCAAAATGTAGGTAGAGTAGAGGAATTATGTGTAAAAATTAATCAAATTCACCATGGGTACCGATTCGAGGAAGTTAGGAGTAAGACTAACTATTAATAAAAAGAGGGATGGGTTTTCCTAAATGACTGGCCTCCTTCCCAGGCAGCCATTTCTATTCTAAGGTGCCACCTTGAGGTGGCCTTGGTCCAAATATATCAGAAGAAAGAATAACTAGTGTGGGTACATGGACTGGGGTTAGATTAAAAAAAACGGAAGGGTTCCCTTCCCACCCAGGAAGCCATTTCTATTACAAGGTACTATGTGAAAAGGAAAGGCAACAGGTATCACTCAATGCAACCTTTCATTGTTAGAATGGTCACTGGTCTCTTTCATGGAGCTACATTACCTTCTTTACCTTACAGTTGTTCTGCAGACATACCTCTGCTCAAGCAATATAATTGCTTATATATATATATATATATATATATATATATATATATACACACACTCCAACAATATACAATATAACCCATGAGTGGAAGAATAGGCCAGGACCTTGCGCAGGATGCCCAGTCATCCAGGAAAAGTGGACCAGGCTGTGCAGAAGCCTAACAGTCTTGTGGAAGACTATATCAATAAAGTATGATTCCTAGATACTTGGACTTTTAACCCTTTCATTGCCTCATGTTACCCTGCTGATAAATTGAAAGACACGACTCTCTGATACTCTGACTTTTAACCCTTTTATTGCCTCATTGTACGACCCCCAAATATTATACTTTACTTATTTGCTGCTGGTGACATCTCACCTAACCCAGGCTCACCTTCCTTACCCCATATCTCTTTTACATTTTCCTCTTCATTAAACCCAACTCACCACTGCACCAAGCACCTGTAACTTAACAAATTAAATTAAACTAACTCCTTCCCTACATCCTCCTGTCATGTGCAGATTGTACA
Source organism: Gastrophryne carolinensis (assembly GCA_027917425.1). Taxonomy (NCBI): domain Eukaryota; kingdom Metazoa; phylum Chordata; class Amphibia; order Anura; family Microhylidae; genus Gastrophryne; species Gastrophryne carolinensis. The sequence goes on from CM051234.1 coordinate 38,614,303, forward strand.
AATTTACCTAGATCCATGACCTATTTATCATTAACTCCTTCACTTTTATGGGTTTTACCGAAACACGGCTTATCTCCTTGCATTGTCTACAATTCAGCCACACCCTAAAATCTAGTAACAAATATGGTGGGGTGTTGGCATCCTTCCTGCTGACTGCTGCTCTTTTAACCCAGTCTCTGCACCACACTCTTTATCTTTCATTGTGTCCGCCTATATTCTTCCTGTCACCAAAATAATTCATTAATCTATTGCCCTTCTGTAATGACCACACTCTTTTCCACCTGGCTCCTTCATTTCCTGTACACTGACCTACCTGAAATAATCCTGGGAGATTTCAACATACCTGTTGATACTATTAATGCTGCTGCCACCAGATACTACCGTATCACTCATCCCCTCCTTTCATCCCAAACAAAAGCCCACCTGCCAGTCTGTAATGATCTGCTGACACTGGTCACTGAACTCCGCAACACAATAAAGATTTTGGGACAGAAGAGGATATTCCAGCAAAGGAAAACCATACATGTGGAGTTCAGAAGTTCTCAAGATATCAGAACCTGAAACACTGCTCACATTTTGACTAAAAGGTATAGAGAGAAAGAGGGGATTAGGAGACATGTTAAAGGACCTCTGGGGTGGTGGGGTGGCCTCCACCCTGGCAATTGCATGAACTGCAGCTGTAACAATTACACGAGGGCCATCAGTTGAGTAAGGCATAGGGAGAGGGGACTAGTGGCACTGGCAACATGACTAGAAGTGGAAGTCCAGGTAATTTCCTGTCTCAATCTATAGAGGCCCAAAGCAAAAGACTTGTTTAAATGGACCCTGGACTTGCAAAGACTGAAACTTTTTGTGGTTAAGGTTTGGATATGGATGAGGAACAGTTTAAACCTAGCATTCACTGGTTGCGGTTAAAGGTATTGACAACCAAAATAAAGACCAAAAGGTTACGCAGCCAATTGTTTCTACTTAGGGGGTCAGCAATTTATCCGATCTGGTACCAAACTGCAGTCACCAGACGCATGACCCTCCACCATCAGTCACAGATGCAATGCCAAGCTGCTTACATTCAATACAATAGATTGCATGTGTCAGGCCTTGGCACATCCCTCCCAGTGAATGGAGATGGTGAGGCAGCGCCCCTGTGTGTGATGGCTGAGGGGCACTAGTTCGACACAGAATTTCTGGTGACTGGAGCTTGGGCCTGGACAGCAGGGGTGCGATCGAGCGGTCATGTCAGATGCTGATCACGGATTAGGATCAGCTGTAGGGGACAAAAGGTGAGTATCCGATTGTTTTTTTAGAGTGGTCAAGCCCTTTAAGAAATATAAATAATCCGATTGTTTTTTTAGAGTGGTCAAGCCCTTTAAGAAATATAAATAATTACATTGCAAAAATAAGCATTGCAACATTATGACACTTAAAGCAGCCAATGCCCGAGCCACACAGTAGCTGCCACGCAGGATTATAATAATATAATTATTAGCATAATCAGGTATGCTAAGCTCTCTTTAGAGAATACCTGGGTTATGTAACATATACAATCAAGATTAGCGGGAGCATTACTTTTTTTAGCCTTCCCTGCTCCTGTCGGCAGTGCTAAATATGAAGAAGCAAGTGCTCAGTGGGACACATTGTTTGAAATGTTTTAAAGAAAAAAAAATTCATTTTTTGAAAGAACAAAGAGTGAGGTGGAGGCAGGCGTGTGCAGAGCACGGCATGTTCCTGTATATCCTGAGCGGCAACAATATAATAAAGCAAGGCACTCCCAGTTGGGGTCCCATGGGTTCTGCTTATGTTAAAGAGTCGGCAGACAGATTGCATAATGTTCTTTTTACACATTTCAAAAGGAGAGAGTTAATGTTAATAATAGGCAAATCCTTCCACTCGCCGTGTTCCAAAGCTACTAAAGTGATGCAATGACTCCATCCAACTTGCAAAGAACTTTTTGCATTAGAGGCCTAAGTGGGCCTGTAGTACAATGCATGGATCTATGCCCACAACTAGATCATGTCCCAATAGACCATAAACCTGCAGCAATAAATACTAGCCTGTGACGGCTCCAAGATGAGACGGGCCCTTGAATGTCTTAGTACATGACAGTGAAGTCACATATATGGTCGATATTGTAGGTAAAGATGTATGTCGGGGTCTATTCCTGCTCTATCAAAGGCTATGGAACGTCACAGTTTACAAGCAAACCCCTCTTTGTCCACTTACAGACAGTGAGAAGATAAAGAAACTCCTTCTATCCCCTGATATGTTTACTTATTATAGCAAATGCAATGTATACATGTATTAACCTCTAAACATATTAGTACATTAGTTGCACATTCATTTGTATCAAGTTGTTTTATGCAGTAAAAAGATGACTTAATAATACCTGTTACATATTGCTCATTGTTTATGCATGAGGCTGCACCTTCCTGTTTCAAGAACATAAATGAAACACTCTACAAAGTCTATAAAAGACAAACTTCATGGCATGATAAGCCACAATGTGTATGACATGTTGAAATAATCTCCTCACTATGGAGGGATAAATAGATATGGAAGCTCACCTAATCCTCTCCTGAAAAAGGCTTTCCTATGGCTCAGGAATACTTCAATCCTCTGCATCAACGCAGAGGAGAGTTTATAATTGTGATGGCTCCACCGAGAAGATGAGAAAGCAGCCCGTAGCGGGCAGCCGGACGTCGATCAACAGTCACTAAGCTGGAACTATAGCCAATCACCGTGCTCGTGCCGGCTGCTCCACCTTCAGGCTGCCGCTCCAACTCCCTGAGCCAATCATAACACAAGCAGTGTGTCTCCCGAGAGAGTAAGAGGGACGATGAGGTGGGCAGGGGCCAGTCTCGTGGTCTGGAGATGATACACCAGCTGTCACGGGGACCGCCTTACACTCACCTGTCCTCCGGTCCCACGTCGGCTGCTCCCGCTCGGCCAGCATGCGGGCTGGGCGGCGTCTCTGTCAGGCGGCGGCTCGGCGTCTCCTCTCCCCGGCCGCTGCTCGGCTATTTCCGCCGCGAGCAGCCGCTCGGCTGTTTCCGTCGCGAGCGGCTGCTTGGGCGGCTTCCTCTCCGGCGGCGTCGGGAGCGGCCGCGCCACTGTCATCTTGGCGTGCTCCCGGCGCGCAGCCTCCTACACGCGCGCGCGCGACTGCTGTCTACATTTATGCCCTCCGGCGGCGCTGCACACAGGGCGCCCGCCGGAGGTAATTAGATCTGGGCCAATGAGCCCAAGCTTGTTAGTTTGAATGGGGCAATCAGCCTCAGGGTTCCTAAATTGCACCAATCATTTCCCTCTTCCTGCTCCATCATTCCTATAAAGGTGTTCACTCTGCACTTGTTCCTTGCCCGTGATAGCGTGCTGCTGGGTGTGATTGTGATATCTGTTTTCCCTACGAATCTCGCCGTGTATGACCATTCCTGATTGCCGCCTGGACCGACCTTGCCTGTTTTGACCACGATTCCTGCCTGCTCCTCTGTACTGCGTATCTCTGACCTCCTGGTGTGACCTTTGGCTAGCCCTGACTATTCTTCTATCTAAATCCTCCTGTACCGTGCACCCTCGGACTGATCTCCCGTGTATGACCCCTGCCCGATTGTCTCTACCCAGTCTTGTTCCTGGTTCGTTTGCCTTCCCCTGCATAAGTCAGCATCCTTTGTGCTAACAAGTCCTGGGGCAACCGTGTCCGGTGAGGCGTATTCTGCGTCCCGGCAAACGGGGGCTTGGCTATAGGCGAAGAAAGCAGCGGAGATTGGGGGTTGCTGACTTATTGGAAGGTAGGCGTCCCACGGGACCTGACACCAGCCTTATGCCTATGTTGTTTTTCCTACCCTCCTGTGTCATGTGCCTTTGTGCCTGGAATAGAGATGAGCAAACCGAACTGGTAGAACCCGGTTTCAACCCAAATTTCAAGAAAAGTTTGGTTTGCCGCGAACCCGAACTTCACATGGAGAGACCGGGTCACATGGTTGCAGCTTAAGAGGTCAGGGTAGCTGGGCACTTGGAGCAGCATCACAAGGCTGCCTGGGAGAATCAAAATGCCTCACAAATACCCCATCAAAATCTTATTGCTCTTGCTGCTGCTGATGGTGCAGCTCATATAACTTGTCATCTGTCTAGTAGCCAGGCCTCTTCCACAGGCAGTACAGTCTCAGTCAGGTCATCGTCATCTAGTGCCCCTCCTCCATCCTGTCAGTTATCCATAATGGAATCTATATCCATCAGACAACAATATGCACCCAAATAATCCGGTTGTCGTGTGGCTGAACTTGCACCTGGCCAAGGTGTTGGTGGTGCAGTCGCTGCCACCTGGTTTAGTCCATCCCCTTTAGGGAACTAATGGGGTTCGCCCAGCCCAGGTGGCATGTTCCCAGTCACCATTTCTTCTCCAACAACGCCATCCCCACCTTGCACATTTACGTGGAAGAGAAGTGAGAAGTGAGGCTGTCTATGCAACTGTCAGTGTGCAGCACAGTGCATGCAACAGTAGATACTTGGAGCAGTAGCTACAGCCAAGGGTAATACATGTGTGTCATGGCCCACTGGGTCAACCTTGTGCAGCACGATGCTCCGACGCAACAAGGTCAGGCATTAGTAATACCTCCACATTTGTGCCGATCTGATTCAGCTTTGGACGCCAGGCACCTATCCTCCTCCTCCACAAAAAACGGGAAACAGCAGGGCATAGCTTACCCTCCTCATCCTCCATCCTTTCAGCGCTGCAAGTTGCAGCACTGCCACATCGAATTACACATGCTGAGCCTGGGTGAGAAAAGCCACACTGCCAAGGAGTTGCTGCGGTGCATGCATGAGGAAATCTCCCACTGGCTGTCTCCATCAACTTAGATTGGGCAATGTGGTTGCAGATAACGGGATGAACATTGCAGCTTCTCTGTGTCTGCGCTATGCCTGGGGCGCATGATTAATCTGGTCGTCAAGCACTTTGTTGGTTTGGCGGATGTTCTGGCCATGTCCAGGAGGGTAGTCCCCATGCTCTGGACTTCCACCCTACATATGCTGGACCGCCTCTACCACCAGCACAAAGCAGTGAGTGATTTTATCCTGCAGCAAACGGCCAGCTTTTCCAGCCAGTGTGATTTTCAGCTTCGGCATTGGCAGATTATCAGAGACACGTGTCATGTGCTGAGGCCTTTTGAAGAGGCAACAAAATTTGTCAGCAGGGAGAACAGAGGAATGAAAGATGTTATGCCGCTGATATTCATTTTGAAGCAAACGCTTACGGCCATGAATTCATCAAGGGATGGAGGAAGGATACAGTCTGTCTCCTGGCTCTTTGAATCTACAAGAAGAGGTGGAGGAGGAGAAAATCAGACCCCATGAGGTGGATTTGGAGATGAAAACAACCAACTTATTACAGGAAGGGATAAGGGAGGAGGTACACGATGATGACGATTATGATGGCGACGGCCATCATGATGGTGGTGGTGATGACGATGATAATGATGAACAAACATGGCAATATGGAGCGGAGGTGGAACCAACCGGGCCCTCGAAATGTTGGTGAGGATGGCAAGCTGTATGCGTGGGTGTTTGCGCGCCGACAGCCATATTGTTAGCATGAAGCAAAAAGACGAGTACTGGTTCGCTACACTTTTAGACTCTCCGTATAAACCAAAATGGGGAAATATTTTACACCTTCCAATAGGAAGGCAAAAATGGTTTATTATATATAGTATCGAGCGCTGGAATAGAAATGGTGGGACGGGGGTAGGGCAGGGGTATGAGTGGAGTGCTGCAACCTAGGATATAAGTGATCGTTTCCTTATATTTTTGTTGAGTAAAAAGTGAGTGGAGAGATTTCTTATTGTCACCAGCTGTGACTTCTAAGGAAAAAACTCCCTTTAGGTTGCGCTCTCTGTTTGATTGTATCACAGGAAAAGGTCCAAATTACTACAATGTAACTTGGATATTATATTTACCTCTGATTATTTTATATAAGCTGGGTGATATGAACTCCTTTTGTTCTGTTTTCCAGCTGTTTATTTTAAAAGGACTGAATTGTAAATGTCAAACTTAAATTGTATCACAGTGCAATGATTCATTGACGTGATTACAAGAAAGATATCTTCAGTGGCCCTGGGTAGGTTTAGCACCCCCGGGCCGCGGCGGTAAGTGCCCTGTTTATGATATATTCTGACAATTTATACTTGTTGTAGAATATTCCAGTAAGTGATACAATTTAAGTTTGACATTTACAATTCAGTCCTTTTAAAATAAACAGCTGGAAAACAGAACTAAAGGAGTTCATATCACCCAGCTTATATAAAATAATCAGAGGTAAATATAATATCCAAGTTACATTGTAGTAATTTGGACCTTTTCTTGTGATACAATCAAACAGAGAGCGCAACCTAAAGGGAGTTTTTTCCTTAGAAGTCACAGCTGGTGACAATAAGAAAAATGGTTTATTATCGACAGAAGACATGCAGCCAATTAGTCATGGCTTTCAAATGGCAGACACCTGTCCACTCTTTGCTCCTCACCAATCACCTGGTGCTATTGAGCATCTTTGGTCACGGGGTGTGATGACGTCATGGATGACATCATAGATGACGTCATTCACTCAGCCGACAAAATGCGGGGCTAGCGGCAGAGTGACAGCGGAAGTGCTGGAGAGGGCCTATTTGGGCACTCTTCTCACCGCAGAAGAGCCTGGGGAGTGGTGATCGGAGCCCCCTCCCCCGGGGAAGAGGAGACCCGGTGGGAGGGATCGCGGGCACAAGTCAGTAAATGTCGTTTTTTTTTACTACAGTTAGCAGCGCCCAAAGTGTGTGTGTGGGGGGGGGGCTATTCCGAGCCCTTTCCTGAAGCCAGAAGAGCCCGGGGGGGATCGAATGCCCCATCGGGTAAAGAGAAGACCCAGTTGGATCAACTAAGGGGTCAGGTGAGTTAACTTTTATACTTTTTTTATAGGTGTTCAAAGTCAGCTACATGAGTCACACGTAGCTGGCACTTAATGGTAGGACAGGCAGCTATGTGAGGCTCATGTAGCTGGCACTAGAAGGCTTAAAGCAGACCTCCAGTCAAAAAGTCAAAGTTTAGAAAATTGCGCCTCTTTGCAATCAGTGATGTAATATATATATATATATATATATATATATATATATATATATATATATATAAGGGCTACATTCAGATGTTGTGGGATAGCAGGGGGGACAGCCATCTTGCCAGAATTCTGACCGGCCTGCTTGTGAAAAACCCAGTCCTACATCCAAAATGTACCAAAATGACCCCAAATCTTGAAATAATACTCCATCTCTTGACAGAAGTATAAAGCCATCAGCGTTAATGCATCAGCACTGCTCAAAAACCTCTTAAAGCATTGTAACAACATTGTAAACATCTCTGCCCGAGCCAAACCCATTGACTTGACATTGATTGATACAGAGTTGCATTCATCCCCTCCAGCAGCTGGTGAACCAAGCTCCAGCCTGCCGTGTGTGGGAAAACAATATCACACAAACACACTGCAGCCATGCTGATCTTCAATGCGAAGTGCGACTCCGTTCCTGGTGCTGGCTTGTAGTGAAGGTGAGAATTATGGGCGTTTTAGGGGGTTATGTGTGGGGGGGACTCCAGGATTCTGGATGCCCCCCAATCTTGTTTTGATTAGCTGTCCGTGGGACCGACACCCGTTAAATAAAAAATAGGCTTTGGTCCAGTTTAAGCTTAGTATTCTTTTGCTCTTCTAGCCTACAGATGCTCTTTATAATGTATCTGTGTCATATCCAGGTAACACAAAGCAAACAAAACACCTTGGCTGGATCTTAGCTTTGAAGTGTTTTTTCCTTTTAATATTGAATAGAGTGGAAACTATTTTGATCCTTTATTGTCTGTGAAAGCATTGGCAGAGTTTCCCTTTCCTTCCTTCTTTCCAAATTAAGAGTGACCACCACGGCGGAACTCTCTGGTATTTTGATATTGAGTTCATTTTCCTTGTATTACTTTGAAGACTATATTAGATATAGTAACAATAATAGCTGTCACTACAAATGCTGAGGTTTAGGGTGGCAAGGATATCAGGGCCTTTAAAAAGGGAAGATCCACCCCCAAATTGAGATGCTCCGTTGTGTGAAACCCTCCATATCGTCCCAATCCACTCACCTTTTTCTCAAACCCGCGCGGCATTTCCCTGCCGTGGTCACATCCCCAACAAACCGCTAGCTAGAGGCGCCAGCCATTCAAAATGGCCTAATGTGAGCATACCCACAGCAAGAGACGGGGGAAGCAAAACAGCCAGCAGCGCTCACTCCAATCAGATTTCCTTGCCGATCTGAGCTCAGTGCAATGAGTGCCGGTGGTTGGCTAAGTTACCCGCGCCATGCTCTGCGGGTACGGGAAAAGGTAAATTTAATGAGATACACAAATTGGGGTGAGTAGTTCTCATGTTGCTGACTCACTTAAAGTAATTGTCCAGGCTTAAAAAACAACAAATCTAGTCCAAAGCTTTCGGCCCTCAGCCCGGACACTGTGGTGAACGCACATCCTCCATTTAGTCACAGTGATGCAACTGTACCTGCTCCATTCACAATTATTGAGGGAGCATGTCAGGCCTCTGGCATGCCATGAATGGAGCGGGCATAGCCATGTCACTTGAATAGGAGCAATCACTTGCAGGGGATAAAAGGTGAGTATAGCATTGTTGTTTTGTATATCTGGACAATCCCTTTAATGTTTAAGGGAATATCCGGGCAGAAAGTGTCATAAATGTAATATTCCTGTAATTCATCAACAGACTATGACCCTCCCATATCCTCTCACGTCCTACCTCTGCCTTATTTATGATGTGCGGCACTAGAAGTTGTAGCAAATGCTAACTCATTTGCTCGCACGCGCCCTGATTCTCCATCGGCACTGCGCTCACCCCGCACCTCTGCTGATGACAGGGGCCTGTGGTAGGGGCCCTGCTATGGCAATGCAACTGCTGAACACACAATAAACAACACATAATGGCCATAACCAGATCTGTCCTGCAACTTGGGGGCAAAGATCTTGGCTAGTCTGATGCTGGTTATGCCCCCTGGGTGATAATGTTGTTGGAGCTCTACAGGGGTCCGGAGCAGGGGCTCCATTCAACCAAGTATTATCTGTTGCTGGGAGTATCCTATACATGGGCAGGCTGATTCATTGCTAGCGCCAGCTATCAGCAGATGAGCGTCTTTACAGAGGCGCTTAGAGCGACCGCTAGTATACGCTGTGATCAGCTATCGGGTGCTGTAACAGAGCGCTTCAGTCGCTGTAGTAACCTGGCAGGCCAATTTGGGATGCCCTGCTGTCTGAGCCCCCCAGATCCTTTACATTCACTCGACGGCCACATTCCCGGCACCCCTGAGTTTTTGTAGGGAATTGGGGGGTATTCTTGCCCTGGGGGCAAGCCAAATTTTTTCTGGAGCACGGACCAAAACCAAAATAGTGAAAAATGCTGAAACGTACTATTTGTAAGTGCCCAATAGTCAGTGAAACGCCCTAACCTAGCTGTACATGCAGAGATGGATAGCTTGTTGGATTCCACTGTAAAATTGGTGTCTATGGACACTTGCACTGTAACTAAGAAAGCCTCTCACTAGAGTTAGGAACAGGAATAGTTAAAGCATGTCCTCACATTTCTCCAGAATATTCCTCACATGGCTTCGCTTGGTGGATACATTTGGGTTGTTGGGGCCAGAATTGATAAAAATTAGGGGAGGTACAGTAGTTTAGACAGGTTGTTGTTGAGGTGGAGTGAAAGAAGCAGTGTGTAGGAGGACAGAACTGCAACCCAGAAGCTGTGTAAGAGAATAGTCCAGACATCTTCCCTAGGAGACTGTGGAGGATGCTAAAGACCCAGGCATCCAGAGAAAGGGGAATTTGGCAAAAGAAAATAGCTCACCAGTATGGAGACAGTCCTGTTGCACGGCCAGGCATTCCACCTGTTCAAATCCGCAATCACAACAATTCATTAATTAAAAAGCTGACAAGCAGCAAACAGGCATAAGTTGCAATGTGGTACATGCTAAGCTTTTCAGAGCCCAAGGTTCTTTAGTCATGCCAGACATCTGCCCTAAGAGACTGTGGAGGAAGCCAAAGATCCAGGCATCCAGGGAAAGGGGACCAAACTGTGCCACATGCTACATGGCACTGTAAGAGGGGCTCACAAGATTCACTTTCATAAATGTGGTTTTGCGTACAGTGCCCGGCGTTCACCAGACGCTGCCTGCTGCTACGAGGCGCTATCTGGCGCTATCCCTTGATGAATAAACCCCTAAGAGTTTTGTTTGGGGTCAGCTGGTAGAGGGTCAAGGCATTTAAGAAAGGACAATCCATTCCTTTATACGAGTCTCCTATTTTATTTCTTGCTTATATATTTGAGGCAATGAAAGGATATCTCTTTTAGAGGAAATCATATAAGTGTATAAACAGGATATTTGGAAATTGCCAGCTTGGCAATGGCGTGCAGTTCACCGATACAGATGAGTCTGTACTGAAAAGAACACAGCTGTATCTCTAATGCCAGCATGGCTTCTATTTCTAACAGTAATTGAACATAAATATAGCAATCTATTATTACTTTATTGTCTAATGCATTTCTTAATCATTGATGACTAAATAGAAAATTGAATGCGGCAATTATATTGTGACCCGGGTGTCCATATTCAGCACATACAGTACTGAGGACATTTTCCTCTCGGCAGGAGCTCATTGTGGCTCGGGGTTGGGATATCACCGCCCTGTCCCATACACACTCATAGAGCTAATTATATGCCTGGCAGGTCTTCACCGCTGTTTGTGGAGAATGGGCGACCTGCAATGAAAACTCAGCAGGGAATAAATCTAATTTGTCATCCTCCATTAAACAGCATCTCACCTCCCACCTATGTACAAGGATTATAGGAGCGGTGCATGCCTGACGTGACAAAAATGTCTAAGATATAGGAAATATTAGGGAATTATGAGCTCCAATATGAGTTGATACTGGCGCTCAAGCCCCTTCCATGTGTGATGGATTGGTCTGACAGTGATGGATTGGTCTGACAGTGGACAGGTGACAGTTAGTAAGTTAGTGACAGTAGGCTGGAAACTGGAAGTCACTTGCAGTTGGTTAAAGTGGACCAACCATCCACTGGAGTCTAAAAATGTCAGGGCTGGCCGATCAAACAATCTTGTAGCATCCCAATATGGGATGCCCTGTTGTCTGAGCCCTCCAGATCTTTTACATTTACTCAACGGCCACATCCCTGGCACCCTTGTAGCTAAATACATGAGGGGAAGGTGGGCGGCACCAACAAATATCCAGTGATTCAGGCGCACTGCTCTGGAAATACTCAACTAAAGCCAACTAAACAATGAAAAAAAAGAAGGGGGTTCCCAAATTCCCCGAATAAAGAGCTATGTCCAGAGACTAACAATTGCACTCACCCATAATTAATTTTTCAAAAAGTTATTTTATTGCTACAAAAAGGACAATACATATTAAATATCTCCACTAAAAAAAACATGAAAGACATGTAATCTCACAATCTGTCATGAGGGGTGCGCAGTTGCCCAATGGTGCCAGTAAAACATGATTAACCCCTAAATCTTATATGTGATTAACTTAACCAAATACTTATTTACATATAATATAAAATGCCTGTGCTCCAACAAAAGTGCATCAATTCACAACAATTCATCTATCAAATAAGTGAATCCTTGTAGCTAAGGTATGCCTTCGCACCCAGCCATTCACATTGTTGGACTCCTCTGTAACACTGTAACTAAGAAAGCCTCTCACTATAGTTAGGAACAGGAATAGTTAAAGCATGTCCTCACAGTTCTCTGGAATATTCCTCACATGGCTTAGCTTGTGCCTTGGTGGATACATTTTGTTGGGTTGTTGGGGACAGAATTTATAAAAGTTAGGGGAGTTTAGACAGGTTGTTGTTGAGGTGGAGTGAAAGAAGCAGTGTGTAGAAGGACAGAACTGCAACCCAGAAGCAGTGTAAGAGAATAGTCCAGATATCTGCCCTAAGAGACTGGGGAGGATGCTAAAGTCCTAGGCATCCAGAGAAAGGGGAATTTGGCAAAAGAAAACAGCTCACCAGTATAGAGTCCTGTTGCACGGCCAGGACTGTTCAAATCCGCAATCACAACTTTGGCCAGCATCCAGGTAAAATTCTTCCTTTATTCATTAATTAAAAGGCTCACAAACAGCAAACAGGAATAAATTGCAATGTGGTACACCCTAAGCTTTTCAGAGCCCAAGGTTCCTTAGTCATGCCAGACATCTGCCCTAAGAGACTGTGGAGGAAGCCAAAGATCCAGGCAATCATGGAAAAGGGACCAGACTGTGCCACATGCATCATCTCCCCAGAGAAGATGGAGAAGTGGAAAAAGTGTGAAAAGAGAGTTTGTAAGAAGTTATTTTGCTGGAACAGAGTAGACACTGGCTCTTCAGTAAAGTGCTGTAAGTGACCTTCCTCAAGAGACTCTCATGAAAGTTTGTACTCCTGTCGAGACTGACAGCACCCCTCCAATCCACTCTATCACCCACAGGACAACTCAGGGCCCAGAAAACCCCACATGCATGCTATGAATATAGGTTAATATAAGTTATTATAAGTTTACACAGGTTGATAAACTGTATATCATAGAACATAATTCTTCTCTGGATTATACTCCTTTAACCAGACCAACATTTGCAATTCAGATTGCTGCATATAAAAATGTTAGACAGGCAGTCCCGGTCTGGTTCTCTAGTAAGTTGTTGGATAGATGTTGGCTGGCGGACTGCTGGAGAGAGGCACACCCAGAAACGCAAAATTTCACACATTACTCCCATCTACATGAAGTTTATACGAGAATTGATCATATCTTCTTACCGCAGAGATCTTTAGCACTTATGAGATCAGCTAAAATTATTCCTATCTCGTGGTCTGATCACGATGGCTTGCTGCTAAAACTGGGCTCCCTGATCAGCAGACCATCAGAATATTCCTGGTCCCTGTTATCAGATGACGCAATTGTTACCACTCCTAAGGAAGCGTTGCTTGATTACTTTGCAGTGAATAAAACCCCTGAGGTATCGGCAACATTATGTTGGGAGGCCATAAAGCTACGATTAGAGGGAAGCTGATTCAGGTGGTGGCTAGGAAGAAAAGAGATAGGAACGCGTATATTGACAGGCTAAAGAAAGAATATCTTCAGGTTTCAGAGGCAGCTAAGCGGGGTATGACTCCAGAATTGCGGGCCAAACTTCATAGAACGTCACAGGAGTTGAATCTGGCGCTAGCAGGAAGAACAGAGAAAGCTTTGTGTTGGTTGAAGCATAAATATTATTGTAAAGCGAATAAACCAAGCTCACTATTAGCTAAGAAAGTAAAAACTCCACCACAAAGTTACTGCCCGTATTAGATTAAAGGATGAAAGAGGGGTTGTCACAACAAGTATTCCAACTAAGGTAGTAAAATTGTTCAAACAACAGTTGCAGAAATTGTACTCTAATCCTTCACCGCCAAGCATGGAGACATTGGAGAGATTTTTTAGGGAAATCGACCTACCCAGCCTACCCGAAAATCTGAGAGAAATTTTAGATGACGAAATTCAGCAAAGGGAAGTTCAACAGATAGTGAAGAATTTGAAACTTAATAAGAGACCGGGCCCAGATGGCTTCTCAGCCTGTTATTATAAAAAGTTTAGTGAAGTGTTAACTCCTAAGCTGACTGCAATGTTTAATAATATCAGAAATGGGGGAACTTTTACAGGTGAGTCGCTCAGGGCTTCTATCAGTATGATCCCAAAACCAGATACAGACCACTCTCTTTGGTCTATCTTTAGACTCATTTTCTCTAATTAATTTGGACGTCAAAATCCTAGATAAGGTGCTAGTGGACAGGCTCTCGGGATTCTTACCAAAACTGATAAATAATGACCAGGTGGGCTTTATACCGGGGCGACAGGCAGGGGACAATATTAGAAGGATTGTACAGTTGTCCCATATAGCAAGAGAGCGACAGATTCCAGCTATGCTATTGTCCCTAGACATTAAGAAAGCATTTGATTCGGTTTCCTGGGAGTATCTGTTTTTCCTTTTGGAGAGATGGGGGTTCTGACCAGTATTTATTAATGTCTTAAAGACTCTCTACTCGTCCCCTTTAGCGTATGTAAAGTATAACAGGTTTAAGTCTGAACCCTTTAAACTTTCTAGAGGGACAAGGCAGGGATGCCCGCTTTCCCCCCTCTTGTTCGCCCTGGTTGTGGAACCTCGGGTCCAATTGATTAGAAAATCGGAGAACATATCGGGTCTGGAAATAGCGGGTAAGCACCACAAATTGTGTCTGTTTGCGGATGATGTCCTTTTATTCATTACAAAGCCAATGATCTCTCTCCCTAATCAACTCCAAATGATGGGTAAGTTCGCAACTGTGTCTGGGCTTCAGGTGAACACGACAAAATCCAAAGCGCTGAATATCACGATACCTGATACCTGGACTTTAATTAAGACATCATTTGATTTTAGTTGGGAGGAAAAAAAACATCAAATATCTTGGGATATATTTAACTGGCTCGTATGACTCCCTGGCTTCAGCAAATTACACACCCCTCTTTCAGAAAGTTGTTACAGCAATGGAAAGTCTACAATGTGTCATGGCTGGGGAGGATTGCGGCAGTTAAAATGATGTTGTTGCCTAAGTTTCTGTATGTCGCCAGAGTCCTTCCAACTATAGTCCCCCCACAAAAGCAAAAAACATTACAAAGCAAGATCATGTCCTTTGTCTGGGGTGGTAAGAGACCTAGGGTCCCCAAGGGGGTCATGCATAGATCTAGGTAGGAGGGCTGGTTGGGGGTGCCAAATTCTGCAAAGTATTACCAAGCAGCTCAGATTGCACAACTACTTGCCTTCCATTCCACTTCAGATGTGCCAAGCTGGGTGCAGATTGAATCAGATGTATGCGCGCCAATTTCAGTGAATAACCTTTTGTGGATTACACCTAAATTTAGATGGTTATTACGAAACCCCATAGTTAGACATTCGCTGCAAGTGTGGGATGATGTTAAATACTCGGGCGGACTGCTGTCCCCGTACCTCCCTCTCCTTTCTTTGTGGAACAATCCAATGTTTCCCCCAGGGGCAGAGGACCCTGGTAGATTTAATACATGGAAGGAGGCGGGCATACGGCGAGTTTCAGATTGTCTGCAATCTTCAGAGGTCAGTACATTCCAACAGATGAGGGATAAATTTCACCTGCCATCTAATGAGCTTTTTCGTTTTCTGCAAGTTCGCCATTTTGTGAGATCCACGGTGGGGAATTGGCAGGAGATTAGAGGGAAGCTGATTCAGGTGGTGGCTAGGAAGAAAAGAGATAGGAACGCGTATATTGACAGGCTAAAGAAAGAATATCTTCAGGTTTCAGAGGCAGCTAAGCGGGGTATGACTCCAGAATTGCGGGCCAAACTTCATAGAACGTCACAGGAGTTGAATCTGGCGCTAGCAGGAAGAACAGAGAAAGCTTTGTGTTGGTTGAAGCATAAATATTATTGTAAAGCGAATAAACCAAGCTCACTATTAGCTAAGAAAGTAAAAACTCCACCACAAAGTTACTGCCCGTATTAGATTAAAGGATGAAAGAGGGGTTGTCACAACAAGTATTCCAACTAAGGTAGTAAAATTGTTCAAACAACAGTTGCAGAAATTGTACTCTAATCCTTCACCGCCAAGCATGGAGACATTGGAGAGATTTTTTAGGGAAATCGACCTACCCAGCCTACCCGAAAATCTGAGAGAAATTTTAGATGACGAAATTCAGCAAAGGGAAGTTCAACAGATAGTGAAGAATTTGAAACTTAATAAGAGACCGGGCCCAGATGGCTTCTCAGCCTGTTATTATAAAAAGTTTAGTGAAGTGTTAACTCCTAAGCTGACTGCAATGTTTAATAATATCAGAAATGGGGGAACTTTTACAGGTGAGTCGCTCAGGGCTTCTATCAGTATGATCCCAAAACCAGATACAGACCACTCTCTTTGGTCTATCTTTAGACTCATTTTCTCTAATTAATTTGGACGTCAAAATCCTAGATAAGGTGCTAGTGGACAGGCTCTCGGGATTCTTACCAAAACTGATAAATAATGACCAGGTGGGCTTTATACCGGGGCGACAGGCAGGGGACAATATTAGAAGGATTGTACAGTTGTCCCATATAGCAAGAGAGCGACAGATTCCAGCTATGCTATTGTCCCTAGACATTAAGAAAGCATTTGATTCGGTTTCCTGGGAGTATCTGTTTTTCCTTTTGGAGAGATGGGGGTTCTGACCAGTATTTATTAATGTCTTAAAGACTCTCTACTCGTCCCCTTTAGCGTATGTAAAGTATAACAGGTTTAAGTCTGAACCCTTTAAACTTTCTAGAGGGACAAGGCAGGGATGCCCGCTTTCCCCCCTCTTGTTCGCCCTGGTTGTGGAACCTCGGGTCCAATTGATTAGAAAATCGGAGAACATATCGGGTCTGGAAATAGCGGGTAAGCACCACAAATTGTGTCTGTTTGCGGATGATGACCTTTTATTCATTACAAAGCCAATGATCTCTCTCCCTAATCAACTCCAAATTATGGGTAAGTTCGCAACTGTGTCTGGGCTTCAGGTGAACACGACAAAATCCAAAGTTAGTTTAAAAAACGAACTTTTTTGGATTGGAGACGCGCTGCTGTAGGGATCCCAGAAGCAAAGTAGCAATCTCAGAGATATATCATAACTTGGCCTCAAGGGGTACGGATACATGCCCATCCTATACCAAAAATTGGCACCATGAACTGGGTAGAGAGATGGATCAAGGAAAATGGCGGAGGATGTGGAACGCTTCCTTTGGTTGGTCGGCGTCTGTGACTTTAATCGAGGCTAACGTAAAACTAATGGGAAGATGGTATATGGTCCCAGAGAGAATGAAATACTTTTCCACTGAGTCCCAGGGGAACTGCTTCCGGGGGTGCCTCTCTCCGGGGTCATACCGGCATGTGTGGTGGGATTGCCCAGTAGTTAGGGAATTTTGGTCAAGAATCTTTAGAGTTCTCAGCAAGGTATGTGGTAGATCTGTGGTCAAAGACCCTTGGGTAGCTCTCCTCAACGCCCCAATACCCCACAGTTCTAGACTGAAAAAGTGGTTGATGTATTATATCCTATCAGGGGCAAAGCTGGTGATAGCTGGGGCTTGGAGGTCTCCCACCTTGTATTATATCCTATCAGGGGCAAAGCTGGTGATAGCTGGGGCTTGGAGGTCCCCTACCTTGAGCTTCAACCCCTTTAAAAACAAGGTTAACTGCATTATGGCCATGGAAAAAATGTTCGCCATTCACAATGGGACTTTGGAGCTGTTCAGGGAGGTGTGGAATCCTTGGGTTCGGGATTTTCTCCCTACAGATTTTGATGTAAACCTAATAAGCATCTGATCCTTCCTCGACCCCTTCCTTTACTCCCCCCCCTCACCTCCCCCCCTCATAGGGGTTGTTATTTTTCTTTTAATTTATTTGAATTGATCTTTTTTTAGTAACACTTGAAACTATTTTCTTGTCTGCGGTGAATAAGCTTCTGACTGTGACTTAAGTTGTCTGTAATCTTTAAATTCTGTGTATGAACAGTATTATGCTTCTAGAATAATGTTCAGAATATACACAATAAAAAGATTGATAAAGAAAAATGTATTTTCCTTTTTGTAACTCCTGCCATGGTCAATTTCCATTACTTGGCATTCTGTGGATGTGTCAGTGAGCTGCAAAAAGGAAGTGCCACTGGGTTTCCTGCCGCTATGCATTGTGCTGCCACAGGCAGCAGCACGGCTAGGATGCTGGGAAAGCAAGAAGCCCGGGTGTTACAAGATGGCCACGACCAGCAGAAAATCATTGAGGTGGCATTTCAGCTTTGAGGGGATGCAGGAGCAAATGTAAGCACTGACAATGATTTAATATCATGCATGCAGATGGGGCAGGGGAGTTTTGAGGAATTTTCTTTCAACTGTGCAAGGCTGTTGGTCCGGTTTAAGGTGTAATGTCCCAATTAAATCCCTGAACTTGCCTTGGGTTTCACCTCTATCTAATCTTTCACTTGTCCGTGAGATGTAGGTTGTGAGGCTCCCTCTGCAAGATTTCAGGATGGAGTCCCCAAACACAAACAAGAGAGATAGGGAGGAAGGATGGAAAAGAGCAAGATCAGGAGAGAACAAATAAAAAAAAAAAGATGCATGGAATGAAGAAAAAGAGAGAAAGACATAGAGATTGTGAACAAACGAGGTAGATGGATGAAAAAGGAGAGAACATGGAAAAGAGAAGATGAAAGAGGTAATGTAGAAAAAGGGGGTAGCAGGAATGTGAAAAAAAAGAGGAAGAGGGAGGAAATGTGGAAAAGAGAAAGAAAGGTAGAGAATACGAAAAACATAAAAAAGAATAAGGGGATATGAAAAAGAGGAAAAGAAGGAGTGAAAAAGAGAAAGAAGGATGAAATGTGAAAACGAAAAAGGAGATAACAGGGGTATGGAAAAGGTGTAAATAAGGAGAGAATGTGGAAAAGATAGAGGGATTGTAGAGAAAGGGGGCAGCAGGAATATAGAAAAAGAGATAGAGGGAGGATAAAAGAATGAGGGAATGTTGGAAATATTGAAAAGAAGTAAATAAGGAGAGAATGTGGAAAAGAGAAAGAAGAAGGGAATATGAAAATGAAAAAGAGATAGTGGGGATGTGGAAAAGGTGAAAAGAATGAAGGAAAGGCTGTAAGAAGGTTAAAATGTGAAAAAAGAAAAATAAGGAGGGAATGTGGATAATAGGGAGGAATGTTGAAATGTAGATCTTGAAATTGAAAGAGAAAAAGAAATATAGAGAAAAGCGCATGTAGAAAAATCAGAAAGAGGAGGGAATGTGGAAACTAAAGGCAGACAGAAAGAAGGGATATGTACAAAGGTGACATGGAATAGAGAGAACGATAAAAAGAACAGGATAATAATTGCCATATGTGGTGTCTGGTGGAGCATGGGAGCGACAATCCCCCCCCCCCTTCCTCCCTCCTTCTTTCCCTTCCCTCCATCCCTCCTTCTTTCCCTTCCCTCTTTCTCTTCCTCCCCTCCTTACACTTCGCCCATCCTTTTGGGTCACTTCCTTCTCTTTTCCGCAATACAACAGTTTTAATGTTTTTTCTTTTGTAATGATTCTCCTCTGTACAAACGCATGGCAGTGTCTGACTGTCCAATGGCATGCCCCAGTCGACCTAGTGCAATAGGCACGAGACAATGGGCGTACAGGCGTCGGTGCTGGTCGCGGACACCGTGAGGTTCCGTGGCCCTCACAGACCCGGAAAAGACCACTGCGTAATATAAATCGTGCTATTGGTAACTATCACATGTCTCGTGCTTCACCACACTTGTAATCACACAGACTGTTGAACACTAGCTTGGTCAACTTGCAATACTATGAAAACGTATGTCGCTATTTTTTTCTTTCTTCTTCTTTATACCTCCCCTGCGCGGGATGGCAGTATGATGCTGTATGCTTTGTAGTACTGTTTCGTGAAAATTTTCAATAAAAATATTGAAACAAAAAAAAAAAAAAAGAACAGGATAGAGATGCAAATGTCCCGGCCAACACCACAGTGTAGAGAAAGGAAAGTAATTACAATTACGGTACAGACCTGCAGAGCCAACTGAGAGCTCCTAAAGGGTACCTGAATGATATCTCCTGTGCCCTCCTTATATGGGGTCAGAGATGGCATTCTGTGCAGCATTCAGGTGACACCCCCTGAAGGCAGGCCATGCTTAGTTGCTCCTAGGACTTAATTTTATCAACATATAAAACTAAAGGGGAACAAAGCTGAAGAATGTACCAGGGCAATACAGGGGCTATGAGCAGGGCCAGAGAGTTCAGGCCAAAGTGAGCAACCAACAATTCAGAAGAGGTGAATTGTTGGATTAGAGTCTGGAGGAATAGTGGTGGAGAAACTGTTCAGGAATGTGCCCTCTGCACACCAAGGTTTTAAGACAGTCAGACAGTAATCAGGGCAGGAGCAGGGGTCAATGCAGGTCACATGTCAGAGTTTGGGCAAGGATCAGTAATAAAAGTAGCTATGAGTGACCAAAGTAACAATCTGCAAATGTGTAGTCATGTCTATATAATTTATTACATGTATTACATTGATATGGCAGAATTACTTTAGTGTTTAGTTTATCAGTAGGGATGGGCGAACCTGAACTGCAAAGTTCGGGTCCCGAACCCAAATTGAAATCTGTGCATGCGTTGACCCGAACTCAAACGCATACATGGAAGGCAGCTAATTACCGGAGGTAGCAACCATTGGCCAGGACAGTTGAAGGCCTGCATGGCTGATCACACAGGCACTGTGCAGTAGGTCAGGAAAGGAGCAGGCTGCTGCTGTTGAGTGACAGATAGGGCTTTATTTTAATTATTTTTTTACAAAAACTGTCCGTGTAAGGACATTTATTCAGGGAAAACAGCTTGAGTGAGGGCTAGATAGGTTGTTAAGCACCCTATTGTTCTTTTCAGGGCATTTATTCTGGGAAAGTGACTCGAGTGAGGGCTAGATAGGTTGGGTGTCAGCATTCTTTAACACCACTTGCTCAAACCACTTGGGTGTCTGTACTGTTTATTACCACTTGCTGAAACCACTTGAGTGTCAGTAACCTTCAATACCACTTGCTACAACCACTACTCTTTAATATCAATTGTTAGAGAGGTAACTACTGTTTAAAGGGGACTTAAGGCCCTCTTGAAAGAAAAAAACATTTTTGTGTAGTGTCCATTGGTTCAGGGCATTGTCTGTCACTACAGTGACAGGCCACTTTGGAAGTCACTACAGTTTAATACCAATTGATCAGGCCACTTGGAGGTCCCTTGTTTAAACCACTGGGGTGTCAGTATTTCTTAATACCACTTGCTAGAACCACTTGGGTGTCAGTACTGTTTAAAACCACTTGCTGAAACCACTTGGGTGTCACTACCCTTTAATACCACTTGCTCAAACCACTGGTGTGTCAGTACTCTTTAATACCACTTGCTCAAACCACTTGGGTGTCAGTATTCTTTAATATAACTTGCTCAAACCACTTGTGCGTCATTATGTTTTAATATCACTTGCTCAAACCACTTGGATGTCACTACATTTTAATACCACTTGCTCAAACCACTTGGGTGTCACTATACCAATTGTTAGTGGAGTAACCACTGGTTCAGGGCACTTAAGAGTCATTTTCATGTTCAGTTTTTTTAATTGTCCATTTCGGGCTGCTGTAACTGCAGATGTCTAACAATTCAGAAGGCAGAAAATAAGGGACCGGGACGTGGTGGTTGTGGTTCTGCTGCTGGTAACTCTGGTCTTTCACCCACTCTTTACATTCCTTAAGATGAACAAGTTATGGATCCCACAGGACTTGGCTGTGCCAGCAGCTGAGTGAGTGGTTAAAGTGTTTGCTACCTCCACCTCCACCTCTGCCACATCCACCTACCCGTCACTTTTGTTTATACCACCACATCCACCTCCACCACCACCTCCACTTTTATCCACTTTAAAGGTGTTCACAATTCAGTGACCCAGATACATTTTCCAGTGCACATTCATGTAGATCTCTATTGCCACTGCATGGCAAAAATAGACGCTGACCGCTGTGTGAAACCCCCCAGAAAGCCCCAAAAACTCACCTGACCCCGCTCCCACGTGACTCGCTCCCCTAATCACCGCCGACGGACAAGCGAGGTCCGTTGACAGACAAGGTGAGAGCGCCCACCGCCACCTCTCGCGCGTCCCTCTTACAGGGAGCGTGCCCGTGCCGGCCGTTTGTGAATGGTGCGTGCCCTGCTAGAGGGATGCACGAGAGGCGGTGGCGGCCCGCGCATGCGCCGTTGGAACGAGGAACAGGTAGGATTTGCAGGCGTCCTGGGGGGTTTCACACAGCGGGGCACCCCCGATCGTCAGGCAGGGAGCTGATCGGCCTGGGAATCTTATAGATTCCCGGGCCGATCAGCGGTGGGTGTTGGTCCACTTTAATGAATCAGTACATCATGCTATCGATGCAAGACGCATGCATTGTTCTTGAGTTATAAAGACTTTAATAAGCAACAATGAGGACCAATATCAGGAATTTGCCATTTTCATAACCTCTTCTGCCTTTGTTTGTTCTATTTGTAGATGATAGTTGTGTGGCATGGAGGGCTCTGCAGAAAGGAGCAGCTGCACCCAGAGACACAGTATGAGATACACTATGTACGGAGGAGTATTGTCTACGTCTCTCTTCTGTTCTCCACATTCCTCAGGTTTCTTCAGCCGCTTCCTCTTGATAACTTTCTCCAGCACAGCTGCTCTCAGGCTTGGAAGGGAATACTGTAGGTGGGAAGAGGTGATGGGGGCGGCAGTGTGCTCCAATATCTGCTTTTAACCTTTTCAATGTATATGAACTGAAACCAGGGCCGGCGTCAGCACTCTTTATGGTGGGGAAGCTGCCAGGGGCCTCCACCCTCCAGGGGGCCCACTGACAGGTCCGGTCTTTGGGGTGTGCGACGGCGCTTGATCGGCAGCAGACTGGGAGGGCACCGCCACAGCTGGTGCCCACATCTCCTCGGACGGCGGGGTTCCACACAACAGGGTATCTCGATTGAGATTCCAGGGGAGGAAGTGCTGGGTTTTGTTCTGCTTTTAAGTTGCCCACCCCAGCTGATTTCCTATCCCTGGAGCATCCTAATCTGTGATATCCTACTGTGTGACACCCCCTGGGATCGCTGGCATACCCACTATGCAAGCAATTCCACCCCTGAGTTTTGGTCCGCTTTATAGGGGCATCTCAATTTGGGATGCCCCTGTTTGAGAAAGAACCCCCCTGGCGATCCCACAGTGCATTCACCAGTTCCAGGAAAGTAATGAACAATGGGGGGGGTCACACACACGGGGCATCCAAAATCAGGAGGAGTCTAGATTTGTTTAGACTCCAAGGCCAGTGGTTTGATGCACTTCAAAGTAGACCAAAACAAAAATGTTGGTCCAAATAGCATGATCTTTAGGGAGCATCCAGATTTGGGACGTCCCTCAGTTATGTGACGCGACTCTTCACCACAAAGGGGCCCCCTGAGACCATGCCGCCCAAGGGCCCACATAAGCCTGGAGCCCGCCCTGACTGAAACTCCCCCAAATATCCACTGCTTTTGGCCGATGGGGAGACACAAGTTCACTTTTTGAGACATTAAATATTTGCAACTGGGCCGCAATTATAGGGGGTGACACCTCACTGGGGCACAGGAGGTCAGGGGTTCCTGCTCTTCCACCTTATTTATCAGTGCTCACTTGGCATCATTTAAAAAAAGGAAGCATCGCTTGTTTTTGCTGTTTCAGCTTTTAGTTGTCTAGCTGCATCAAATTGAGTTAAAAGAAAGAAAAATGTTTCTGTTGGAGCCTTGAAAGGCCCCTATTAAACCGGACCAACAGCCTGGCACAGTTGGAAAAGGAAGGTAGTGGCCATTTTAAAGCATCCTCTCCCAGCTGACAGAACTGACAATGAACAGTAACAGGAAGCTCAGCAGCACTTCCTGTTTGCAGGTGGCCTGCAAGTCCATGAATCGCCATCTTGTTTTTAACATTTACCACAGTATGAGTTAGATAATGGTAAATTCTTTTTTATGTGCAGCAATCTGGGGAGGGATGCATATGAGCACAGTTTGTCACGTTAGTCTGGTTTAAGTCATTTTTGATTGTTGGTCTGCTTTAAAGAGGAACAGCAGAGACCCTGGTCTCTAAAAGACTGCAGGGCCATTCGAGTTCTACTCCTTGGGGCATCCTGAATTGGAACTCCCAGGAAGCCCTGTTTCACTCACCATGTCCTGGAGCCCACAACGCATCTGTGCGCCCCGGCCACATCCCGGCTCCCCTCTAGCCGCGTGCGTACCTGTGCCCGGCCTTTCTGAATGGGCAACGCGGACATGCAACAGATCGGAGGTGAACGGGGGATGCGGCCAAAGGCACAACCGGCTCCCTTTGGCGGCGCTTGGCTGCTTAGCTGTCCAGGTGGCTTAGCCGTCAGCGTAGCCGAATGAAAGTCAGCATGCTGATTGGTTAAACATGCCACTCAGCCAATCAGCACGCAATCTCATCCGAGTCTGCTTCATGGGAGCAAAAACAAAGATGGGGGCCCTAGGCTAGCTCCCAATCCCGTATTCCACTGCCGCACACCAGAACTTATGCTAGAAACTTCATAAAAATATATATATTTATCAAATCAAACTTAAAAATTACAAGCAACATACAGAAGACTCATTAAAAAAAATACAGACAATTTAAACGCTGAGGAGGTACTTCCTCTTAATGGCTCTAATATAATCCCAATATTACATGTTAATATAGAAAAACTACTGATAGTTTAATCTGAATGTGAATGGCGTATTAGCAAAGTGCAATGTGCAGAAGCAAAAGTGTGATAAAGTGCTATAAGTGTATCTACCAAAGTGCCGGGGAGGCTGATTCATCACTAACGCCAGGTAGCGACAGATGAGCGTCTGTAGCAGGCATTTTCAGAGCGCCCGCTAGTAGTCGCAGTGCTCGGCCGTGGGTCGCTACTTTATAGCGACTCAGTCGCTGTTCAGTAATGTTGAATACATTGTGAGGAGTCGCTATTTGACCAGTACAGCACTGTATGGGAGCGCATGTTAGCGACTGCTCATAGCGACCGACTCACACCATATTCAGCAAAAAAACAGCCTCACAAATCTCTGGCGCTGAAAAATACTTGTTTGAAGCCCCGAGCGCAGGAGGCGGTGTGATTAAAGTGGACCAACACCCAGGATTTTGACTATCCTGTGTTTTGGCCCACTTCGGTGGGGCACCCCGATCGGGGGTGCCCCGCTGTCTGAAACCCCCCCGAAAGCCCAGAAACTCTCACCTCACCACGCTCCCACGTGACCGCTCCAGCCAATCACAGCGCTCAGAGCCGCTGTGGTATGAGCGCTGGAGGACGCGTCTCGCGCTTCCCTCTAACAGGGAGCGCGCCTGTGCCGGCCATTCACAAACGGCCGGCGCGCCCTGCTTGAGGGAAGCGCGAGACGCGGCCGCGGTCGTGCATGTGCCGATGTAACGGGGCTGAGGTAAGGTTTGTAGGCCTCCTGGGGGGTTCCTCCCCGCGGGACATCCCGATTTCGGATGCCCCGCGGGGAGGGATCTGATCGGTCCAGGAATCTTATAGATTCCCGGGCCGATCCCCCCTGGGTGTTGGTCCACTTTAAAGTCTGTTTTCAAGCTTCTATCAACTAGTAACAAAGCGAAAACATATGGAATTACATTGTAACAACATTGTAACATGAACACTTTAATGGCAGACCTGTAATGTCATTTCTGAGGAAATATATAAAAAATTTAAAAATTATGAAAAAACTGCTTATTCAATGCCAGAAGAGGTCACAGAATTATTTGTGATTTTTTTGAGAAAAAAAAAAAAAAAAACATTTAAAGAGAAGAAAAGGATCATCTATTGAAATGTATGGGAGAGCGACAGGTAGCGAGAGGTCATACCTGGCGCTGTTCGCTGAGGCTGTGAAAATGATGAATCAGACGCTACATGGCGTTATCCCAGTCGCTAAACAGATTCTGCTTGATAAATGTGTAATTGCGTGCCGTGTCCGGCGTTCACCAGACGCTACCTGTCATTAACCAGCCACTACCTGACGCTATCCCTTCTTAAATAAGGGCCTAAGAGGCCGATTCATTAATAGCGCCAGGTAGCGACAGATGAGCGACAGTAGCGGTATTTTCACAGCGCCCGCTAGTAGTCGCTGTGAAATGCTTGTTTAAACCCCAGAGCGCTGGCGGCGATGGGTTAAAAGTAGTTTTTTAACCCCCAAACAACCATATTTTTGGAAAAAAACAAAAACAAGTTTTTCAAAACATTTTGTAATATGAATACATTAATATCAGACCTGTAATATCAATTCTGCACAAATTTTTTTTTTTTCCCCTTAAAAAAAATATCTAACATTGCAGAAGTGGTCACAGAATTTTTGACATTTAAAAAAAAAAAAAAAAAAAAAAAAAAACATTAATAGCAATTAATTATGAATATTTAAAGATTGTTCCATTGAAATGCATTGGAGAGCGCCAGGGAGCGACAGGTCATACCTGTCGCTGTTCAAGGTCGCTCGCTGGCGCTGTGGGGTGAGGCTGGAATAATGATGAATGATTCGCTATCTGGCGCTCTGTCAGTCGCTAAGCAGGACCGGCTTGATAAATGTGTGATTGCGGAGGGGAGCCGGCGTTCTCGTGGCGGTGACTGTCATTACCGTTCGCTCACCATTCGCTACCTGGCGCTATCCCTTGTTAAATAAGGGCCTAAGTGTCTCATTTGATTCTTTAAAGTGCAAAAGTGTCATATACCATAGTGGTTATATGTCCCACAGACATTTAGGACAAAACAAGCGTGCAAAGTAATAGCCAAAACATCACCGCCATTATACATTCAATTGCTATGAATAATGCATAAGATGACATCACCAATAGAAATAGCTCGGGGTCTCCTCACAGCAGCCCGCCACCTTCATGGGAGCCACAGGAAGGTGAGTGACCTATGGGCATACCCACAGTGAAAAGTCCCCCCAACTGTGAGTAACAACACAGCTAAAAGTGAAAATTCCTCTTTAAATGTTTGCACCAGTTTCCCATCACATTTCGTTACACCACTGTTTGTAACATATGAACACATTGGGAGGCCGATTCATCAATAGCGCCAGGTAGCGACAGATGAGCGACTGTAGCGTGATTTTTTCAGCGCCAGCCAGTATTCGCTGTGCTTGGCCGGCATTAGCTTGATGACAGCGACTCAGTCGGTGTGCGGTAATGTTGAATACGGGCTGGGGGGTCGCTGTTTCACAGGTCCAGCGTTGTATGTGAGCGCCAGAGCGAACGGCTAGCTTCATATTCATCAAAAAATCACGCTCCGAATGTGCTGTCGCTGTCCAATCCTTGTTTAAACCCCAGAGCGCTGGCGGCGATCTGTATTAACTAGTTTTTAACCCCTAAACAACCATATTTTTGGAATGTAACATTATACATGTTTTTAGAATCATTTTGTTATATGAATACATTAATTTAAGACCTGTTAGATCAATTCTGCACATATTTTTTTTTTTTGACTTAAAAATAAATCCTAACATTGCAGAAGTGTTCTCCGATTTTTTGACATTAAAAAAATTAAAAAAAAAATATTACCAATTAATCATGAATTATTATAGATTGCTCCATTGAAATGCATTGGACATCGCCAGGGAGCGACAGCTCATACCTGGCGCTGTGAGGGAATTTGCAGCGGCGCTGTTCGGTCCAGGCGGCTTCATGATGAATGCAGCGCTAGCCGTCGCTCTCGCCGGCGCTAGCCTCATTTTGCTTGATAAATGCGTCATTGTGACCGCCGCCGGGCGTACTTGAGTCGGTAGTCGCCGTTAGCTGCCGCTACCTGGCGCTTGTCGGACACTACCTGGCGCTATCGCTTGATGAATAAGGGCCTTAGTTCCTGTCTCCGGGGCTCAGGCCTCCTTCACATCTATAAAAGCTGTTTTATGGAAACTATATTAAAGGTTATATTTTATGGATACGCTGGATTGAACATTTGGTTTGGACTGTTTACATTGGAGGAGTTTTTTGGTCGGGATCTCCCTTATCCGTGTGGACACTAGGATGGTGAGCTGGCTAATAATTTTTTCTACCAACATATGAACAATGGTTGTCATCAGAAAAAAAATGTTGCCCACAGGCCAGTGACAAGACTGAGCAGCGCAGGGTGTCTTGAGGGAACTGTGTGGGGTTAGCTGTATCTGTACACACGGTATTAGCCCTGAGAAGAACTGTAAAGCAGTCTCTTTCCTTCACTTTATTCAGAACAACAATCATTATAGCAGCATCTGCATAAGTAAATCCAGTCCTGGCATACATGCACTGCACTAGGGGCAGAGGCTGACAAACTATTCGTACCTTACAGTATGTCTTTCAGTGTCACTGTCCTGGCTTAAACCGGACCTTCAGCATCATTTGATGAAAAGCCCAAACCCTTAAAGTGGACCAACACCCAGGGGTGATCGGTCATTGAACTGGTCATTTTCCCGCCATCTCACTCCCCTCCCCTCTCTAACACCACAATCGCTGTAAATAATCTTACAATAACTGCAACTCCTCAAGCTCGATGCCTGGGTGTCATTCTGGACTCCTCTCTCTCGTTCCGACCTCACATTCACTCCCTGGCCACCTCCTGTCGCCTCCAACTCAAATGCTAGTACATGCCCTGGTCATATCCCGACTGGACTATTGCAACACCCTCCTCTGTGGTTTGCCAACAAACAGACTGACTCCCCTCCAATCTATCCTAAACTCTGCTGCTCGCCTCATCCATCTCTCCTCTTGCTTCTCCAGTGCTACTCCCCTCTGTCAATCCCTCCACTGGTTACCTGTCTCCCATAGAGTTCAGTTCAAACTTCTAGTGCTAACCTACAAAGCTCTCTCTAACCAGGCCCCTTCCTACATTTCATCTCTGATCCGATGGAACGGGGCTGAGGTAAGGTTTGTAGGCCTCCTGGGGGGTTCCTCCCCGCGGGACATCCCGATTTCGGATGCCCCGCGGGGAGGGATCTGATCGGTCCAGGAATCTTATAGATTCCCGGGCCGATCCCCCCTGGGTGTTGGTCCACTTTAAAGTCTGTTTTCAAGCTTCTATCAACTAGTAACAAAGCGAAAACATATGGAATTACATTGTAACATGAACACTTTAATGCCAGACCTGTAATGTCATTTCTGAGGAAATATATAAAAAATTTAAAAATTATGAAAAAACTGCTTATTCAATGCCAGGAGAGGTCACAGAATTATTTGTGATTTTTTTGAGAAAAAAACAAAAAAACAAAAAACCATTTAAAGAGAAGAAAAGGATCGTCTATTGAAATGTATGGGAGAGCGACAGGTAGCGAGAGGTCATACCTGGCGCTGTTCGCTGAGGCTGTGAAAATGATGAATCAGACGCTACATGGCGTTATCCCAGTCGCTAAACAGATTCTGCTTGATAAATGTGTAATTGCGTGCCGTGTCCGGCATTCACCAGTCGCTACCTGTCATTAACCAGCCACTACCTGACGCTATCCCTTCTTAAATAAGGGCCTAAGAGGCCAATTCATTAATAGCGCCAGGTAGCGACAGATGAGCGACAGTAGCGGTATTTTCACAGCGCCCGCTAGTAGTCGCTGTGAAATGCTTGTTTAAACCCCAGAGCGCTGGCGGCGATGGGTTAAAAGTAGTTTTTTAACCCCCAAACAACCATATTTTTGGAAAAAAACAAAACAAAACATTTTGTAATATGAATACATTAATATCAGACCTGTAATATCAATTCTGCACAAATTTTTTTTTTTTCCCCTTAAAAAAAATATCTAACATTGCAGAAGTGGTCACAGAATTTTTGACATTTAAAAAAAAAAATAAAAAAAAAAAAAACAGTAGCAATTAATTATGAATATTTAAAGATTGCTCCATTGAAATGCATTGGAGAGCGCCAGGTAGCGAGAGGTCATACCTGTCGCTGTTCAAGGTCGCTCGCTGGCGCTGTGGGGTGAGGCTGGAAGAATGATGAATGATTCGCTATCTGGCGCTCTGTCAGTCGCTAAGCAGGATCGGCTTGATAAATGTGTGATTGCGGAGGGGAGCCGGCGTTCTCGTGGCAGTGACTGTCATTACCGTTCGCTCACCATTCGCTACCTGGCGCTGTCCCTTGTTAAATAAGGGCCTAAGTGTCTCATTTGATTCTTTAAAGTGCAAAAGTGTCATATACCATAGTGGTTATATGTCCCACAGACATTTAAGACAAAAAAAGCGTGCAAAGTAATAGCCAAAACATCACCGCCATTATACATTCAATTGCTATGAATAATGCATAAGATGACATCACCAATAGAAA
Source organism: Gastrophryne carolinensis (assembly GCA_027917425.1). Lineage (NCBI taxonomy): Eukaryota > Metazoa > Chordata > Amphibia > Anura > Microhylidae > Gastrophryne > Gastrophryne carolinensis. The sequence continues at coordinate 38,644,237 of CM051234.1, forward strand.
TAGCCCGGGGTCTCCTCACAGCAGCCCGCCACCTTCATGGGAGCCACAGGAAGGTGAGTGACCTATGGGCATACCCACAGTGAAAAGTCCCCCCAACTGTGAGTAACAACACAGCTAAAAGTGAAAATTCCTCTTTAAATGTTTGCACCAGTTTCCCATCACATTTCGTTACACCACTGTTTGCAACATATGAACACATTGGGAGGCCGATTCATCAATAGCGCCAGGTAGCGACAGATGAGCGACTGTAGCGTGATTTTTTCAGCGCCAGCCAGTATTCGCTGTGCTTGGCCGGCATTAGCTTGATGACAGCGACTCAGTCGGTGTGCGGTAATGTTGAATACGGGCTGGGGGGTCGCTGTTTCACAGGTCCAGCGTTGTATGTGAGCGCCTGACAACGAATGGCCAGAGCGAACGGCTAGCTTCATATTCATCAAAAAATCACGCTCCGAATGTGCTGTCGCTGTCCAATCCTTGTTTAAACCCCAGAGCGCTGGCGGCGATCTGTATTAACTAGTTTTTAACCCCTAAACAACCATATTTTTGGAATGTAACATTATACATGTTTTTAGAATCATTTTGTAATATGAATACATTAATCTCAGACCTGTTTGATCAATTCTGCACATATTTTTTTTTTTTTTTTTTTTACTTAAAAATAAATCCTAACATTGCAGAAGTGTTCTCCGATTTTTTGACATTAAAAAAATTAAAAAAAAAATATTACCAATTAATCATGAATTATTATAGATTGCTCCATTGAAATGCATTGGACATCGCCAGGGAGCGACAGCTCATACCTGGCGCTGTGATGGGATTAGCAGCGGCGCTGTTCGTTCCAGGCGGCTTCATGATGAATGCCGCGCTAGCCGTCGCTCTCGCCGGCGCTAGCCTCATTTTGCTTGATAAATGCGTCATTGTGACCGCCGCCGGGCGTACTTGAGTCGGTAGTCGCCGTTAGCTGCCGCTACCTGGCGCTCGTCGGACACTACCTGGCGCTATCGCTTGATGAATAAGGGCCTTAGTTCCTGTCTCCGGGGCTCAGGCCTCCTTCACATCTATAAAAGCTGTTTTATGGAAACTCTATTAAAGGTTATATTTTATGGATACGCTGGATTAAACATTTGGTTTGGACTGTTTACATTGGAGGAGTTTTTTGGTCGGGATCTCCCTTATCCGTGCGGACACTAGGATGGTGAGCTGGCTAATAATTTTTTCTACCAACATATGAACAATGGTTGTCATCAGAAAAAAAATGTTGCCCACAGGCCAGTGACAAGACTGAGCAGCGCAGGGTGTCTTGAGGGAACTGTGTGGGGTTAGCTGTATCTGTACACACGGTATTAGCCCTGAGAAGAACTGTAAAGCAGTCTCTTTCCTTCACTTTATTCAGAACAACAATCATTATAGCAGCATCTGCATAAGTAAATCCAGTCCTGGCATACATGCACTGCACTAGGGGCAGAGGCTGACAAACTATTCGGACCTTACAGTATGTCTTTCAGTGTCACTGTCCTGGCTTAAACCGGACCTTCAGCATCATTTAATGAAAAGCCCAAACCCTTAAAGTGGACCAACACCCAGGGGTGATCGGTCATTGAACTGGTCATTTTCCCACCATCTCACTCCCCTCCCCTCTCTAACACCACAATCGCTGTAAATAATCTTACAATAACTGCAACTCCTCAAGCTCGATGCCTGGGTGTCATTCTGGACTCCTCTCTCTCGTTCCGACCTCACATTCACTCCCTGGCCACCTTCTGTCGCCTCCAACTCAAATGCTAGTACATGCCCTGGTCATATCCCGACTGGACTACTGCAACACCCTCCTCTGTGGTTTGCCAACAAACAGACTGGCTCCCCTCCAATCTATCCTAAACTCTGCTTCTCGCCTCATCCATCTCTCCTCTCGCTTCTCCAGTGCTACTCCCCTCTGTCAATCCCTCCACTGGTTACCTGTCTCCCATAGAGTCCAGTTCAAACTTCTAGTGCTAACCTACAAAGCTCTCTCTAACCAGGCCCCTTCCTACATTTCATCTCTGATCCAGCATTACCAACCAAAGCGCAACCTCCGCTCCGCCTCTGACATTTTCCTGTCCTCTTCCTTGGTTACTTCCTCGCACTCCCGCCTTCAAGACTTCTCTCGTGCCTCCCCACTTCTCTGGAATGCACTCCCCCGCTCGATCCGCCACTCTCCATCACTCCAAGCCTTTAAAAGTGCCCTCAAAACTCACTTCTTCAGACAAGCATATGACCTGGCTTAAGCAACTACTATAACCTTCAATGGCACATGCAGCCATACTCAAGTTCTACCACTTGTGACCCCGCCCCTTTGTCTCCACCCCCATCCTTTAGACTGTAAGCTCGCAAGGGCAGGGCACTCCTCCCTATTGTCTCCTGTGCTCACAACACTTGGTTTTAACCTGTGGCATCTAATTTTGTATTGTTCTCTGTGCTATATGTTTTACCTTGTCTGTATTCTTAACTTGTAAAGCGCTACGGAAGTTGATGGCGCTATATAAATAAACAATAATAATAATAAATAATCGGCCTGGAAATCTATAAGATTCCCGGGCCGATCACCTCTCTCACCGCGGGGCATCCGAGATCGGGATGTCCTTGCGGGGTGAAACCCCCCCCCCCAAAAGCCCCAAAAAACCTTACCTTATCGGCGATGGATCAGCCGCCGCCACCTCACGCGCGCCCCTCTAGCAGTGCGGCCGGCCGCGTGTGCCGTTTGTGAATGGCCGGCGCGGGTGCGCGCCCTGTAAGAGGGACGCGCAGGAGGCGGCGGCTTGCCTGTCGCTTGTCCGTTGCCGAAAAGGTTTTTTGGGGCTTTTGGGGGGTTTCACACAGCGGGGCATCCTGATCTCGGATGCCCGCTGAAGTGGACTTTCACTATCCTGGGTGTTGGTCCACTTTAAAAAACTATTCCCCAGCATCTAGAATTAATATATTTAAAGTTTTTACTCATTTACTTTTTATTCTTTCCCTCACTGGCCTGCAACTCTGTTCAGCACTCTAGGATACGGGTGCTGCCATCTTGGCTCAGTAGTATCATCTACTGAGGAGAGGAAAGGGGTCAAATGTGCAAGGGAGCGGGGTTATAGCTGTGCTTTGCACAGACAGAGCAGAGCTAGGGTTAGGAAAAGATCAGCAATCCCAGAATGCAGAGCGACACAGTCAGAAGGCACTTCCTGTTTGCAGGCAGCCTGCACCTCCATGGGCTGCCATCTTGGATGTTTAAAGTCTCAGAAAATGCAATAGATGCAGGTAGGATGATTTTTAATGTGGGCAATCTGTATGTACAGCCTGGGGGAAACATATAAGATAGACTCTTATTTAGGGTAAAGGTCCGCTTTAATTACCGGCTGGAAAGATGTTCTGGTTCTCTCTCTCTTTTGTGTTGGCCTCCACTTGTGCACCCGTCACGCTCTCACTTGTTACATGCCTTTTAGCTGCTTATAAGACAGAAAGGTTTAGTGGGGTCTATGCACACATATTTTTAGCCGGGCCACACAGAACCATCATAAATGGTGGGGTTCCTCTGCTAATGACAACCTTCTGACAACTTCGATTTTTTTTACCAAAGGAAGGAAACCTAAACCTACCTTCCCAATAGAACATGGAAGCCAAAAAGAACAGGTTTCAAACCACTTTGCATGATGTGGCTGTGGTGGCATCCCTTCAGCTCATGTGCGCTCCTGCACCAGGCTTATTGGGTGGCCAGCACGGACACACACAGCTGGAGGGAGCGGACGGCAGGAGGCACCTCAACAACATTCAGAAAAGATTGTTGGGCATAATTATGCACCACATTATAATTTGTTCCCCGATCCCCCGAGTTTCATACACACTGTTAAAGCGACACAAAAACAATATGGGCCACCCCGCCTTAACCCCACCTCCACCTGCCTCCCAAGCACCTTTTAAAATAAAAACAGGGTTTTCCACCACAGAGGTCATGCCCACCAAGCATTTTTTAGATTGCTGATTGGCTGATCTCAAGAATACCAGCTGACGTGGCCCACCACACTGTCTGCATCTGTTGGCAAAGAATCCAACCAGTGGGGTATCCGGATATTCCCATAGTCGGCTAGTGTCCAACCCTGGGGTGTCTTCGAATCCAACCAGTGGGGTATCCGGATATTCCCATAGTCTGCTAGTGTCCATCCCTGGAGTGTCTTCGAATCCAACCAGTGGGGTATCCGGATATTCCCATAGTCGGCTAGTGTCCAACCCTGGAGTGTCTTCGAATCCAACCAGTGGGGTGTCCGGATATTCCCGTAGTCGGCTAGTGTCCAACCCTGGAGTGTCTTCGAATCCATCCAGTGGGGTATCCGGATATTCCCGTAGTCGGCTAGTGTCCAACCCTGGAGTGTTTTCGAATCCAACCAGTGGGGTATCCGGATATTCCCATAGTCAGCTAGTGTCCAACCCTGGAGTGTCTTCGAATCCAACCAGTGGGGTATCCGGATATTCCCATAGTCAGCTAGTGTCCAACCCTGGAGTGTCTTCGAATCCAACCAGTGGGGTGTCCAGATATTCCCGTAGTCGGCTAGTGTCCAACCCTGGAGTGTCTTCGAATCCAGGGACGCGCCATTCGGCTTTTGTTCCAGTTTAAAGAACAAAATCTGCCCTAGGGTCTTTTAGGGGCCCTGATGTGCATGTGACACCTGGGAATCGCCATAAAACTCACCTTTCCCACAATCCCACAGCACATGCACAGACAGTCAGTGGCTTGTGCTCCAATTAACATTTGCTAAGCCGCTCTGACCTCAGAGAGACATACCCCTCGATTCAAAGAGCAAAAGTTAAGTGATTTCGTATCGAGAATCGTAAGTTTGGGTGGGTGTTTGTCATTTTTTCTGGTTTTTTTGGCCATTTCGTATTCGTACGATCGTTCGCGCATAGACGTATATGAACATACGCATTTCGTACGAGAATCGTATAATTTGCGTTAGTTCGTGTGTTTTTCCCGTCCAAATCGTATTATTTGCGTTAGTTCGTGTGTTTTTCCCGTCAAAATCGTATTATTTGCGTCCGATCCTATTTTTTACGTCCTTCACATGGGCTTGCGCCCAATTCAGAGAGGTGATTGCTAATTGTTTTGAAGCCCATTAAAGAGCTGCTTTACGAAATGTTTGCCGGCAGCTATTTGGCCTCGGGAGTAGGATGGAGCGGAGCGAGTTTGTGGCACATCAAGGGCTTATGCTTTTTGGCATTGAGTTGATCGAGATGTCTGAGAGCAGATTGCCCCTGCGTCGTCGCATGAACATCGATAGCATGAATGATGTTGAGCTGTTCGAGCTGACCAGGCTTAATCGCGCTTCCCTCCATAAATTATATAGTGAGCTGCGGCCATGGTTAGCCCGCACCACAAGGAAGGGGCATGCAATTTCAGGTATGACCAAGATGCTTGGCTGCCTGCAATTTTTGGCGAACGGCTCGTTCCAGAGGCTGGGTGCCCTCTCCGTGGGGATGTCACAGCCTACGCTGAGCCGCGCACTATCTAAATTTTTGGAAGGCATGGCTGCCATAACTCAAAAATATATTTATTTCCCTGATGATATGGCAGCCAGAAACGCCATTAAGCTTGGGTTTTATAATGTGGCCGACATGCCCAACGTTATTGGTGCAATTGACTGCACACATGTGGCACTCGTACCTAGGGCAGCCGACGAGTATATATATAGGTATTGAGATTGGTTATTATGTTGCCCAACGTGTCATGTCACCTGTTTTCCTTTGCGGCAGCATATTTGTTTATCCCTCATTTGTGTAGCTGCTTTATCTCGGCTTTTCATTAGTATTTCCCAATAGAGTGCAGACATGTTTTGTGTTTAATTTATTATTTTGGGTCAAATATAAATTACCCTTTTTGTATGTTTTTGCCTTAAGGAATCGTAAAATGGGACACTCACTTAATGTCCAGGCCGTGGTTGGTCCGGATATGCGGTTTATGAGTGTCCTTGCCGGCTACCCCGGATCGTCCCACGACTCCTATATACTCAGGCGATCTGGGTTGTTTCGGAGATTTGAGGCAGGTGAATTTTCGGGGGCATGGCTGCTTGGTAAGTGTGTCCTATTTGTGTGTTATTAAATGTGGCATTAATCTTGTATTTGTTGATCTGTTTGTTTTGGAAAACTTGACAGAAGCGTCCAACTGCCTTTTTCTTGGCTCATATATTAGGAACTTACCCAAAAAACCCTTGTCTCGCTTTGGCCTTCAGAATGTTTTCCCTTTAGTTAGGATGTCTGTAAGTTCCTTGTGGCTAAATATATTGGTTTGGAGTTTATACCCAAGGATCTTTGACATTTGGCTCCTTTTGTACTATTGGTCGTTAAATGTCAAAGTGGACTTAAACTGCATACATTGTAGTTTCCAGTGAAATGTGGCTAGGGATCTTTGACATTTGGCTCCTTTTGGACTATTGGTCGTTAAATGTCAAAGTGGACTTAAACTGCATACATTGTAGTTTCCAGTGAAATGTGGCTAGGGATCTTTGACATTTGGCTCCTTTTGGACTATTGGTCGTTAAATGTCAAAGTGGACTTAAACTGCATACATTGTAGTTTCCAGTGAAATGTGGCTAGGGATCTTTGACATTTGGCTGCTTTTGTACTATTGGTCGTTAAATGTCAAAGTGGACTTAAACTGCCTACATTGTAGTTTCCAGTGAAATGTGGATAGGCCCTCAGCAGCATCCTAATTGTAACATGTCTGAAAACTACAAATATATGTAAAATACAAATACCCTTGGCCGTGCAGATGTTTGTTAATTAATTGGTATATAGAAGTGCCATTTTTATTTAGGTTATACCTTAGTGCAATATTTGGGGGCCCTAATGTGCCCTGTTTTTTCTTGGGGACACTTTACCTTACATCATTATGATATCTGTGAATTTTTTGGTGTTGGTTGTGTTGCCTTTTTAATTTTGATTACATTTAATTCTCTGTTTAAGGTGATTCCGGGTACCCACTTCTACCCTGGCTCATGACGCCTGTGCTGCGGCCCCAGGATGCCTCGCAGGAAGCGTATAACCGTGCACATCGCAAGACCCGGGCTGTTGTGGAGAGGGCCTTTGGTCTGCTGAAGACACGTTTTCGTTGCCTTGACCATACTGGGGGGGCCCTGCAATATGATCCCAAGAAAGTGATCGACATTATAATGGCATGTGCTGTTTTGCACAATTTTGCCATCCTGGAACGTGTCCCACGTTATGTGGACAGCCTGCCCTCTTCAGCCGTCGAGGATGAAGCCGAGAATTTTGAGGGGCCCCCCAGTGAGTCTGGCCAATCTGTTAGAGCCAACCTGATCAGCCAGCATTTTAGTTAAGTTTTTTCCCTGTCTCACCATTCTGTATGTTTGTGTTATCCTTTTGGAAACATATGTTGTTTTGCCCTAATGTGGCATTACCTCTAAGTAAAACATTTCGACCTTAATTGTTGCCTAATGTATTTCATGTAGTTTCCTTAGCTTTCGCTGTGCATTGTTACACCTCTTCCAACCAAAATTATCTGGTTTAGGCCAAGCTGTTACAAAAGTCTTCCCACTAAAAACGCCACAAGTATTGGAAGTTAATTTTTTGTTTTACTTAGCAAATGAAAAATTATAGTGGTTAACAGAAATCAGTCCACATACATCTGTGGTAACAAATGGATTAAATTAAAAAAAACATCGAGCACATCTACACCTGGAAGTGAGTGGCACAACCAAACAAGGACACCCAGTCCAAAGGCCAGCCTAGTCCAGTCATTAATATTGCCTGTGCCCAGGGATATTTGGGCATGGCCATAATGTCACACAAACATGTCTGCAAACAGGAGGAGCACCAACCAAATACATAGGTTAAGCCATAAGTGGCCAGATAAACTCCACATAGACCTATGGCATTGGCTAGTGGCCTTAAGCATTACTCTAAGGAGCTATATGGGAGCAAATACAAAACACAACCTGCCAGAGCAACACAAAATGGATTGTTTGAAACCTCAAAGGACAAGTAAATACAGTGGGGGTTAAGAGAAAAGATGTCCCACACACCCATGGCTTAATAGGGTGGCTGCCCATAATACCCAGGTGGAGGTCCAGGTGGAGGTCCATGGGAATGGGACCTAGCCTGGGCCATGGCAGCATTGTGAATTTGAAACTGCTCCACAATGTTTCTCTGCATATTGGTCATCTCAGCCATGGCTGACTGGATGCCATTACTTGAATTGGCCACGTTGCTGTTGAGGGTACGCAACTCCGCGAGGATGCCCTGTAGACTGGTATGGATGTTCACCATGTCTGCATGCCTTTGCTCACGCTCTGTAACGAGCTGGGCGTCATAAGAGTCCCTTTGTTGGGTCCATAATTCAAGCAGGGCACTCTGCCTCCCCTGGGAAATTGTGGGGCGGCGTAATGGCGTCCGCCGCACAATTACCCTGGCTCTTGGGCGTGCCCTGCCGCGTGGTGTCGTACCCTCAACAGCAACCGGCCTGCTTTGCAAATCCTCAGCAGCAGAGTGAACACTGGGGACTGTAGTGTCAGTCTCCCCATGTGCAAGCACAATGGATGGAGATTCACTCTGCTGCTGAGGATTGGCCAGAGAAACATTATCGAGCAGTTCCAAATTGGGACCCAGGGGGAGTTCATCCGACGTGCCCTGTACGGAGACATCATCATCTTCCTCCATGTCCTGGATCTCTTCCATGAGTGTGCGGGTCTGTAGGGACATATAAAAAAAAAAAGGCTAAGTTTGCGTCCCAATGTAGGATTTCAACAGTTTAACACATTCTTAAGCACTTGTTATTATTTATGCTACTAAATAAACTTACCGAAAATCTCTGATCTGGGCTCCGATGCTGTACGGACATCGTAGGCATAACCAAACTGGGGGGTGAGTTTACCCTTGCTGAGGGATCATGCTGGGCTGAAGAAGAGAAAAAAATACCACGTAAACACACACACATAACCTTTTTTTGGATAGGTAATCAAATATAGCTCTATTTGGAATATTATTCAACTCTAGAGCAATGGTGACCTTTGTTCAAACCCACGCAAGTTTACAGAGGTGCAATGGCTCGGACCAACTGCTAAGTGACCTCAGTTCTAAGTCATGAAGTGTACCCATTCAGCATCCAACTTTCAGGGCACATTTTTGGATTTAGCCTACCATTCGCTAGGTCCGGGGTACTCAAACAATTGTTTTAAACGCCCATTTCAAGGTATGTGGTGAGAGGTGAATGTCTGGCCATGGTGCTGACGCAGGGGGTGTCTAGTTAAAAATAAAGACACTGGTGGAGGGGCTGGAGCTTTCAAAGTGCCAACTAATAAAGGCTGCTTGCCCTTGCTGGGCTGGATGGGCCAGAGCTGAGGGGACAGGGATTGGATGTCTAAAGGGGGGAGTTAACGTATTGATGGTGATGTGATGGATGGAGCCAATCTGTTACAAATGTATGGGGCTTATGTGGGGGGGGGGCATGGGGGGACTGTGGCACATGGGCCAGAGCAGGGGCAGCGGGACACGATTGTGGCCAGTGAAAATTTAAATAAGTTACTGTGTACCTTGCAATGCCACTTCCTGGCCAGTACTTCATATTGCAATGCTATGTTTCACGGAGCCATGACATTGGGCAGGAGACCAACCACTACATGGCCGATCAAGGGGGCAGCTCTGAGCACGTCAACACAGAAGTAACTGAGTGCAGGGCTGTCTGGCCAGGGGTCCTTGAATGTGGTGCCAAGGTCCGCATTGGGACCCCGGGCCGCCAGTTGAGTCTCGCTGCTCTTGGTCACATATGTTTGTGGGTGGCTAATTAAATAGTTAACTCAAACACAACTCACACAACCAAAAGGCAACCCATACATAATGATGTGTGTTTTGTGATTGATTCTAAATATCTCACTTATCTTGCGAAACTTCATGACTTTAACAATACAATTGGACATTTGATCTTTGCCATAATGGCTGTGGGCCTAAATGTGTGATTCACAGGGACCAAAAGAGGACACAAACAGCCACAGTAGTGCGAGGCCAACCAAGGCAAACCATAGGGGCATCCCGTTAGCTTGTTACTAGTGAACTGTAGATTATTTAGCAAACAGGCAAACATGCAGATTTAATAGTACTCACCGTGGGTACGGGTCGGGGAGTCTGTGTCCCTTAGACCAGCATGTCCACCGACCGCGACCGGATGGAGAAGTCCAAGCACAATCTCCTCAGCAGGGGTAAACTCCAATTTAGATGGGAAGCCACCTCCAGTTTTCATGCTGAAAAGAGAAAATCGTTTGGTATTCAGAAAAGGGGCATACAGCACATCCCAAACATTATATTTAGCGAAAACATTTATTTACCTGTAATTATGCCTTTTAATTTCTTTTTGCCGTACAGCATACTTCAGATCAGAGATTTTCTTCTGAATTTGGGACACATCTTTCCTCTCTTCCCCCGCTGCATTTACTTGTCGGAGGATGGTTTCAAACAATGCCATCTTGCGCTGCTTGGTGGTGTGTTTGGATTTGCTCCCATATAGCTCGTCATAGTATAATGTAAGGCCACTAGCCAATGCCATATTTTGGTCATGGGAGAATCTCCCACTCAACTGGCCGCGGCGCAATGTGCGGCCAGATGGTTGGCTTGGCTGCTCCTCCATGTGTGCAGACACATGTGGTGACATTATGGCCTGGGGCTGGGTAGGGGAATGGCCGGATTGGTGGCTTCCCAATGACTGGACTGGACTGGCCAAGGGACTGGGTGTTCTGGCGTGGCTGGCCACCGAACTTCCAGGTGTAGATGTGGTCATGGTTGCAATTCGGGGCCCTCTTGGGGGGCTAGGTTCCCGGCTGGTGCCAGGTCGGGGGCTCTGTTCCCGGCTGGTGCCAGGTCGGGGGCTTCTGGCCCTGGCTGGGCTTCTGGCCCTGGATGGGGTTCTTCTGGCCCTGGATGGGGTTCGGGCCCTGTAGGGGCTTCTGGCCCTGGATGGGGTTCTTCTGGCCCTGGATGGGGTTCGGGCCCTGTAGGGGCTTCTGGCCCTGGATGGGGTTCGGGCCCTGTAGGGGCTTCTGGCCCTGGATGGGGTTCTTCTGGCCCTGGATGGGGTTCGGGCCCTGTAGGGGCTTCTGGCCCTGGATGGGGTTCGGGCCCTGTAGGGGCTTCTGGCCCTGGATGGGGTTCTTCTGGCCCTGGATGGTGTTCGGGCCCTGTAGGGGCTTCTGGCCCTGGCTGGGCTTCTGGCCCTGGATGGGGTTCTTCTGGCCCTGGATGGTGTTCGGGCCCTGTAGGGGCTTCTGGCCCTGGCTGGGCTTCTGGCCCTGGATGGGGTTCTTCTGGCCCTGGATGGGGTTCGGGCCCTGTAGGGGCTTCTGGCCCTGGCTGGGCTTCTGGCCCTGGATGGGGTTCTTCTGGCCCTGGATGGGGTTCGGGCCCTGTAGGGGCTTCTGGCCCTGGCTGGGCTTCTGGCCCTGGATGGGGTTCTTCTGGCCCTGGATGGGGTTCGGGCCCTGTAGGGGCTTCTGGCCCTGGCTGGGCTTCTGGCCCTGGATGGGGTTCTTCTGGCCCTGGATGGGGTTCGGGCCCTGTAGGGGCTTCTGGCCCTGGCTGGGCTTCTGGCCCTTCTGTGCGGGCTGGAGGGGCTTCGGGCCCTTCTGTGTGGGCTGGATGTGCTTCGGGCACTGCTGTGGGGCCTGGGTTGGCTAAGTGCCCGGCTTGAAAGCATGGCTGGTGTGGGCTCCCTTGGGCGGCCTCTTCTGGGGGCAGAGGTGGTGGTGGCTGCTGTGGCCTGTTTTTTGGCCGCAGGGGCACGTGCCTTTGGGGCCCTTTTTTGGGAAACGGAGGGTCCAGTGTCCCTTGGTGGGGCCGAGGTGGTACTTGCCTTCTGGGCCTTCTGGGACCTTAGCTTCTTCGGTCGTTGCTGGGACCTGGTTGTTGGGCCCTCAGAGGTCTGGCTTTGCTGGCCGCGTTTAGCTGCTGCCTTTTTTGGTGCCATTTTGTCCAAAAGCTCAAAGAGAATGAGCTTTGGGTGCAGGGACCTTTAAATCATGCGCCCAGCGTCTGACGCCTATGCGCACGACTACGCGCTCGTACGGACGTACGTTCGTGCGGAACCAGGAAACCGCTGGGGTTTCACTTATCTGCTGCCTGGAAGAAGACTAAAGATGGCGCCCACTATCTTCACCCGTCAACAGGAAGAGATCCTCATGCTGGTAAGTGGCTGCCTGTGCATTTTAATGTAATAGTCAATGCTGGCCTAAATGTAAATGATGCGTTTGGAACTAGTTTGGTGTCTCTTAATGTTTAATCACTGCCTCCTCACACTTCATCCTCAAGGGCCGAGCCTGGCCACGTTTTCACCTGTCTATGCTGATGTCCTAATTCGGCCAATTGCTCCGGCTTAGCAACAGTTAATTAACCTGTGGAGTAGCGGGGCGAGCTGTCAAACCTGGCCTGTCTCGGACCTTGATGCGGATGTTTGAGGAACACTGTTTTCCTAAGCCATAAAAACACAACGGGAAGCCACACACGTGGGCCAAAAGCCTAAGCATTAGGCTACATCTTGGATATTTAAAACATCCTAACATGCCCTAGATGCAGGTGGCCTGATTGTTGAGGTTGGCTATTATCTGTATGTACATGGTGTGTGATACATATAACATAAGACCAGACTGTCAATCACAGTCAACGTCCTCTTTAAGGCACTCCCCAAAAATGGCGGCCATTCGAAATGTGTGTGTTAATGACATTAAATACTCAACTTGTGATGCAACACATATGGGTCTGTGTGTAAAAGTACAAGCTCTGTGTCCATTATGTTTTTCAGATCATGCTTCAGCGCCGGTATGACTTCGCGCCCAATGTGTGCGAGAAAAGGGACATCGCCCGGGAGATCATCGCGGAGATACACCGTGTGACCAGCACCACCTTCACTCACACCCAGATAATGCAGCATTGGTCGGACCTGAAGCGTCTGCACATGCCCCGGGTGCGGAGGTTTTTTGGGATCCATTTCCCAAGTAAGTACTAAGCAATTGCATGGTATATGTTCCAAATGTCTAAGTTATGCCTTTATTTATAATGACTTTTCTTTGGTAGTGTTGGAAATGGATTTCAGAATTCGCCGCACCCGGAGACGTACAGGCCGACCAGTGCTGCATGACTCTGCTTCTGTGAGTGAAGGTGGTGGATCTCCCGGGCGACGGACCTACCCCTCCTCTGTGGCCTCCTCAGACCAGCCCCTGGACCTTACCACAGAGGAGGGGCCAAGCCGCGTGGGCGTGGAGTCATACCTGGCCACGCATGGGGAAGGCTCTGGTATGTCACTCTTCATGTATAGGCACAAAGATATACATGGCAGGCCAAAAACTAAGTTATCCTTTATTATGTATTTGTAGAAGCTTCAGGAGCGGGTGAGATAGTGGAGGAGGAGGCAGCAGAGATGCTGGAAGGAGATCCTGGCGAAGGTGAGTGATGTCAGCCAGACTGGGAGCCAGATATGTTGGGGATAGTGACTATCTACAAATACTAACCAAATGTCACATGTTTCTCCAGGGACTTCTTCACAGCCGAGCCAGGACCAAGGGCAGTCTGTTGGCCCCAACCAGCCATCTGTCGGCCACCAACTCCGTAAGTCTCCATGCCATTATTCATATTAATGTTTGCTTAGCTAATAACACACACATAACTAAAGGCGTAGCCAATGTGTAGTTCACACTTTAATGTGGGCACTTCGTTAGCTTAAAGAGGACCCAAACTAGTATTAAGAACCAAAGACTTAGCCATCACACTGTACCTACAGATTAGAAACATGGAAAAACACCCTTCACCCATCTAATGCATGTTATTAGACAGAACCAAACCAATATTGGTGAATATGGAATGCACAATATTTACAGGCAGCATGGGATACAGATTGAAAAAAGGAAGGTGCTGCCATGCATTGTGTGAGTGATGACCTTTCCCGCAACCCAGCTATGCTCTGGATTCCCAACGCACCACTGTAACCTACTCCCCTGTACTTTATCCAACTCTCCACTCCTCATTAAGTGTTATGCTTCAGAGTCCAGATGGCGGCGCTGTAATCCCCAAAAAAGCCTAACTAACTTTTAGGTGGGGCAGAATCATTTGTGAATAGTTTTTGTTTTTCATTAAATAATGTTGAAGGTCCGGTTTAAGGAGTTTAAACACTTACCTGTGGGAAATGCATTAACTGTATCCCTTGGAAGAAGGACATATGTCATGCATTTACATGTATTTGATTAACCCTAAATCTATTTCCAGCATACAAACCGGTCTGGGACTCCTATTTATGTTTCTTTCTCTATTGGTTACAGGGATGATCCCCAAAACCTTGGCGGGTAAAAAAAAACGAATGAAGGAGTTGGTGGCCGAGCTGCTGGCCATACAGGCAACGTTGGGGCCAACAGATGAAGAAGAGGATGATGAATAGTGCCCTTGGTCCTGGCTCCTTTGTTTAACTTGGTTTTAAAGTTGTTCCAATTTTAGAGAGTTTTATATTGTTTTTAAAAAAAAAAAAAATAGATTTTTTAAACTAAAAAACCCAAAAAAAAAAAAAAAAGGGTTTTACTGTTAAAAAAAAAAAAAAAAAATAGATATGTTTTACCGAGGCACAAAAAAAAAAAAGTTTTTTAACCAAAAAAAAAAACTATAAAAAAAAAGGTGCCATTTTATTCAAAAACAAACAAAGAAAAAATTTTAAATAAATTATATTTGAAGCCTTCCTAAATGTGTCTTTTCTAATATGCACACACCCAAAAAATTACACAAACCAGAAACAACACACTTAGAAACATATAGACATATGTAAATTATGAGATTTTCTTACGTTTTATGGACCGAGAAATGAAGTGGGATGCAGCCGCTACGGGGTTTAGGTAAGTTTGAGGGAGCGAGAAATGAAGTTGGATGCAAGCGCAAAAGGGTTTAGGTAAGTTTGAGGGAGCGAGAAATGAAGTTGGATGCAGCCGCTAAGGGGTTTAGGTAAGTTTGAGGGAGCGAGAAATGAAGTTGGATGCAGCCGCTAAGGGGTTTATGTAAGTTTCTGGATGAGGGTGCGCATGCGCAAGATCTTATATACATAAGAACGCACGAATCTAAGAGGCCAAAAACCAATGCAAACCAGAGGCAAACGCAAGTAATTGGAAGAGCTGGACGATGGAAGCCGCCGACAAAACAGGCTGCCGCCGCAACAGGTGAGCACATGAACGTGATTTTTACGATTGACAACTGACTGAGGCAAGTTCGGGAGATATCATACGAACGGACGTATCTTTTAGGATAGAAACGTATTTGCTTATTGAATCACTCGCAAGTTCTTACGAACGCACGAGCGGACGTGAAAAATAGGATGATCGTGAGCCAAATCCAAGCTGTTACATGTTTCTTTGAATCAACCCAATAGCATATTACATCTTCAAAGTGAAGCCTGTGCATTAGCTTTGGCTTTAATTTAGAGTGCAGGTCTGCTTTAAGAAGCCTGTTTATTGCATGTGCACCTGGTTCTGGTTATGTGAAGTTTTTCTAAATTGTCACATTGTTCATAATTATCTGAATAAACCAAGATTGTTTATAGCGCAAACTCAGAAGGTGACCTGGCCCGGCCTTACCCTGGGAGGTGTATTGTTCTGATCAGACTGAGGGATACATCCCCTGCAGAGAGCCATTGATCGGCTTCACCAATGGCATCCCGCCATGTCTGAGGTCACTGTGTACTCTCTGCGTTGGTGGACACACCTTTAAATAACATGAATGTCCCACAGGAAACATGACATTGTATAACACATCCATCCATCCATCCAGAGGAGTAACTAAAGGGGGGGTGCAGAACAAGCGACCACATCGGGGCCCATGAGGCCAGCCCCACCAACATTGATTTATGGCCACATGGCATCATGTGAAGAATGAAAGCACCTTTTGTATTCACTGTATACAGTATTTTTTTTCCTATCCTGGTGATTGTTCCTCTCCTTTAGGACATGCCCTGCTGTGTAAAATCCCCCGGATTGCGGTAAAAACTCTCCTACAACGCATTCACAGGCCACCAGCCAATCGCTGACCACTCAGCTTTACTTAGCTGCTCTGATGTCATACCAGCGTACCAGTGCCAGCCATTCAGAAGTGCCTTCTGCAAATATGAATGTCAGCCGAAGGGACCGGGTAAAGGCGTAACTTGAGGGGGTGTGGGAAGTGCGATTGCACCGGAGACCCCATCATTGTTGCTCCTCCACTTTTATTATCAAATTTTTCACTATCCTGGTAATTGTTCCTCTCCAGTAGGACATCCCGATTTAGGATGCCCTACTGTGTGAAATCCCCTGGATTGAGGTAAAAACTGCTACAACGCATTCACAGGCCACCAGCCAATCGCGCAGCACTTAGCTTTACTAAGCCGCTCTGATGTCATACCAGCGTACCAGTGCCAGCCATTCAGAAGTGCCTGCTGTGTGAGTATGTCAGCCGTAGGGAGCCGGGTAAAGGCGCTGTGTAAAGTGCGACCGCACCAGAGACCCCCATCAGACCGATCAGACCCCTGACTGCGGGGCACCCCCCAGAAACCCCTAAATCCCTACCTTATCCACGATCCAGCGGCGCCCGCCGCCTCCCTCTAGCAGGACGCGCACCCGTGCCGGGCATTTGTTAATGGCCAGCGCGGGCGCGCGCCCTGTAAGGGTGACGCGCTGTAGGCGGCGGGCGCGCTCTCTTGTCTGTCACTGCCTCCCGCTTGTCCGTCGGCGGGGATTGGCAGCGGCGGTCACGTGGGAGCGAGGAGAGGTGAGTTTTTCGGGGTCTCTGGGGGGTTTCACACAGCGGGGCACCCCCGATCGGGGTGCCCCACCGAAGTGGACCAAAACCCAGGATAGTCAAAATCCTGGGTGTTGGTCCACTTTAAAGTCAATGCTGTCACTGCCATCCTAGGAGCAATGACTCGGGAAACGGCGAGGAAGGCTTTAACCTCTGAGGATTTCCCCCATTATGACTAAATACGTCACTGGACAGGAGGGGTACGGAGGTGGATATCCTCGGGTATCCCCCTACATACATGCAGTGACACCAAAGTCACATGGCAGAGTTTTCACAGAGGCTCCACCTCTCTAGTATAGAAGCCCCGCTTCCCCCTGGACCATTCATTAACCTTGGCAGAAGGAAGGGGGACCTGTGTCCTTCACTCCAGATGCCGGGGGGGGGGGGGGGGCATCTGTGGCTAACAACCTCATGGCTTCAATTTTACATAGAGGGTGAAAGGTAAGAATCAGGAGAAGGGTTTGAAGTGGTGGAAATCAGGTGAAGGTCAGACAGTGTAAAAATCAAGTTTTTCTCTCCTAAAACTGTTCTGAATCAACCCTAAAGTGTGATCCTTATTGTCTTGGTGACAGTCATGGCTTTGCATTACCAAAACCCAGGATTTTGTTATCGGTCCTTGCCCCACTGTATGAAACCCCCCAGGTCGCCGAAAACTCACTTCCTCCCGGTCCGTCGGCGCATGCACAGCCACTTGTCCAATCAGCACGCTCGGATCCGCTGACGTTAAGCTAAGCGTCTAAGGCAAGAGGCTCCAAGCGCGCAGACAGCCGCATCCCTGCTACCCTCTAACAGGGAGCCCTGCTGGAGTGATAGCGGGGATGTGGCCGCGGCTCGCGCATGGGCGACCTGGGGAGTTTCACACAGTGGAACATCTCTATTTTGGATGCCCCGGGGGGGATGGAATCGTTCGGCCCAGGATTCTTATACATGGTCCACTTTAAACTCCAAAATGGTGTCACGCAGGGGCATGCAGGGGTGCAGGTTGTGTGACCACACCGGGGCCCAGGAGGTCAGGGGTTCACCATTATTGCTCCTCCACCTTATTTATCAGATTTGTGCTCACTTTGCTGTTTTTTAGTCTTTAGTTGTCTAGCTGCATCCAACTGAATTAAAAGACAGAAACAAGCTTACTGAAAGGGCCCCATTTAATGTTCACACCTGGGCCCCATCACGTTTAGTTACACCTCCGGCGTCACAGACGAGAAAAGTGAAGTGGATTTTCTCTATTGTAACTAAACATTTTATCC